>CM076574.1:416249943-416439058 GCA_034641835.2 Pinus albicaulis | reverse complement strand
AGTTCGAATCCCACTGGCTTGTACTGCGCAATCCTCATTGGCAATCTCAATCAATGTGTGTGCAAAGCTCATGCACAGCTATAGTCACAAATGATAGTAGACTCACCCTTTCACCCACCTCTAACACTGGTCTCCACTGAACTGTCCATGCATTGCAGTTAACTGATGTATTCTTTAGTTGATTTATGAGTTAATAATTAGTGAATTAATTAATAATTAATTCACACCACTCATCACTAGTGTATTTATCAGTTAGAATAAATACAACTAGTTCAACTAAGTTAAACCGAACACAACTCCACCAAATGTCTCATCAACTCCACCAAACTCTGCCACATGAGTTCTAACTGAAGTCAACCATGCAATAGCTCAACTAAACCCTAGGAATAGCGTAATTCCTTCTGTCAGCTGCATGTGCCACATCCGTAGCTCGAATTGAAGTGCTCCAAGAGGATAAGATAATGTTTATAGTCCAAATATTATTAAGAGCTAATAATATTCGACTGATCTATTTTTAGACTGGCAGTCTAAAAATAGACTCCGCCCAGTATGTCTAAAAATAGAGGTCCATCTATTTTTACCAACTTGAAAAACCATCCATAAATAGCATCCTACAACTCATAGACCATGATCCATATGTCTAAAAATAGACATAGTCTAAAAATAGACTTTGTGACAAAAATCACTGTTGAGCTAATTTATGTACCTAAACTAACACAATTATTTATTATCAATCCGGGTTGTTTATGCTTTGAGGCAAGATCACTATATGTGAAGATCAGATATAATCAACCTTGAAAGATATGCTGAAAGTAATACATTCTACAACTCTAACTCAATTAGTTTAAAAAGAGGAATAATATTGAAATGGTTCTTGACTCAAGAAATTCATTTTCACCTCAATTACCACTTAATGAATCAGAGATTAAAACCAAGAACTTAAGATGGATAAATTATGAATGAAAGAATCTCTTAACTTAAGAGACATGTAAAGTGTTCCATTATAATTCATTCATCTTAATATCAAAAATCTCAACAAGAAACTGCTTGCACACAAACAAAAGAAACCAACTTTAATTCATCATTTTAATAGAAGGGATGCTCAACTTGATACATCTGTTTTTCCAACTTGATAAAGTGATGAATAAGTTATAAACTAATGACATCAATCACTATGCATGAATCATTAAACAATCTGAAATAAAGCTTTGAAAACCAGTTCTACAATCATCAAATTACAAAGAAATAAAACTAGTTAACAAGAAAGTGTGGCAAAAGCAGGACGAGGCCATCACCTTGCAACTTGCCGCCGATAAATAGGACTCAGGAAGCAACTTCAGTCACCATCACGTAAGAATTGATGAACATTCATTATGACTGAGTTTTCTAGTTATTGTAATCCCAATTATACTGCAATGTAAAAGTAACTATAAGTCAAATAATCTTCCTAATACTACATGCTCAACTTTGTTTCAAAATAAAAGTCTATTGAACAAACTGGATATTTTTGCTCAAACAAACCATGTCTATTATCATCCACCTATCTAATCAGATTAGACATTCATACATCGAAAATATGGTCAGAAACAACAGAACCTCCATGCCCTGTTCTCGCCTGGGATTTGAATGTTCGGTCATGATTGACTAGAACTAAATGGGCCTAATAAGAAACGTTACTGTTAAGACAGCGCGAGTGGCTTAGAAGTAGTTGTAAACTATCCCATGCATTCAACTCGTGCCCAAGTGTCCTGCAACCATATCAACCATATAGCTATTACGGGAATTTGTGAATCAGCCAATTTTGCACTAAAAATCAAACTTTCATAAAAACTTTAGAATTTGAAAAATTAAAATTAAATACCTGAATAGATATCAAATATATGTCAAAATGGAATAAATAAATGGAAAATGGATGGAAAATAGATGGATAAATAAGTTTCTTTGAGCAAAATAAGACCAAAACTAAGGCCCAACATCTCTCCCTTGCTTATCATCAAGCGTCCCCATGCTTGCCTGTTCCTCTTTGACCTTCTTCTTTCTGAAGTAGATGTTGTACCTGTTGATGCTTCCTGTTGTGCTGCCCTTACCAAACAATCTAAACCTGTGTCATGTCGTTCTTTAAACAAAGCTGCTTTAACTTTCTGCTTTTCATACTTGGCCTGCCACATGTTCTTTTCCTTCAACCATTTAAATGCTTGTTTAGAAATTAGATCATTCTTCCTTTTCAATCTCCCCAACTCTTCTTTCAATTTTTCATTTGTTTTGATCAATTTAGCATTTTCTTTCCTGTTTGCTTTGTTCTCCTCTTTTAACTGTTTTTCCACAATTTTACTAATTTCTAATTGATTAGTTAAATCCCTGATTTTCCCATCATTAATTTCTTTTTCAAAATCCTAAGTTGTTTTCATTAATGATGCAGCTGCTTCATCATCATAGGCAGAATCCCTATCAAATTATTCTTGTGGAATGTTATTTTCTTCTTGTGGTCTTGGAAAATATGTTTCTTCTTCCCTGTCTAAATTGATGGGACTTTTATTTGTAAATCTTTTGGGAATAGACATCACAGATATTTCATAATCCATGGCCATGTTATTTTGTTGTTTGGCTCTTGTTCTAGGATATAAGGGTGAATTCATCACTCCTTTACTTTCCTGCTCTGTTTTCTCTTGCACCTCTGTAATCTGTTCAGTAAAATGATTTTTGACCATGAATTCTCTCCACACTATGCCCTGCAATCTCACTTGATACTCAACTAGGATTTTAATCAATCCTTGATGATACATTTGTCCTGCCTTAAGCCTGTTTTCATGTCTTGTTGTTTCAATCATTCTTAAGAGGCTTTTATATAGGAAATAAGGTAAATTAATCCTATCTTCCCCCTTAATGTGTTGTAGAAGTTTAACATGATATAAATGGGCAACACTATATCCTCGGTCACAAGTCAAAAACTTTTGAATAATCAAGACCAATTCTCTCCATGGCTCATTAAACCATTCCCTGGGTATACCTTTTGTCCTATCAAATGTTCCCTTTCGGTTTTTCTCAAGGAAGAAAGTCCATGCTTTCTCCTTGAAGTGTAGCCCTTTGTAATACTTCTCTCCTAACATTGGCAAATCTAAGGCTTTGGACAAGTATTCTTGAGTTACTGGAACAATGATTTCTCCTATTCGAGTTTGGTCTTGATTGAAATTCTTTATAAAATCTTTGGTTATCTCCTCAGAATGGCCATTAAATTTCTGTAGGAAGCCTATCATTCCTGCCTGATAGAGTTTTTCTATGGTCTCTTTTCCCCAGCTTTCTATTTGAAATTTTGGCTCTACCCTGTTTGCCATTGTTTCTGTAAACCAATCAATGTAGGCTTCTGCTGTTACTAACTTCATTTTAATAAAATTTATGACTATTTTTTTAAAATGAAATTCAGTAAGCAAAGAAGCTTACCTTCCTCTTCTGACTCAACTCAACTCTGCACTTTTAACCTCTGATATATTCCCTTGCAATAGCACTCTCTGAATTCCCTGTTGAATACAAGCAACACCTGTATACTTCTGTTAATACACTGGTCTCTGTTTTTTTTTAAATTAAATACACACACAGTATCACAAATCACACAAACATGATTTACTTGTGTATATATAAAAATAAAAAAATTAAAGAGTGCTCTCGGCCTAATCGAAATTTTCGCACTGTTTTCGACTTAAGCAAAGGTGTTTGCAAAAAAAAAAAAATTGCGTGCAGACTCATCATAAAAATGCAACTATGCAACAAGCTCTCGGCCTCAACACGGCTTCAGCGAACCCGACTCTCTTTTTCAACCATAATTCAATGTGACCATTAGGCATTCGATCCCTGTCAAAACAAAACGCAGTGGAAACAAATATTTTATGGCGTTTTTTCGTTTACACGCTAACTGTTTGTGAAAATATTGGTGCGCATAGTTCACTCAGAGGAACACGGCTTAGTGCGCAATTCAACAACCCCCGCCATGCTACTTCAATCACAGCATTCCGTTAAAACATGTTACTCATGCAATGAGTTTCCCTCAAAATGCTGCGCATCAAGATCTATCAAAAATCCTTAAGTGCTGTCGATCTGGAGATAATCACGGGTTTGTAGTTACCTGACTGTCAACGAGCGCGTGGAGTGTAACCGGGCGCTCCAAATCCCTATTGTTTCGGTTAACTGAGCTGGTGTCAAAACACAGGATCCAAAAATTAATGTCAAACAATATTCCATAATCGCTGAGTGTTAATGAACTTCACTGTTACCTGACTCAATCCTGGAAATCTGTGATCTCTGATCGTCGAACCCGGAGCGATTTTCACTATTCCGCTGCTTCAAAACGCCTTCTCTTCTCTCCGGATTGATGTTTTGTTTCAGAACGCCTTCCTTCTGAGCTCTGGCAATGAGGAATGAGGTTGAAACGGTCATGAATTGACCGAGTTTATGGTTGTACCATGCCTGTTGGCGTTATGATGTGAGGTTGGTATGGCTGTCCTCTTTGACCAGTCGACCGACTGTGTCATGAGGATACCACCGCCTTGTGTTATGTTTAAATTTTATACACGTACACCACCACCTGCGCACGTTATGTTTGAATGACATGGTTGTGTTATCACACCACCGTGCACGCTATGTTTAAATTATATGCCTGTATTGTCACCACCGTGCACGTTGATTTCCATTGTCGTGTGCTATGATATGCACGTTTCATTACCATCAACGCATTTCACTTTGAATGATATACCCGTATCATTGCCACATTCTGCATGAACTTATTACCTCCGCCGTGCGTTCATACGTGTAATGATACTCCTGTTATGCAATTATCATTATACCATACCCTGTCAAGCCTGTCAACCAAATCATAACCATCATGCTCGTTCTTCATTTTTTATGCGCCATATACCTTTGCTTATGTTTATACCATATGCGCGTTAATTATATGCCATTAACCTTATCTCTTATGCGTATTAACCTTATATCCTTTGCGCTCAATTCTTATATAGATGGTTTTTAACACATTCCTTGTTTACACTTATGGTATATAGTTTTTGTATAGCGCATTATTTGTTTTGCCTTTTATGCATATCTTTATGATTTTAAAATGACCATCTTAGGTCATGTTTAAAATCATCACCATACTAATGCTTGATTTGTGTATGCAGGTGGAGAAAGTTGTCCTAGCTTGGTCTTTTTGCTCAAAAAGAAAAATACTTAGGATTATAGGGAATATGTATAAGGAATGTATATGAATGAAATGGAATATGTATATGGGTATTATGAAGATAGGATATGTATAGGGAATATTGAATATCCTCAGGTACTAATTTTAACTTAACAAAAACTAAAAATTCCTACGAAAAATTTGAATTTCAAGCACAAAATGACTATACATATACTTCCCTGGATGATGTTTGTACAGGTGGAATGAAGTCAGATGTTGTAGATGAATCAAAAAGTAAATTTTATTGCTGCTCCTTGTTCTTCATGCTCTGGTTCTTGAATTGAAAAATCAGGTCCCTTTGTAATGATTCTTTGTTTCAGGTCCCTCTGCACTGCTTACATAATATGCACATGTTGTTTTGACATTGGCAGGTCTCTCAGGTCCCTCTGCATTGATTTCTTTTTTCAGGTCCCTCTGCTGACAATACAAGTTCCTTCTATACTTCAGCTTTCCAGCTAAAGATCTAATACAAGTCTCCCCCTTGTTTAAGATATGACTTGTCCTCAAGTCAATTGTTGATGGAGAGTACCTGTATTGAACTTATGTGAGAACAGTAGAACAAGAAAAGGAATTCATAGAGTCCAAGTTGCCTTGATTTTCCCCTATGAATTCGTGTTTGCATAGTGCCAGTTGCCTGGTTTTCACTAGCAAACAAATTATTATTTTTTATGTTTTTTTTTATATATTTTTTTATGTTTTTATTTATTTATTTATTTATTTATTTTTTTTTCATTTTTATTCAACTACAGGACTGGAAGATGGCTGTACTTGGTGTGCCATGACTTCCAGTTCTGTATCTTCTGTCAGTTGTTTCATAAATGCTTCTTTACTGATAGGCCTATTATAAACTTTGAGCCTATGTCCATTTACTATAAAGGAGGTGGAGTCCTGGTCGATTGTTTTGATCTTGACTGCTCCATTGTCGAAGATTTCATCAATTTCATATGGGCCTAGCCAGTGTGTTGTGAACTTTGCTTTGAAATCTTTGAACTTGGAGTCAAAAAGTAATGCCCAATCTCCCTTGCGAAATGTCTTTGTTTTGATATATCTGTCATGCCACTTCATTCTTTGTTGTTGCACCAATGTAGTATGTTCTATGGCTTGTTGACGATGCTCATCCAACTGATTCAGTTCCATGATCCGCTGCTGTTGTGCTTCTGTCAGGTCTAGTCCTAATTCAGCTGCTAATCTGTATGTTTGTATTTGAAACTCTATAGGCAATAAGGCCTCTTTTCATATACTAACTGGTATGGACTAAAACCAGTTGTATTCTTCCATGTAATTCTATAGGCCCATAGTGCATCTTGTAATTTTTCAGACCAATCTTTTCTGTTCAGCTGTACTGTTTTTGTCATGATATTTTCTAGGACTTTATTTGTTGATTCAACCTGCCCATTTGCTTGAGGATGATATGGTGTAGATGTTCTGTGTTTGATCTTGTACTTCTCTGTTAGATCTCGTACCAGGTTTGATGTAAATTGTGTTCCTTGATCTGTTACAATTTGTCTAGGTACTCCATATCTGACAAAGATTTCTTTAAAAAGAAAGTTGACCACTATATCTTCTGTTGCTCTATTCACTGCTTTAGCCTCTGCCCACTTGGTTACATAATCTGTACATACTAAGATGTACTTCTTTCCATTTGATGATGGATTGATGGGTCCAACAAAGTCAAGCGCCCATTGCTCAAATGGTTCTATGAGGACTTGTGGCTTCAGCGGCATCTCATCTCTTGTGATTGGTCTCCCTGTTCTTTGGCAACTTTCACATTGCTTGACATATTTCTTAGAGTCTTTGAAGATGGATGGCCAGTAGTAGCCCAGTTGCAGCACCTTATATGCTGTTCGTTTATCTGCAAAATGGCCACCACATGGTTCATCGTGACATGCCTTTAGAATATCTAATATTTCATCTTCTCGCACACATTTTCTAATTATCAAATATGGACCAGTATAAAATAAATCACCATTTACCCAACTATACCTGGAACTTTCTTTAATAATTTTGTGTCTTTGCTTTTTAGTGAACTGGTTTGGTAACTTTCCAGAAGATAAATAGTTTGCCATGTCTGCAAACCATGGTGTTTTTACCGTGATAGCAAGCAGATGTTCATCGGGAAAGTTATCTGCAACTGGATTTGGATCATTAGGTGAATGTATGCGGGACAGAAAGTCAGCCACTTGATTTTCCTTGCCTGGCCGGTCTTGTATTGTGATATTAAATTCTTGCAGTAACAGTAACCATCTTGTTACTCTTCCATTGGTTATAGGTTTATTCATCAAGTATTTTATTGCTGAATGATCTGTATGAATGAAAACTTGATATCCTGTTATATAATGTCTAAATTTGTTTACTGCATGTATAACGGCTAACATTTCTTTCTCGATCACTGTATAGTTCAATTCTGCAGGTGTTAGATTCTTGCATATAAAGTATATTGCATAATTGAACAAGTTCTCTTTCTGTCCAAGGGAGGCACCTATTGCGGTATCAGATGCATCAGTTGATATATGAAATGGCAAAGACCAATTTGGTCCACGGAGAATGGGTGCAACTGATAATTTTTCTTTTAAATTTTGAAATGCATTTTGACAGTCATTTGTCCATTGAAATTCAATATCTTTTGCTAATAATTTAAACATAGGTTGGGCTATTTTACTGAAGTTCTCTATGAATCGTCTATAATAGCCTGCATAGCCTAAGAAACTTCTTACCTCTTTCTGTGTTGTAGGAGGCATTAAGGTTACTAGGACTTGGATTTTTGCTGGATCCACTTTAATTCCTGAAGAAGAAATATGGTGTCCCAGAACTATTCCTTCTGTCAACATTATATATCATTTCTCATTGCTTAATGACAAATTTGTTTCAATGCATCGTTTCAACACTTTCTCAAGATTATTTAAGCAATCATTATATGTGTTTCCATAAACTGTAAAGTCATCCATATAAACCTCTACACATTCATGGATTAGATCAGCAAAAATTGCAAGCACTGCTCGTTGAAAAGTTGCAGGTGCATTACATAAACCGAATGGCAAAACATTATATGCATAGGTTCCCCATGGGCAAGTGAATGTTGTCTTGTCTTGGTCTTCTGTTGCTATTATAATCTGGTTGTACCCGCTAAACCCATCTAAGAAAGAGAAGAATTTCTTTCCAGCCAATGAGTCTAACACTTGATCAATAAATGGTAGAGGAAAATGATCTTTAAGTGTAGCTTTATTTAGTTCTCGATAATCCACACATACCCTCCACTTTCCATTTTTCTTTGGAACAATAACCAGTGGAGAAACCCATTGACTATCTGAAATAGGATAGATGAATCCAACATTTAAAAATTTTTGCAGTTCATCTTTCACTATTTCTTTCATCATAGGATTCATTCGTCTTTGAGTTTGTCTTACAGGTTTGATTTGTTCATCTGTATAGATGTGGTGGACACATGTGTTAGGATGGATTCCTTGCATGTCAGTATAATCCCAGGCAAAAGCTTTTGAATATTTCTGTAATAATGCAATTACCTCTTGTTCTTGTTATGATTGCAACTCATTTCCAATGTTTAAATGTTTTCCAGGACTTACCTCAATTGTTTTTATTGTTGGATTGGAGATTGTGTTTACAGGAAAGATGTCTATAAAAGAATTTCGCAAAGTTTGAATAGTACAGGTTTCCTGAAAACATTGATTCAAAAGGTTATTTGCAACTTCATATTGCACTTCTCTAAGCTGCTCTGAAATACTTGGTTCTGAAATGAAAAGATCCATTAAGTCTTCATTCTCTTCTTCTTCTCTTAAATCAAAGAATTTATTTATACTTAAAACTGATTTAGTTTGCTGTTTTTCTTGAGCTTCAAGTACTGATTCTAAAGAAGTTGACTGTGTAGGTGAATAAAGAGCAATATGTTTCCTTTCTTCTCCATGTGAAATAATCATGTTTCCTGATCTGCATCCTATAAAGGCATCAGCGGTAGCTAACCATGGTCTGCCTAAGATTAGAGGATGTCCTCCCAAATTTGTTTTTGGTTGCAGAATAAGGAAGTCAACAGGATACTCCCATGAATCCAAAGAGACTATAATATCTTCCAATATTCCTTCATGAACAACTTTAGATCTGTCTGCTAATTCTAAGATTGTAGAGGTTGATCTAATGTTGTTCAAATGCAAAGTTTTCATTGTCTCCATTGTCATTACATTTATAGCTGCTCCCAAGTCTATTAATGTGTTTGGTACTGAGAAATTATTTATTGATATAGTAACCATGGGGATACCAGGATCAATATATTTTTCTACCATGGTTTGTGTAGACATGAGGCTTGCTAGTTTACCAATGACTTGGATTGTAGTAGGATCCTTCTTCTTTTTCTGTGATTTCTTAATGCACAATTCCTTTATTGTTTTAGCATATATTGGTATTTCTTTAATTGCCTTTAACAAAGGAATTTTTACATAAGCATTTTTTAACTCATCTAAAATATCAAATTCAGGAAGGGTTATTTCTTTTTGTTGTTCCACTAACCTTTCAGGATAAGGTGGTGTTTGAGTTGTAATGTTTGTTCCTTTTTGAATTTGTATCTTAGTTTGTGATGTTTCAGGTGATTCTCCTTGTTCGGTTGGTTCTTCTATAATTGGAGGAGAATCCTTTTTAAGCACTTTTCCAGACCTTAGATGGACTTCATTAAAAGGAAGAATTGAATATGTGGGAAAACATGTTGCTTCCTCTACAGTATATGCAGCTTTTTCCACCTTATTATTCGGATTTGCAATTGGTTGTGCTGGTAATTGAGTTGGTCTGGGCTGATTTGTGGGTAGCTGCAACTGTTGTGGTTGGGTCAACAATGGTGGAGGATTCTGCTGCGGATATGGCATGGATTGTGGATATGCAGAATGTTGTTGTTGAAATGGTATGGATTGAGGATATTGCGGATATGTAAATGGCTGTTGATATTGTTGTTGGTATTGTTGAGGTTGCTGGTTTCCATATCCATATCCTCTCCAACCTTGTGCAGGTTGTTGTGGATATTGTTGTGGAGGCCAAGCTTGCCATGGCATTGGAGGTGTCCAAGGATTTTGAGGTGGATAAAGGTAATTTTGTTGAGGGAATTGTTGTTGATTTTGTTGAGGCATCCTAGGTTGCCATGGTCTTCGTGGTGCTACATAATAAAAACCTTCCATTCCTGGCACTTCTTCCATTGAATTCATTTGTAATTCTTTCAATTTTAAACAATTTTCTGTGGAATGATTTTCTGTACAAAGACCACAAACCTGAATACTCTTAACACTATCCAAAGGACATTCTCTTAATGGATGTTTGTTTCTACATTTGGGACAAAAGATTGCTAAAGCTTGGTCTTGTTCTTCTTTCCTCTTATTTGCCTTTAGCACATCTACTTGTGTCCCTAATGTACTTAAAAGATCTGTTTTGAAATTTTCCAATAAACTTCCTATTTCATCTCGTGTTATCCCTCCTGCAGCTGACTTTGCTGCTTTTGAACTTACTTCTCTTCTTCCTGTTTTTGCTCTTCCTCTAGAATATTTTTGACATAAGTCAACAATTTCTTCGAATGGTAGGTTTGAGATATCTCCTTTACCCATCACATTCAATATGTCAAGGTATTCATCCCTTATACCCTTGAGAAAGATTGTTCGAATGGTTTCTTGATTTAGAGAATGTTGTTTAGATTTCTGTAGATTATACAAAAATCTTTCCAAATATTCTTCTAGACTTTCATCTTCTTGTTGTGTCATTCTAAAAATATCTTCCTTTGACTCTCTAGATCTGCAATAAGCTTGATATTTTTTAAGGAAGACTGATCTCATATCATCCCAAGAAGTTATTGTATGTTCTCCTAAACCCATAAACCATTTCAGGGCTGCTGCTTTTAATGTTGCAGGGAAAAGACGAAGTTTATGGATGTCATCAGTATATCCATATGTTCTACATAAAATATCAAATTCAAACATAAATGAATCAGGATCTTCTGTTGACATTCCATAAAAATTTGGCAATACAGAAGGTGGAATATTTTTCATTTTCACTTCTTCTCCTAATATTGCACTTGTGTCAATTATTGGAAAGCCAAAGGTAGTCTCATCTTCTTGTCTTTTCTGATCATTTTTTATTTTTCTATCATTTTCTTGTTTTGCATCTTCCTCTCTCTTTCTTCTCCATTCTGCTTGTTGTCTTTCATATTGAGCTTGTTGTTTAGGAGTGAGAATTACAGATCCATGTCCTTCTTCTGCCATTGGTTGATTTGTTTCAATTTTAAGTGGAGTTTCAGGTTGGTCAAAGATAGGAGGATTTATGGATGGAAATAAAGATTGTTTTCCTTTGATAATTTCTTTTTGTTTTCCAGAAGTTGAAGATTGTTTTTGCTTTGCTTCCCAAGCTAACAAAGTTTGTCTCTCAATCAAAGTTAATCTTTGTCCACTTCTTTGTTTTTCTTCCAATTCCTCAATGATTGGATTACCAGTAACTGGGGTGTTTGATGATCCTATCTTTATTTGTGGGGGGTTTTTAATAAATCTACCATGAGGATCTCTATGTCTAGGCATAAAGAAACATAACTAAAAATGTAACTACTGTTTTTGTGTTTTTTTTTTTTTCTCTCTATTGACTATGCCGATATTTGCCTCCCCGGCAACGGCGCCAAAATGTTGAGCTAATTTATGTACCTAAACTAACACAATTATTTATTATCAATCCGGGTTGTTTATGCTTTGAGGCAAGATCACTATATGTGAAGATCAGATATAATCAACCTTGAAAGATATGCTGAAAGTAATACATTCTACAACTCTAACTCACTTAGTTTAAAAAGAGGAATAATATTGAAATGGTTCTTGACTCAAGAAATTCATTTTCACCTCAATTACCACTTAATGAATCAGAGATTAAAACCAAGAACTTTAAGATGGATAAATTATGAATGAAAGAAGCTCTTAACTTAAGAGACATGTAAAGTGTTCCATTATAATTAATTCATCTTAATATCAAAAATCTCAACAAGAAACAGCTTGCACACAAACAAAAGAAACCAACTTTAATTCATCATTTTCATAGAAGGGATGCTCAACTTGATACATCTGTTTTTCCAACTTGATAAAGTGATGAATAAGTTATAAACTAATAACATCAATCACTATGCATGAACCATTAAACAATCTGAAATAAAGCTTTGAAAACCAGTTCTACAATCATCAAATTACAAGGAAATAAAACTAGTTAACAAGAAAGTGTACTTAGCTTGGAATGGGGGCCCTTCCACCCTTGCCTTGCACACTTGATAAATGATCTCAGAAGCTTAACTTCAGTCACACATCCATAACATTGAACAGCAAATTGATAACGGCACAAGTCTTCAAATTCTTCTCAATCCAAAATTGTCACAATATAAAAGTATATAAGTCAATAATAATCCTAATACATAAGCCATCAAAGCTTTGGCTTTAAATAAGAAGTCTCATGAACAAACTGATCTATTTTTACTCAAACAAACCCATCTACTTCTCATCCACCTATCTAAGTCGAATTCATTATTCTTATCCCAAGAAATATGGTCAATCCCATAGAATCTCAAAACTGCCCTATTTCTATGGGATTTCTGAATGACTAGTCATGATTGACTAGATCTAAATGGGCCCTGAAAGCAAAGCTTGTATAACGTTGCGGGGCTGGCTTGTAGGTGGCTTAGTCCCTGGTGCCTTATTTTAAATACATCAATGTTATTCAACACTAGTGCCCAAGTATCACTGCATAGCCATATCAACCATATAGCTATTCACAAGGAATTTTACGAATCGACCAATTTTGCATAAAATTCTCAAACTTTCACGTAAAAACTTTGATTTGACATTAAATTAAATACCTGAATAGATATCAAATATATGTCAAAATGGAATAAATGAATGGAAAATGGATGGAAAATAGATGGATAAATAAGTTTCTTTGAGCAAAATAAGACCAAAACTAAGGCCCAACAATCACCTGTGTGGCCCCCCCACCTAGTTTAGGTGATCACTTTCCAACTAGGATCAGGAAAGATGTTTTAGGATGCCTCCTTCACTGTTTCTTGCTGCCATCTTCAACATATTCGATTTAAAGGTGGTTGCATTATCAATGATTATTTTATGTGGACAATCAAATCGGGAAAGAATATTAGACTCAATAAACTGAATTATTACTGCATTTGTAACCTGCCTGGTGGGGATAGCCTCGATCCATTTTGTGAAATAATCAGTGGTTGTCAGGATCCACTTGTGTTTGGCTAAATATGAAGGGTTATTCTCACCATAAAATCAAGACAACACTGTTGAAAGGGTGCTTGAAATAAAATGGGTTGCAAGGGCAGTGGTAACAACTTTCTCTTTCCTTGAAAAATCTAACACTCATGAAAACTCATGACAATTTTGTAAACATCAGAAAAAAAAACTTGGCCAATAAAATCCAGCCCTCAATATCTTGTTTGTTGTGGTCTTCTAGAAGAGATGACCACCATAATCACCCTTGTGAAAATAACTCATTACTTCTTTTTCCTCACTTTCCACTAAACAATTCAGTAAAGCTCCTCCCCGATCTTTCCAAAATAATGCATTATCAAGAATAAAATATTTCAAAACTTTCAACTTCAATGATCCACTCTTAGTCTTTGACACATCCAGTGGAGGATTCAAATGTTGAATCACATATGCAATGCCTGAATACTAAGGAGATGAGGTAAAAATATGTGATACTTGAGGTGATGAATCAACTACTTCTTCCTCAGAAAGCGCAACAATGAGATTAATGTCCATAAAATGTAAATTTGACTCTGCCATAAGCTTCACCAAACCTTGTCCTTTGATCAGCTTTGTAGGTTTTATTTCAAGGTCATACTTAAGCATTGCAACTATACATTTTTCGTGCCTACCATCAGGATCATTCTGCATCAAAACATCCTTGACTGCAACATTTGGAACATAGGAAATAATATGCGAATGAAGAATGTACACCCGGAAATCCTTCAAAGCCTTCACAAGTGCCAGAGCCTGTTTGTGAATGATATTATACCTCAATGTCGCATCCCTTATGGTTCTACTGAAAAATACAATTGGTTGTTCGGTTTTTTGTTCTTTCTTCTGCATTAGGACAACGACCAATGTGTGTTGAGAAAAAAAGGAAAAAATGACAAAATCCATCGTGTAATCAAGGCTAATTAATATGGGAACATGAGACAATGAAAAATTGACTTGGTTAAAATATTTATTTGTATCCTCAAACCATTTCACCTCGTTGTCCTTCTTCAACATGTCAGTCATATCGCACAAATGTTCAGCAAGGTTAGGAATGAACCGTCTCAAAAAATTGATCTTACCGTTAAAAGAGTGAATTTCTTTCTTGTTTCTTGGGAAATCCAATTGTTGGATTTCTTAAATTTTTGAGGTATCTATGTAGATGCCATCCTTTGATATAATATGCCCAAGTAATTTTCCCTCTTACATGGAAAACAAACTCTCTTTTTTCAAATTCAGCAAAATGCTAAATTTCATGGACCTCTAGAAAACAATCCTCAAATGATTCAAGTGATCTTCATCTGTTTCAGAGAAAATAGTTATATCATCAAGGTAAATAACCAAAAATACATCTTTATCATTAGCAAAAGCGATATCCATCGCTCGCTGAAATGTTTCTCTTGCATTTTTCAGCCTAAAAGGAATCTTGGCGTATATGAAAGTACCCCAGGGTGTCGTAAAATATGTCTTCTCTCAGTCATCTGGATGCATTAAGATTTGATTATACCCTAAGTACCCATCAAGAAATTACATTTTAGAAGAACAAACTACTCTCTGTAAGATGTGATCCATCTTTGGGAGAGGATAGTTCTCCTTCAAGGACACTTTGTTCAGATTATGGAAATCAATGCACAAACGAATTTCACCTATATTTTTTCTAACTGGGACAAGATTCAACATCCAATTAGAAAATCAAAGAGGAACAATGGTACCAGCTTTATACAATTTGTTTACCTCTTTCTCAATATATGGCAACAACTTCGGATTGATCCTTCTGAGCTTTTGACGAAAAGGTTTATGATCGAGCTTGATAGGAATAGTGTGTTTAGTTATACTTTTGTCCTAAACTTTCAAATCTGAATAATCCCATGCAAACAAATTAGAAAACTCGGCCATAAGTCCTCAATATTTACCTTTCGTTTCCAGAGTTAAGGACTTTGATAACTTCACCATCTTTGGCTTCTCGGTTGTGCCAATATTTATGTCTTTAACTCCTGCTTCAGTGGGGACCATTGTTAGCTTTTGTGCGACATCATCTTGATCAAAGAGTTCTTCCAAGGGTACAAGACCTCGTGGAATGGAATTTTATTTCAGTTGTAATACCTCCATTTTTGTCGCATGAATTTCCTAATCATCTCCATAAAATATATCCTCAATTTGAGAAGTGGCAAATTCCTCTTACATTATCAGAAAATTATTGATTTTCTTGTCATCCTAAAACACTTGCCAATACTGAAGGTATCCAGAACACCAGGGAGATGTTTGACATCGATTTAAAAATTCTTGTTGGAATGTACCGGAATTATAAACATGCTTGCTATAGTGGCAAGAGAATCAGCTATACAATTCTGATTTCTTGGAATCATGGATAAAGTATACTTAGAAAAAGTCTTAAGAATATATAACACAACATTATGATATGCTCACATCCTTGAACTTTTGGCCTGGTATTCCCCTTTCAATTGTTTGATTATTAATTCAGATTCACCATAAACTGAAATATTTTTAGCCCCTAGCTTCTTAAGAATCTTAAGCCCAGTTATCAAAGCTTCATATTCCACTTCATTATTAGAACAATCAAAAGCAAGTTTGTATGAACATAACCTCACATTAGGAGGAATATTGTAGGTTTGATTCATAGGACCATGAATCCAAATTCCAATCCCAGCTCCATCCTTTCCTAAGGCACCATCAAATCCATGGTCCATAGACCATTTTCTTCATCCAAAAGCTCAAATTTGGATGACCGATCTTTATTATCTATTTGGAGATAATCTATTGTCTCAACATGCTCTGTTTATTTCATTGTTTCTATTGTATTTTCATCTGAGTTAATTGGCTACAAGCCATTCAATTTCTACTCCCTTTTTTCTGCATTGAAAACTTCTTGAACACTACCTGAAACTTCTGCAATTTCTTCATTTTCTTCTATCTCACATTCTAATTCAACTGGAAAATAATCATTAAAGAAAATAAAATAGTCTAAGTCTATATGTACAACATGTATTGGGTGATTATTTGGCTTCTCCTTGTTGCTAATCATATATTTCATCTTGGTTTCCTGGTACAATTTTCTAAGTTGGTTGAACACCGGTATAGTAGGATAGAAGAAATAAAGTTGCAAAGTGCCTTTTAATTTTTCTCCCCATGATCGCAAGAGAAGCATCCCATACCTTGGAGGAAATATCAGCTACAACCACATCCATCAAAACATTCTTTACTGGAATTTTATCTAGAGATACTACCAAATCATTGATGAGATCGAGACACCTAACCCCTCCAGAGTCAAAGGAGTAAAGGTCATGATATGGGCAGGTAATATCCAATCCTAATTTGTCCATTATGGCTTTGGGCATGATATTGTGAGAGGCCCCAAAGTCTAGCATATCATTGTGAAGGATGAATTCATGGATCCTAAGACTAAGGTAGAAAGGTGGGACTTCATTGTCTGGTAAGTTTCCATCTACAGCTGGGCCAAACAAAAGATCAAGGTGGTCATCACTAACATTCACCATATCAGAAGTTTGGTCGACTTTGAGAATTTTAAATACATGAAACTTATACTGATAATTCTTAACCAATTCAGGCAAAGGAATGGAAACTTTCAATTTGGAAATCTCATTCTCTAGACTAAATAAATTAGGATATTTTTCTACCTCTTTTGATGTAATATCCTTCCTTTCGGGTTGTTCTTTGGTGGGAATCTCATTTCTCTGTCCTGCAATTTGTGTTTCCTTATCTTTCTTTGAATTTTTGGTGGATGCCTCATTGTTATTTCTCTGATTAGTGGAAGCAAGTTCCTTTTCTTTGTGCTGATTTGTCTACTGATTTGTAGAGGTCACTTCTTTTGGCTGAGTATCCTTTTGAGAATTTGGCCTCTTCTGATTTAAAGTGATAGGCACGTTTTTGTTCCTCAAATTATATTTCCTTTGCAATGAGCTAAGGGAATTTTGGTAACCTCTTTGATAATATTTTGTCTCTGTTGCTAACATATCATCATTTGAAAGAAAAAATTGTTGATCATTAAGTTGATCAGCATAAGGTTCTTGAGAGTATTCTTCATCTTCGGTTAAGAAAATAGGTTGTTGGTCTTTGTAAAAAACATGATTTTCTTCTAAAATCTATTCTTCTTCAAGTCCTTGTGCATAATTCTACTGGAGTGGGGTATGAATCTGCTGTTGTGCGTATTGGTCCTCACCTCTTTGCTCTCCTTTTTTGATTTTGAATTGAGGTTGATGTTGTTGTTTACCTCTGAAATTAGGATCCCTGATTTGATTTTCTAATTGCCTATCTGATACTTTCATCCTATCCATCATCTTGTCCATGGTTTTGATTAAAGTGTCCATCTTACCATTTGATGAAGTAGATGGCTCCTCTTTGATCGTGGCCATTTTTTCTATTTTTCTATTTTATTTCTTAATCATCAAGTTTTCTTCTACACTCACGACATTACTTTGCATTTCTTCAAGAGTTGTAGGACTCCTCTCCCTTAACTGATAGGCCATTTCGTGATCCAAGGAATCAGGATAATGAAGCAATACCAATCCAGGAGGAGGCTTGATGTCATTCGAAATAGAGCTGTACACCTTGTTGAATCTGGCAGTGAAATCTTTCACAATTTCATTTCGATATCTTTTCATAGCATTATATTCCACCATAATTTGAAGAGGATTCTTCTTTTCTTCCCACTTGGCTAAGAAAATATTGATTAAATGTTGTGGGTTAGCTACTGAATGTGTTGTTAGAGTACGAAACCACTTCTTAACATCACCTGAAAAACTTTGGGCTGCATCTTGGCATCATCATTATCGATCTCTTCAAGATCAATAAAATTTGTTACTTTCACTACATGTTGTTGAGTTGTGGTCTCTGTTGTCCCATCAAATAGAGTACGTCTCTAACCATAACCTTGAGGCAAATCAGTACATGCAGGAGGCAACGCTAAAGGGGGGAATCTTGCCATGAATGTTGTAGAAGGTTGTGTGGGGATAACAATAAGGGGTTTTAATGAAGGAGATGATTCTGGAGGAAGTAGTGGATGATGATGGAACAATGGATGATGATGGAGCAGTTGAATGAGGAGGTGTATGTGTAGATATAGCAGCAAAAAAAAGTGCTTGTTGATATTGAATATAAGGAGGTGTATGTGTAGATATAGTAGCAGACAAAAGTGCTTGTTGATATTGAATATAAGCCTTTTCAGAGGTAAATTGTAGGTGATTAACCAATTTCTGAAGGTTATGAAAATGAGACCAAAATTTCCTATCAAATTCAGTAAATGAAGAATCTAATCATGGAAAACTTAATTCAAATTTAACAGGGTCAAAGACTATTTCAGAAATAGAAGATTATGATTTAGACTTAAACAAGGAAAGCTCAAATTTGATATCAAAGCGTAAGTCTTCAAGTGTAGCCAAATCTATAGGAAGGGATATAGATTTTACCAATGAAGATGTGCTTGTTTTGACTTGCTCAGGCTGAGATATTTTCTTCCTCAATATCCTTTCAGGGTCTTCAACTGGTGATGGAGGATTCGAATCAGGATTGGACCTCATGAAATTTTTAGGAGCCAATGTTCTTTTGAATTTGCACTTTGGCTCTAAAAAATAAATCAACCTTCTATGAAAGTTATGACCTATCACCTATAGGCCTAGACCTCAACAAACTTTTCAGAAAATCCCAGGGAATATTTAAAACTTTTGTTTCCCCAAAAACGGTGCCAAAAATGTTATCCTCCATAGTGTCCCAAGGCTGAGAAAGGAGGTCGGAGGAGGTAACCTCAGACCAAATTTGGATTTGGTATCTATCCCTACCAAATAAAAGAGGGCTCTCTCTAAAATCTCACATCAAATGAGGTGACTGGAGAGAAATATAGATCTTAGGCTAGATATTCAGCTCACTAGGGTTTTATTTTTAGGGTTTGTTAGATCAGGCTCAAAGGTCTAGGGAACCAGGTCAGGGTTTCAAATTATAAATTGCAAGGATACAATGGGGAAAGGTAGGTAAGTTCAATAATATATTTGAGTTGTCATTATGGTATAGGGTTGAAGTAGAGATGGATCAAAATGATCATAAGACTATGAATTCATTTATCAGAAGAATTGAGACATAAACATGAAAATCTCACCAAAACAAAGCATATAATAAACTATGAATTATGCTTAAAAAATCATGAGATAATCACATGAATGCATGCTAACGGTAATCAGGAGAATAAATTATTCAATATGATGATAAAACATAGGGGAAAAAATTCCACTAAAGAATACCACAAGAATCCCAAGATAATAGCTGTAATTGCTTGTATATTTCCTGCAAAAATATGATGTACACTAGCTCCAAGCCTTTGAATAACTGATGTAAAAACTTGAATATGACTTTAAAAAAGCTAAATATAGATCAAAAAATACATTCCCCCCTCTTAGGGGTCAAATCCATCATGATAGGAACTGATTACACCAATCCCTCTAACCAAACCTAAAACTAGGGAGGTTAAGAACTAACTCTCAATTTAGCCGTTGACTGACTTTTACAAGCATTAATGACCATGAATTTACTTGAAATTAACCTTTACCAGCACAACTACATTCAATTACATCATGTCAACTCATAAAATGAAAAATGACATCATGAGAGAATGACTCTGACTGATAAAACTTGAAAATTTTACCTTTGGACAGAAGCACAATGAAATTTCTTAGAAGCGTAGCGTGAGAGACATAAGCACATTGTGCTCTTTGAGGGAAATTTTGAGGGGTTTTCCTTGATATTTTTACTGAAATAAAGGATGGTGAAGATAACTTAGGATGTCTACTAGCCCTCTAAATCTTTAAACCTGCAAAATCCTTCTTCAAGGCACCCAAAATTTTATTTTCCCAAGGATACTCCAAAAGCACAGCGAGGGGTCCAAAAAGGTGGCAGAAACATGTTTTTTAGGTAGTTTTTGAGATTTTCCTTGCAACATGTGAAGTGTTATGGAAAACCAAGTGTATACATGAGATGTACTAACCCATACCTATCCATCCATGAAATTTTTTTCTTATTTGGAAGCTCTGAGAAGAAGCGCATCGTGAGCTCGTTGCACTTCTGTAAATCATGAAATTGTCAAATTGCCAAAAACTCAAAATTTACCAAAATTTCCTCACAATTGTCAAAAATTCTTTCCTCTGCATTCTTTAGTGATGGCTAAGAAAACCAATGATGCATCAACAAGAAAATCAATATTATCTCTCCTTTTTATATTGAATAGGGTTTTCTTTAGCTTCTTTCTCATATTCCTAACCGTAATTTTGCAAATTTTATTCTTGGTGAAATAGTGCCTTGCCATGTGTCTCTGAAGCTTAGTGTCTTTGTTGGCCTTCTTCAGGAGCATCTCCAGGTGTTAATTAACCCTTCCAAGCCAAAAATATTTGTCTTTTTCAACCTCAGCTGCAATGATGTCATCAAAGTCTTGTTGATCTAGAGGAGGAGATGGCTCACTTCCATGTTCTTTCTGTCTTGCTAGTCCTTTTGTCTTTGGCCCCCTTGGCTTCATCTGAACATCCTTGTCCTCTAACTTCTCCACATATATGATATTCTTACCTTTATCATCCTCTACCATCAAATCTGCCTTAGGTTTTCTTGACAATAG
Organism: Pinus albicaulis; assembly: GCA_034641835.2. NCBI lineage: Eukaryota > Viridiplantae > Streptophyta > Pinopsida > Pinales > Pinaceae > Pinus > Pinus albicaulis. The sequence goes on along the minus strand of CM076574.1, from coordinate 416,417,937 downwards.
TTTATTTACCTTAAGCTGCATTTTCTCTTGCTATAAAAATGTTATCATGATGTTTTCTTTTGAAATATTATCCTTGATCTCTCTTATTTCTCCTTATTTTTCCTTGATTATCTCTTCAGCTGAATTTTTTTCCTCATGCTTAGGTAGGTCGGCCATGACAACCTCAAAAGGTACATGTTCTTCCTCATGGAAGGGTGCATCATGCTGGTGTCCTGATGTTACTTCTCTAACAATACTAGGATGAACTCTTTCCACACTGTCAAGCGAAAACACTAGTATTTTACCTTTGCTATAGGTTTTTGTCACTAATGGTTTACTTGAAGATGAAACCTCTTGTGGCCTTGGACGTGCCAATGGAGTACTTTGAATGATAGGTTAACTAGTAGCAGTCAAAAGAGAAGTTGATTGCATGAATGCCTCCCAAGGTAGTTTGATCTGTGAAATTTGATGAAGAACAATGAATTTTACCAAGCCATGGTGAAATAGGTTTTCTTGGTGATCTTTCCCTTTGCTTTGTACCTTCTTTTCCATCTTGACAAGGCTTTTGTATAAGTAGTGAGGTGATTTAAATATTGGTATGTGTGTGAACTCTTCTTTGGTACATTAATCATTTAGGTCTCTAAAGGAGGATATATATTTTGTTTCTCTCTTCATTTTTTTTTGTTTCTTGGTGCAATCTTCCTGCGTTGGTGTTGCCTTAACCTATTCTGAGGAGCTTGCAGTTTTATCAGATCATCATAAAATTTGATGTCAAGTTCTGCCAGTCAATAAAATGTCAGTTCTGGATTTGTCTTCTTGCTTCCACTATTTTCCTAAGCTACTACTCATCAACGAGGCCTGATAAAATACATATGGTGTGGGAAGAATTAAATGGTACAGAAAGGAGGAAAAAGTGTGTGTGTGTCTCAAAGAAAGAGGAAGAAGAAAATGAAGAAATTAGTCTGGACATGAAGAAAAATATCTCTTGAATGGAATGAGGTTGGTTAGGGAGTGTAGGGAGGTGGAAATTCTTAAAAAGAGTGAGGGAAAGGTGTGAAAAGATCCAAAACATAGTCCTAGCCTAGGAATTTTCCACAAGTGCAGAGTAGGCTAGGTTTTGTAGGGAAAATGAGGGAGATGAATGGAATGGGTATGGTAAATTTGTTGGAAATTGAATAAACCAACACTCCCTGTGTGTTTCATGACATGGACTAAGAGCATATCATAGATCCTTATATCTGGTGATGCGATCATTGACTAACACCTGCGGGTTTTGGTCTAACGGAAATCGTGATTCCCAAAAAGTGGTATCAGAGCATAGGTCACGAATTCGATACACACTCGACTCGCGTTGGGGGAGATATTTTTGGACATTGGATAAACCAATTTTCCTTGTGTGTTTCACGACATGTACTAACCGCCTCTCATGGATCCTCATCTCTAGTGATGCGATCATTGACTAACACCTACGGGTGTTGGTCTAACGGAAATCGTTATTCCCAACAAAATTTTTAGGGGAGGTATGTGAGGTGTGAGTGACAGTGATAGAGAAGAAAATCTAGGTTTTTTACCACTGTAATGAAGCAAAAACTCATAGAAACCAAAAGTGCAGTGAAACCCTAAGAGAGGGATTTTCACTGAGTTTTCTAAAAAGAATTATGAATAAGAAATGTGAAAAATGTCTACTTACTTGCCAAGGAGATGCTAGAACCTGTGAAATTTTAAAAGGAACCCCTTTAATGCTTTCTTGGCCTCCAGATTCAAAAGTGCGGCATAGGAGCCAAAATCACTGCGTAGGAGGCAGAAGTGCAACGTGGTAGGTAAGAAAGTTTTTTGAGGATGAAATTTGATGCCCTGGTGGTTGGGATGAAACTCGATGGTAGAGAGGTGCTGAATTAAAGTGAAATGAGAAATTATAATTCTTGGATGGTTTTTTATAGCTCATAAGTCAATTTATGTTTTGGTCATGGAGTGACATCACATGTCTTTTTGAAAAATTGAATGATAGGATAGTGTACAACAACTTTATCACTTTATTATGAAAAGTTACATCTTCACAAGGAGTAAAATGTACCTTAGCAATAATTTGGAACACTTTTTTCCTAATTACTAACTCACATTATGGTGACCTAGGTGATGACTTGACTCTTTATGAATTTTTGATGACCTGACCTAATGATGACATCAAATGAATTTATAAAACTTATGAGTTAGACCTTTGAACCTTGAAGTATTCATAATCATGGTTTTATGACCAAAATTATGACCAAGATACTTTAATGATGACCTATCATAAGGACTGATGACATGACCAGGATGGCATTTTTTGACCTTGAATATGGTGGGAGCAGTAATATACCTAGAAACACCAAACAATGATCAAATTTTATTTGAACATTTATTTGAAAATATAAAATTTGACCTAGGACCTTATCAACTAACATTGAAAGAGTACATTTTATCACTGGTGACTCATAGACACTAACAGCCTCAAAATAAAAGCTACGTGGTTACTTCTTGGGGATGAAAATACCAAATTCTACCAACAATTTTCTCGAGGTCGCAAACCCATTAACAATATTTTGTCACTGGACAATGAGGAAGGACAATTTGTGTCATATTTCAATCAACTGGCCTCATTTGGTATATCCCAATTCAGTCGTCTTTACAAAGAACCTCATGAAGCCTCTTTAGTTGAAATTATCAAGATTGATGGACTTTTGCCCCAATTCATGGATGAAGGAACAACAGAGTATTTGAATCTACCTCTACCTATGTCTGAATTAGAAGCGATACTTAAATGGTTTAAAAAGGATAAGAGCCCGGGTCCGGATGGTTGGCCTATTGAATTATATTTATAATTTTTTGAATTTTTGGGTCATGATCTACTCTGTGTGATTGAAGAAACTGGGATCATTGTTCGTATGTATGATGCCTTCAACTCTACTTTCAATAACCTCATTCCTAAATCTGACAACCCTTCCTCATTCAATGACTATCGTCCCATCTCCCTTTAAATTGTATTTATAATATTATTGCTAAGATCATTTCCAATAAGACAATCCTATCCTATCTAACCATATTTCCCAAGATCAATTCACTTTCTTGGACAATAGATAGATCCATGATGCCATTGGCATAGCACAGGAGGGATTTCATTCTATGCACATTAAGTGCATAAAGGGAATTATCCTTAAAATTTACTTAGAAAAGGCTTTTTATTATATGAACTGGCTATATTTGAGAATGTTGCTTACTCATTTGGGGTTTCCAATAAGTGTCATCAATTGGATCATGAGTTGTATCACCTTTGTATTTTTCAGTGTCATTATCAATGGTGTTGCATCCAACTTCTTCCATGTCGAACGTGGTCTTCGTCAAGGTTTTCCTTTATCCCCTCTCCTATTTTTTTTTATCATGGAAGGACTGAGTACGCTACTAGCTGAAGAAAAACTCCAAGGTAGATTAAAGGGAATCAAGATTGCTGAGAATTGTGTTCTCACACTTCTCCTCTTTGTGGAAGATGTACTCATCTTCTTGAATGGTTCTATTAGTGACTCATCGATATTTAATTCAACGCTCAAATTATTATGCAAAGCCACAGGTATGTCATGCAATCACACTAAATCCACTTTTTCATCACTGGGTTGTTCACAACATGAAATTCATTTTTAGATTTCCTTACATCTCTCTTGGCTTTGATGAGGGTCTTAAGTATCTCGGTTTCATACTTAAACCTCCCAATTATAAAATATTTGATTGGGCTTGGCTGGTTTCCAAAATTGAAAGTCGACTCAATGTCTGGTATATCTTTGGCTCTCATGTGTTGGTCGCCTTGTTCTTATCAAATATGTATTAGAATCTATTCCAATATATTGGATTTCTTTTTCCTGGATCCCCAAGGGTATTCCCTCTAGAATACAACAAAATTTTTGTAGTTTTCTTTGGAAGGGTTAAAAATATGGTCACACCTTTGCCTGGAATAAATGGGATCTTATTCCACTGCCCAAGAAGTGGAGTGGTTGGGATATAAAATATCTCCCTACCTTCTCCAATGCATTAGCGACCAAATTGGTATGGCGGATTCTTATTGTTGATAACTTATGGACTAAGGTTGTCATCCAAAAGTACATCAGCCCTCTACGCCCTATTGATTGGATAAGGAGTTGGTATTGGAACAAGGCTAATATATCATAAATATGGATAGCCATATTGAACTCTATTGATCATATCAAAACAGGTTTTTCTTGGAGAATAGGCTATGGATGACATGATTGGATTGGGAGGGACCCCTGGTCTGGATGTGGAAATTCTCACCTCATCCCACCCGATCTCATTCACTTCTTGGAAGACACTGGTATTACCACACATGACCATGCTGGAGACCTTGACAATACCATGATTTTCTCACAAGCTTGGAAATCTTACGAATAACTTCACATTCCTTCACCTTGGAAATAGGATTGGTCCAATTACACTAATGCATTGGCTAAGTCACATGTTAGGATTTTTGAAAGATATGATGAACTCATCTAGGCCTCCTCGAAGCACGGTTATTATTCCCTAAAGGATGGATATCTTATAATTTATGTCGATCATCACCCACTGGAGATTCTATGGTGGTGGCGCCCCTTCTGGAAATTGAAATGTCCACCTAATGCCAGATTATTCATGTGGTGCATTCTTCATGAAAATATCCCTACTGGAGTCAATCTTCATAAGCATTCTTTCCTTGGCCCCTCATGATGTTCTCTTTGCAGGAGTGTGGTTGAGGATGTAGATCACATGCTTTTGTAATTTCGCACATCATCTTCCCTTTGGAATCAATGGATTAATATCCTTAATATAATATTGTCATGGAATGGCCTATTTGTATCAAATTCTCGAGACTCTTGGTGGAACAGTGCCTGTTAGGTCCCTATATTACTATTATAGTCCCTTATTTTTGTTATTGTAACCCCCTTATTGTTCTTATTGTACCCCTATAACCCCCATATTATTATTATTGTGCCCTTAAATTATTATTGTCAGGTCGGCTAGGATTACATTGTGGCCCCACTAGGATTACATTGTGGCCCCATGGACTCCTATATATAGAAAGGAGGTTTTGTAATTTGTATCATCCAAGAATTTTTCATTCATGTAATGTATTGGAGGTTTCCCCCTTGAAGTGGCTTATTTTTAAGGCGTTGATATCTCTTTTCTTCTATTTTTGGAGATGGTTTCCTAACATTTGGTATCAGAGCTTTGGATTCTAGGGTTTCGCTGCTCCAAACAGGTCATCGTGGAATTTTCGCTATAAATTTTTTTCTATGAAGGTTCAGAAGCTCAAATTTTTAGAGTTCAAAGCTGAAATCCTGAGGAACATCTTCGCAAAATTTCAGGGCTTGGTTCGCAATATGTTTGGAGATATGATCTGTGGAAGTTAGGTCTTTTTGCAGGCTCATGAATTTCACTTAAAAAGGTCATCACGGAATTTTCACTATAAATGTTTTTCCACGAAGGTTCATAAGTGGAAATCTTTAGAGTGAAAAACTGAAATCCTGAGGAACATCTTCGAAAAATTTCAGAGCTTGGTTCGTAACATTTTTGGAGATATGATCTGTGGAAGTTAGGTCTTTTTCAGGCTCCTGAATTTCATCTCAAAGAGGTGGTCGTGGGAAAATATTCATAACTCTCTCTCTGAGCATCGGATTGGAATTCTGTAAAAAGTAACTGGAAGTACATAGACTATAGTTTCCTATCTGTAAATTTCAGAGCCAAAGGAGCAAAAAGTGACACGTGGTAAGCCATACAAGTTTGCTCTACTGAACTAGTCCATAATTAGGTCATTGTGGGAGATTGGAAATAAATTTGCCTTGAAGAATCCAAATCAAGTCAGACTTGTGGCAATTGAAAGAAGATTTAGGGGGCTACGTCAGGGCCAAATTTCAAATATTGATGATCTGAAATCACAGAGATAATTCATTTTCAATATCAAGATCCTCAAAATCAAGAAAAATGTGTGTATTTTGTTTTCAAATTGCATAAGTCTTGTTTGAAAAATTAGTTTTAAGTGATTCCAAAGGCCTATTGAGCATAGATATCAGTATTGGGTTCTAAAATGCCTCCTAAAAAGAATTCAACACCCATTAAGCCCTCAGAGTACTCTACTATGACTCATGAAGATGAAGAATTACAACATGATCTATCAAAATTATAAGAGCAAGTGCACCAAAATTTGCTCTTGCAAAGAGCAACAAAAAATGAAATGGATGTTTTGAAGAAAATCATGGAAGCTAAGATGGATGGTTTGAAGAAAGGCATGGAAGCTACGATGGATGGTTTGAAGAATGGTATCGAAAATAAAATGGATGGTATGGAAGAAAAAATGGAAGGTTTGAAGGAAGGTTTGTCAAATTTGATACAAAAAATGATTCCTAATGGCGAAAAGATAGTAGATGAAAATCATGATGAGAACAAAATAAATGTTAATCGTGATTTCATAAACTCTAATGTTGGATTAAAGAACCACCATATTCCAAAGATGGATATGAGGAATTTTGATGCCAAGGATCCCGTAACATGGATACTACAGATGGAGCAATATTTTGATCTCAATAATGTGCAAAACACACAAAAGGTATGCATTGCAACTTTACATTTAGAACAAAATACATTTGTATGGTATCGTTGGCTTTGCTCCCGTAAAAAAATTGTCACTTGGTCAATTTTTACGAAGGAAATGATAGCACATTATGAGGATAAAAAAAGTAACACCTTCTTTAGCCAATTGATAAATCTCAAACAAAAGGTTTTAGTGGCAGAGCACATTGAGGACTTCAAAAAATTGAATATAATGGTAACTGATATTCTAGAGGAACACAGAATTGATCTCTTCATAGGCACTTTAAATGATAACATCCAACAAGAAGTTCGTGTTTTGGACCCTGATTCATTGGAGAAGGCATTCAGGTTGGCAAAAAAAATTGAATGTAAAATTATGGCAACAAGGAAGCCTACCACTCAATTCTATAAAGATGGAAGTGTTGCTACTCCTAGATTTCCACAACCTACAAGGTTGACACCACAACAATTGGAAGAAAAAAGAGCAAAAGGGCTTTGCTACAGTTGTGATAGCAAATACACTAAAGGTCATAAGTGTGCTGAGAAGAAATTATTTTACATAGATTGTGAAGAGAAAGAAGAAAATGAACAAGAAGAGGATATACACCAGGAACCAGCCCTAGAAGAGGAAGAAATGAGTCCGACCATATCGTGTAATGCATTGGCAGGAATTACCACTCCTCAAACTCTCAAGATAGAAGGACATATCAAGAAGAAAAAGGTTATAGTGTTGATTGATTCAGGTAGCACCCATAATTTTATTCATTGTAAGGTAGCCAAGGAATTAAATTGTTTCCTATACCCAGCACCAGAATGTCAAGTGATGGTTGAAAATAGAGGAACTATAAATTGCTCTGGAAAATGCCATAATATCAAGCTAACCATGGGGGAATATGTATTGAATAGTCCAATGCTTTCCATTCCTATGGGAGGTGTTGATGTTGTACTAGGAGTACAATGGTTACAATATTTGGGGATGATAGCTTTTAATTTTCAAGAACTTTTCTTGAAATTTTTTTCAGAAGGAAAGGAAGTCGAATTACGGGGTATTGCAGGGAAGCCAGGAAAGATAATAAGCTCTAATGTCATGACAAAGCTTCTAAAGAAAGAACAACGAGGTGTAATTGCAAAATTATGCTCACTAGAAGTTCCAACATCAAAATCATCTATTTCTGCAGATCTCCAACAAGTCTTGGACAATCATTCCAAGGTGTTTGAAACTCCCAAAGGGCTCCCACCTATTCATGATCATGATCATGCTATTCATTTGATTCCAGGAAGTGTTCCTCCAAACATCAGGCCTTATAGATATCCTTACTTCCAAAAGAGCGAAATTGAACGTATGATTGCAGAAATGTTAGAGGCGGGTATAATTCAACCTAGTCAAAGTTCTTTCTCTGCTTCTGTAGTATTGGTACACAAGAAGGATGGATCATGGCGAATGTGTCCGGATTATAGGGAGCTCAATAAGCTCACCATTAAAGATAAATTTCCCATTCCTATGATTGATGAATTATTGGTTGAATTACATGGAGCAATTTATTTTACCAAGTTGGATCTTCGTTCAGGATATCATCAAATTAGAATGAAGACTGAAGATATTCCAAAAACAACATTTCGAACTCATGAGGGTCATTATGAATTTTGGGTCATGCCTTTTGGCCTTACCAATGCACCTTCTACATTTCAAGGGTTGATGAATTCCATTTTTAGACCCTTCCTTAAAAAATTTGTGCTAGTATTTTTTAATGATATACTAATCTACAGCAGGTCTTGGAAGGATCATGTTCAACATGTTGACAGGGTGCTCAAACTATTACAGGAGAAAAAATTATATGCAAAAACATCCAAATTTTTTTGTGGAGTACAAGAGGTGGAATATCTAGGTCATATTGTATCTCATGAGGGTGTTAAGGTAGACCCTAAAAAAATTAAATCCATTAAGGAATGGAAATTCCCCACAACCATAAAGCAGTTGCGAGGATTTCTTGGGTTAACAAGGTATTATCGCAAGTTTGTTAAGAATTATGGGAGAATAGCAACACCTCTAACAACATCAATGAAGAAAGATGCATTTTCATGGACTCCTGAAGCAACTAAGGCTTTTGAACATCTTAAAGAGGCAATGTGCCTAGCACCGAGCTACGCCAGACTTCACAAAAACCTTTATTGTGGAATATGATGCCTCAGGAAATGGAATTGCTGCTATTTTAATGCAAGAAGGAAGACCCATTGCTTTTGAAAGTCGTCCAATCAAAGGAAAGTATTTACAGAAACCTATTTATGAGAAGGAAATGTTAGCAATACTACATGCACTAAAGAAATGGAGAACTTACCTAATGGGAAGACACTTCAAGGTAAAAACTGATCATGATAGCCCTAAACACTTTTTGGAACAAAGACTATCTTCATAAGAGCAGCAAAAATGGGTCACAAAGATGTTGGGTTATGACTTTGAAATAATCTACAAAGAAGGGAAGCTAAATGTTGTTGCATATGCACTCTCAAGAAAGAATGAAGAGGTGGAAGCATTGCTTTGTGCCATTTCTATTATCCAACCAGATTGGATAATCGAAGCAAGAGATTAATGGAAGAAGGATGAATAAGTGTGGACACTCATTCAAAAGTTGCAGCAAGATCCTAGTAAATATGATACATTTAGTTGGAAAAATGATTCCTTATGGTACAGAGATCGCTTATATCTTTGTAATAATTCCCAACTAAAAAAAATATTCTTTTGGAATTGCACACTTCTCCTTTAGGAGGACACTCGGGATTTTTAAAAGCTCACCACAGGGTGAAGAAAGAATTTTTTTGGGATGGCCTTAAATCTGATATTCAAAATTTTGTGGCAGAATTTTTGGTTTGCCAGCAGAATAAAGTTTAGACAATTAAGACCCCGGGTCTTCTACAACCTTTATCCATTCAAAGTCAACATTGGGAGGATATTTCAATGGATTTTATCACAGGTTTACCTAAGTCCGAAGGAAAGAGTGTCATCATGGTGGTAGTTGATAGACTTACCAAGTATGCACACTTTTGTGCATTATCTCATCCATTTAAAACAAGTACAGTTGCTACTACATTTATGGACAAAATTCAAAAGCTACATGGAAGCCCAAGGGTTATTGTGAGCGACAGAGATCCCATTTTTACTGGAAATTTTTGGATGGAGTTATTTTCTTGCTTGGGTACTCAATTAGCTCATAGCTCATCTTATCATCCTCAATCTGATGGTCAAACTGGGATAGTAAATAAATGTTTGGAAGGATATCTTCGTTGTTTTGTATCTGATAAACAAACACAATGGGTCAAGTGGTTACCTCTCGCTGAATGGTGGTATAACACTCCCTTCCATACTGCAGCAAAAATGACCCCATTTATGGCACTTTATGGATATCATCCACCATCCATCACATCATCTTTAAGGGAAAATTCGAAGGTTCAAACAGTGGAAGATCACATCGAGCATCAGCAAGAAGTTCTCCAACTCTTAAAGGATAACCTGAATTTGGCACAAAATCGAATGAAACAACAGGCAGATCAACATCGCAGCGAGAGAAGTTTTGATGTAGGAGATTGGGTATTTTACGGCTACAACCATACAAACAAATGTCCCTCAAGCAAGCTAAGAAGGATAATAAATTATCGCCAAAGTACTATGGTCCTTACAAGGTGTTGCAAAAAATTGGTACTATGGCATACAAATTGGAGCTTCCTGCTTCTTCGCGAGTACATCCAGTTTTCCATGTTTCATGCTTAAAGAAGGTTATAGGTGAAAATCTTCCAGTTCAAACAATATTTCCAGAACTTGATGAGGAAAGAAAAATCATATTGGAACCTAAAGCGGTCACAGAAACAAGAACTCGACAACTACGGAATCGATCAATTTCAGAGTATCTCATCAAGTGGAAGAACTTACCCACTGAAGATTCTACATGGGAGGATGAGAATTTTATAAAGAAGCACCCAGAGCTACTCAAGCGTTGAGGACAACACTTTTTTGAAGGAGAGGGGCATGTTAGGTCCCTATATTACTAGTATAGTTCCTTATTGTTGTTAGTGTAACCCCCTTATTGTTATTATTGTACCCTTGTAACCCCCATATTGTTATTATTGTGCCCTTAAATTATTATTGTTAGGTCGGCTAGGATTACATTGTGGCCCCATGGACTCCTATATATAGAAAGGAGGTTTTGTAATTTGTATCATCCAAGAATTGTTCAATCATGTAATGTATTGGAGGTTTCCCCCTTGAAGTGGCTTATTTCTAAGGCATTGATATCTATTTTCTTCTATTTTTGGAGCTGGTTTCCCAACACTGCCCAACCCCTTAAGCTTTGTAATCTCCCTTTACTTACAAGTTGGGGCACCTGGCTTGCTAGGAACCATCTCAAATTCCATGAGAAGCCTCCCAACTGGACCATCATATCTGCACACATCATCTCCTTACATCACATGATCCCCGATGAGGTTTTTAATCTCCTCACAAAACTATTATTCTTAAATTTATTGACAAATCATATCCTTATTCATACTTTGATGGATCTTTCTAGAAAATTGGATGTGGTGGGGGAGTAGCTTTATACCTTCACGAGGGACATTTTTTCAAATTAAAAATGGGCCTTGGCAGAGGCACTAACAATTATGTTGAACTTTCTTGCCTCATACACCTTCTGTCCTTTGCAATATCAAAAGGATGCAGTCAAATTCATATTTTTGGTGATTCAAAAATTATCATAGATTGGTTCAACCAGCAATATATTTGTCACATGCACACACTTCGGAACCTGTTGGATGAGGTCCTTCTTCTGAAATCTCAGCATGATATTATTTCTTGTTATCATATTTACAGCGAGAGGAATCACCTTTCTGATTCAGTTTCCATGGAGGCAGCGCACCAGCAAAGGGACCATTGGTTGATCCATGAGCGGATTGATCATCAGTTCTATCAATATTTCCACATACCATTTGATGACAGACCATCATAGGGGGCAACATTTCCCTGATTTTGGATGGTTTATTTTTCTTTCTGACAACTCTCTATGTATTTATCAGTTATATGTTATGGTTTAACTTCATGTATTAATTCTGGAAAGATATATTGTAACAGATGTTACTGATTTTTGAATGTGTCCTGGCCACCACTTTTGACATGCACTTCCATGAAGCATCTACAACATGTAATTTTCAACTTATTAATGAAAGTTGCGATTTTTCCTTTGGAAAAATTTCTATATGCTTATGTTGCTTGCAATATTAACTTGTCTTGTTCCTTAGTTCCATGCATTTGAGTTTCCATGTAATTAATATATTGTTGCTTTCATTATTTTAAAATTAATTGGGATTGGTTAACTCATTATTTGGATATGGATTAATCACTCCTTACAAGTACAAAAGGGCACATATAAAGTCTATACTTTGTGCCTTTGTGAGATCAGGTCCACAAGGATTGATAACTAGTTTCATTATGTTTTTTAATACGTTGATTCAACGATATCTTGTTTCACATTGCAATATTGCATTTGATTTTATTACAGGTAGCACTTAGAATTCTCAGGTATTGAATTTTAACCTTGATTTTGATGACCAGAATTCTTAAATGAACTAAGTGAAAGATTCCATCCCAAGCATGTAAGGAGACTTTCAACTGAGGGCTAATCACTAGTTCTAGAAAGTGATTTTTATTTTTATTTTTTTTATATTTTTTAAATTTCTTTGATGCATATATAGCTCGAATATTTGTATACCAACATAAAAATATAATAATAGATTGATCTTTGAGTTAAATAATCTAGGAAACGAGATAAAAGCTCATGAATCAAGGTTGTGCTCAATATCAATTTTATGAATGTGTCTTAGATTTCTTTTGTGTAGCATTTTTTCTTCAATTTGAATAGATCATAGAGTAGTTTCTTTTCTTGGAAAGTGAATAGAGTAGCTTAGAATTCAACATATTTACTCCACATATTGTGTTTACAACTCATCATTTTACGAACCTGGTTGACAAGTAAAGGGTTTATTGAGTAACAATTAAATAGTTCATCATTTTTCACACCATTGTTGGGAATATGTTAAAATTTAAATGGTAGAAGCATATTTTTTCTTGTTGAATCTGTTTTTATTTGATTTCTAATTACCTTTCAAAATAGGTGGAGGAAATATTGTAAGACGCAAAGGCACTCTCAGTTTAAAATATCTGAAAATGGTTTTAGCCTGTCGCATTCACTTTTGTGAGTCCTTCCAAACCCTGTGTGACATGTGGTTGACTAATGATTATGCCTACAGACATAAAAGGTAGGTTTCTTAAGTCTACAATTAAAATTCTAGAGAATAGGCCTACAGACATAAAAGGTAGGTTTCTTAAGTCTACAATTAAAATTCCAAAGAATTTATTTGTTAGTAATAGGACCCCCCCTACTAATCTAGTTCATATATATGTAGATAAAACTGAAAAAGGGAAAGGTTATACACATAAATTGACCTCTGAGTTGACACGTCATAATCTAAAACTACTATGAAAAAGATACAAGAAGAATAAAAAAACTCTTGAACAAAGGAGCTAGAGATAACAATATTGGAGAGCCAACTTCAAGTGTCAATCTATTTTTGAACCAGGTTGTCTCTCTAGAACACATTACCAATTTTCTTAGGTCACCCCAAAACGTTTTTGTATATGGTAGATTCAATATGCACCTATATAAGGAACATTAGAAATACACATTGGAGACAATTTTTTGGTCTACCAAAACCCGATTGTCTATTTGGAAATATGGTAGAGGAAGAGAGGAAAATAGAACCAGAGGAAGAAAAAAAATTGGGTTCCCCATTCTTGACCTAGCACCAAATTTGAACATGAATAATATTACTCCAAAAACCTTGCCAACTTTCAAAGATATGGCTACAGAGGATCTTGACACTTTTTTATTTGAATTTGACATTTTTTGTTGAAGTTATAACTATATAGATGATGCTAAAAAACAAATGATTTCCTACAAATGATTATGCCTTAAGATGGTTTAAGGGACTTAGGGAGCACATTATTAAATCTTGGGATGATATGAAAACCACTTCCCTTTAAAAATACCAATATTATTGTAGAAATAGAGTCCCACGAAATGGTATTTTTAAGAATCAACAATAGTGGGAGGAAAGTATCGAGGATTATGTCAAGAGATTCGTGTACAATATCCAAAATACTAAAAATAATGCACCAAATGAGGATACAATGAGAAATATATTCCTAAAGGGAATACATGAAGAGTACATAGATGTGCTTAATCTTATGGGTTTTGGTGACATTTCTCATTTTCCATTCAAAACAAATTGTGAATTGTGTAGGAGTTATTCACATACTAGAGCTAAAACTAGCAAGGGAAAAATGGATACTCTTTCTAGGGTCACTGAATCTAAAATGGTGATTGAATATGTGTCACAAGAAGTAACATATAATGAAAACAATAGCAACAAGAAATCTGAAGAAGCAAAAGAAAGACATCAAGATATTTTCAAGATGGTTATCATACATTGGGAAGAATACCATTCAACAAAAATAAACACGGCTTAGAATATGACAAAGGAAACAACTTTAATATTCCATATTAGTCCAAACTAGGTCAGTTTGTGAATCTGATATTTCTTAAAGAAGTTCATAATCTAAGTAATAAGTGCCAACATTGCAAAAAAGATGGTCACATGGAGAGCTAAAGTTTTTATCTCCATCATTGTCTTCATTGTGAGAAGACAAATTATCATTCAAAAAAATTTCATAATTAGAAGCAGGTTAAAAATATAGTTTGTTATGGATAGATAAATTGTGGAGATGGAATCTACAAGTAAATAATTTAAATAAGTCTTGCCACATAGTTAATACAAAGGTACATACGCAAAGAAAAAGAAAAAAGAAAATAATTGTCAAGCAATTATTCCAAATGATTTTGGGGATGACCCAAATTCAAATCTATATGTTCATTGAACTAAAATATTGTACTCTCCACGCATCGGGAAGGAGCGTAATGATAAAAATAAATTTTTATATGCCTTTAAGGCGAAAGTAAATGTATGGCATAAAGATGGTTAGTGGTAAACTAGAAACCACCACATTATGTAAATCAAATTGGTTAGTGCACATTCTAAACCACCATATTGTTTAAATGAAAACGAATAGTGGTAAAATAGTAAACCACCACATTTTTTAAATCAAATTGGTAAGTGGTCATCCAAGACCACCACATTGTTCAAATTTAAATGGTTATTTGTAATATATAAGGCACTAGTATCAATGGAAGACAATCAATGAAGGACTAGAAAAACCACCAAATAAAGTGAATATGGTTAGTATTCAACTAGAAAACCCACCAAATGAAGTGAAAATTATTAGTGGTCAACCAACAAAACCATCACATGTAAATAATCCAATGCTCTAGCTTAGATCCCTTTAACAAGCATCTCACCTTGCACCTACCATGGGGGTAATATCAGATAGTCACACTTCAATATTCAAAATCCTATCACAATAAAAAATCAATAAACATTTGGGGATTCCAACATAACCACTAATCTCCTCAAAATCAATCAAATCAAATATTGTGATGATAATCAGAAAAAATGTGCAAACATGGCAATTGTTCACTTCAAGATATTAGTCATTTTTCAAGCAGATATTCATCAAAGCTCAACTCAATAGTTTCATATTGAAGATGACACAAAGTTATTGGTGTGAATATTCCAACTTATGATTGAGGGGGGAATGTTAGACTGTGAGTCCCTAGACAATCAAAAAATTCACAGACCACAATTGTCATGATTTGTAAACCTTATCTTTAATGAGGTGTTGTCGTTATCTACTGATGAGTTTTCAATGGGATCTAGATCTAGAATGCTCAAATTGATATACAATAAAGTAATGTCATGATATCAATATAATGATTTGAAGATGATATAAAGTATTTTCTACCATATTTTATCTTTTCTTGTGCCCGCTATAATTATTAACGCAAGTTATCTTTATTTATCCCACATTTAGCATATGAAATGGTCTTCTCACTTTTAAAGCTAATATAATGAGTCCTTTCAGGTCTTTATTCATTTATTGATATAATGAAGTCAAGTCTTTTTTATATAGAGCTCAAAAATTTCTTGTATTTAGAGATAAAATAGGTAATTCATCTCTAATTATAAATGGTTCCTTTATATGTTTCCCTTAATTTACTTCTATCAATGTGTTTGCTTAATATTACTTATTGAAGATTAGATAATTGTTGATAATTTGATTATTTTATTTGCAAACATAATTTCTAACCATATAAAAATATCTTACTTTATCATCAAACCCAATTCCAAGTTGATAATATTCACATTTCTCATAATATAATATAAAAATGAAAAACACTTAACCCCTATAACTACTTTCCTATTGAACATCATCCCTGAAATAGTATCAAAATTATTTTTCACCAACTAAAATGTCATTGATATTTTACAATTTCTTGTAATATTCAACTAAAATGAATAACGTAAGTTTCGAGATGAAATATTTTATACTTTGTGAATAAATTAAAATATTGTGAGTACTAAAATCATATTTAAAAGCCCTTTCTTTTAAATATTTAATTAAAAACAAAAGAGATGAAATACTTTATCCTTTATGCATAAATTAAAATATTCCAAGTACTAAAATCCTAGTCAAAAGCCCATATATTTTTCTAAAGCTCAGAATTCTACCTTTTTAGATATTAAGGAATTTATAAAAAAATAAAACAAATAAAAAAAACCCCACCAATTTTAATTTGAGACAACCATGAATATAATTCTTTCTAAAAGCCCATATACTTTTTTAAAGCTCATAGTTCTACTTTTTAAATATTAAATCATTTATAAAAAATAAAATAAAATAAAAAAACAAAAAACCCCTACCAATTTTATTTTGAGACGACCATGAATATAATTTTTTGTAATTATTGATAATTGATTTTGTTTTGTAATTTTTTATAGTTGTATTTATAATGATAATTGTTTATATTCCTCAAAGCATTAGGCTCTTAGTTTTTTTTTAGATCTAGGACAATCGGTAACTGGTAAGAGTTGCCTGAGCAAGGCCCGGGTTCAAATCTAACTGGCTGCCACTATAAACCTAGGCTAGGTGCAACAGCCTGCAAGCCGCACACAATAGCAATTAACTTATGCCTCAACAAGAGCCGAGACGTCCGCTATGGGGTCGCCTACTCTTCTAGCCAAGACACAACAGGCGTATGTCTCCACGGAGGTTTGATCCTGGGTGGATCTGCTGAAAGTCAAGTGCTTTCACCATTTGCCTCCGCTTCACGGACTCATTAGGCCCTTAGTTGCTACTATGGAAGTTAAAGAGCTTAGGAAAACTAGCAATGGGTGTTATGTTGTAAGGAATGGTTAGGACCACCAGCCATGTGAATTATGTTGTAAGGAATGGTTAGGACCACAAGCAATGGGCATTATGTTGTAAGGAATGGTTAAGACAATATCTGAGGGTTTAGTAATAGATCATGTATACTGGAGAAAGAAGAATTGTGGATATGGACTTTCATTTAGTTCAAGCTTGTCTGGCTTTGAGAGTTCTGGCCAGAGTTTTGGGAATTCAATTCCCTCCTCCACCTCTAGCCTCACCCAACATGTTAGCACAATCAGACAATTTAAACTATATTTTTCAGGGTTCCAAACTCCTAACCCTGAGATCCCATGACCTCATAAATCAAAAGAGAAGGAACCAAGAAGCCTTGGGGAGCAAGCTCATACTTTTTCTCAAGTGGAGAAATTTCAAATTGCAACCAACATGACTAATGATAAAACCACTCAGAAAGGGATAAATTTGCAGCAGAAGACCACCACTAGCCTGTATAGCATGTTTGTTGAGTGGGGGTGCCCTCCATGGCTTACAGAAGGCCACGATGACCCATTCCAATGCCCTTCCAAGGATGATCAAACTCACTAACAAGTCCTAGGAAATCATTTCCATTTCATATGCTATTTTGATGTTTCTGTCATGCATGTTTTTTTTACTGTATTTTGGAATAAAAAATTGTCCTCGGACTTATCAGGAGGACCATTTGGTTTCCCTTTCAAGGGCAGATGGTCTCTCCTTAGTATGCACCAAGCTAGTATGGTCTTGGCACTTTGAAGGCACTCAAATTAGATATTGTCTGCACATGTTAGCCCATGCTTGTACTCTATGTAATTCTGTGAAAATCTAATGAAAATTTTTCTTGCTTACAAAAAAATTTATAATATGCCCACATATCACAAGCATGCAACCCCATAATCCCATACAACATCACTATTATTAACCTATAAAAGGAGATAGAGCAGAAAATGAATATAAGGTATTATAAGGAGGTGATCAATGTGACTCTCGCTAAATGGAATTATCTCTCTATATTGACCAGTGCTAAGCAGAAAATGAACATTGCAAAGGTAAGAACTAATTCTCATGAGCTTTAGAGTGAAGTTGGGTGTTGATCTATTCTAAAAACACCTTGAGATGAAAGAATTTGACAACTGTGTGATGCTAAGAGGGTTGAAGATGAAAATCACTTTCTCTTGGATTGCCTGGACCTTATTCACATATGTTCTCATTTACAAAACATTTTACACACTACCAACCCTCTTGACTTGTTCAGTCAGCAAAACTATAGTGAACTAATATGGCTTATTTCACTTCTCTTTGGTCATAGAAATAAAATATTAAAAAGTATAAATTACTCTTTTACTTTCTTTGGGTCTAATAGACCTCATTGGTCTCAATGGATGTTAATAAGCATAATCATATATAAAAGGATGTATATAAGCTTTCTTTATAAAGTTAATGAAAACATAAAGAGAATATAGTACCTGATAGAGCCCAAAAACTCAAGATTGGGGCCACAAACACAAAGCTCAACCCAAGGATATATAAACAATGACATATATGAAGCACTATCATTAAAGTATTCTTCAATTACAATGTTATGAATATAAATATAAATTAATAATTAATAATACTTAGCATATTGAAGAGGTATGTCCTAAAGGACATGACTAATCGTGAAAGGGAACCTTTCCTAGTATATATATAGTGACCTCATTTGTAATCAATCATATCTCTTGCACATTCAACATTCTTATATATAAATATTACTTTTCCTATAATGGATATTTACATTTTTCAGATATTCTGAATATTCAAGAGTATAAGAACCTTGTTCATTACACTAGTATGAGAGCCTCATTCTCTGATCCCAGCCTTTGGCCATCAATCCTTCATCAAGTTCATTGTCACTAAAATTAATGTCATTATCCACAGAAAGTGTTATTTGAAGTTTCTCCATTCTGTAATCAAGTCTTTGGCAATTAAAAAGAAAAATAATAATATATACATATATTCCTATATATATATGAAAAAAAATATAGAAAAAAAGGAAATTAAATAATAATAATAATTATAAAATGAAAAAAGGGGTCAAAGATTAAAAATAAATAAATAAGAGATTATTAAAATAAATAAATAATTAGTTGCAACTGCTCAATAGTTGTCGCATTTGTCGCTACATTCACACCCCTACCACTAGCAGGATGTTGTTCCTGCACCTGCCACCCTGACTGTTGATGCATTTTCTATCACCACCAATTGAATATCACTGCTTACATCATTCACCCTAACTATTGATGCATTTTCCATCACCAACCAATCATTGCAAAACGTTATAGCTGCACACCCCAGCCATCACTCAGATGTTGTTTCCCATAAGCACCATCACCAGTCGTACATCGCTACCTGCAGCTTCCACCCTGATCGTCGATGCATTTTCTAGCACCAACCAACCAAAGAAATATTGTGTGAGAATCATACCACTTCATCCAACTGGAAAAACCACCCATCATACCCATTGTGTGTATAACCATAGCATGATTTCCTTACATTTTCCATTAGGATTGGAATTTCAAATTTCTTGGGCCTATCAAGTCAAAATTTGATGATAGTTATTCGTTTTTTTGGCCTATCACTTTAAGTTTTATGTGTTGAAAAATGCAGCAAGTGATTAAATTGAGAAAAATCAAATTTCCACGTCAACAAACATGGATGCAGTTAACCTGTGTGACATGGCTCTTGTCACTCAGTTACCTCGATAAATTCGAGTTGGAGTTAGAGTTTAGTTAAGCATGTGTGATTACAAATTTGTAGCAATCAAGGTCAATTATTTCAAGTTATTTTCAGTTAAACTAGATCTAATTGTTGGAGGAACTAGTGGAAGGTCAATTGTGTAGTGGGACTTCATTCAAACTCAGTGATCATCCAGTTAACTAATCAATCAGCCCAAAATAGCTATTGCATGTTGATAATTTGATTTCCCCACTTGTGATGGAGATTCCAAGGCAGTGTAACATCAGTTATAGAATAGGCTTGAGTGTACAGGTGTTGCATGTAGTCAGATTATCAACCTTGGGAATTATGCAATCCATTTTGGAGAAATTCCTAAATAACAGGGGCCTAATTTCTCAGGAATTGTGCAGGGAAATAAGGGATCAAGCTGTTGAAATGGTATCAAGAATTGGCACCCCAAGGGGGCTTCTGATTTAATTTTCCCTTAATTAAATTGGAAGATAAATTGTAATTCCATCTCATAACAGCTTGTAAGTGTTAACTGAGTCAGGAAGACTTATTTATCTCAGATAATTCGAGTTTGAGGTCAAACTGGAGGCATGTAGAGTTATTCCTAGATTTTAGGGGGTCCAGTTACAATTATTTGTGACTTGTAATTAGTTAACTCAATTAATTGAGTTAAAATTAGTTTAAGTAGTTCTAACTAAGAGATGAGCTAGTGATAGGTCCATTGAATTAAATCTGATTTAATTTAAAAGTAGTGATCAATCAGTTAACTGATAATTCGTTATAAATAATTGTTTCATGTCAGTTATAAGGAAGGCCCAGTTGATATTGAGGTTAAAGGGAAGATAATTATCAGTTGTATAATTAGAAAATTGCATAGGTCATGCATGAGGTCATTAGGATGCCTTGAAGTAATTGTGCAATCAATTCTTGGGAATTTCCTATTTAATAGGGCCACAATCCCTCCAGGAATCCATAAGAAAGGCTAGTCGGACAGAGGTTGAGAATTGGTTAAGTATTGGACTTATTTTTCCTAGATCAAAGTGAGACAGTCAGCAGAGTGCATAGGTTTCTCAGTGAGGGAAACAATATTGTATTATTTCATGTTCTCGACTTTATTCAATATACAGATAGTGGGGTTTTGAGCAGTAACTTTCCCCAGATACATCTTGTGTTGTGCGATTGAAAATTTCTTTCTCTTACTTGTTATGTGATTGTGTGAACAAGTTTGGTTTCCATAAATTTGTAGAAAGATTCAATATTTTATTTTAGTACATTACAAGATCATATTAAATCCCTTTGGATAATTTCTACACAAGCAGAGGAAGAAATTGACTAAGTTTGGGTAAGAGCTTCTCAGTGAGTAGAGAGATAGGTTATTTACTTGCAAATTGCGCTCAATTGAGAAAAGAAATTGTAATACATCTCTATTCATCAGATTAATGCAAGCAGAAATTAGGTTTTTTAACATATATCTTTCCCCTGAAAAAATATTGTATGCATGTGATTTATTTCTCATTACATGTTTGTGATTGATGTTCTAAATTGTGAATTTATTTCTGTGTAGCACTAGAGTAGGTTTGTATCTTGTGATTTTGATTAAAAATTCATGAGCAATTGCAAATATACATCATAATTTCTACATGATATCAGATCAAGATTCACACTAGAGCAGGAATTATGAAGTTGTTTCTCAGGGGATCTAATTTGTAGTTTAGTGTAGTAGGATCTCTACAAAGTTGGGAATATGACCTTCAACGGGCTGATGCTAAAGTATTTCTTGGAAGGCCACTCTAATTTCATCACATGGAGGTGATACTAGATGACAATGGCTTTCTAGAATACATCAAGACAATGTTGCAAAACCACAGGCATTTTATGCCCCGAACCTTACTAAGTGGAAGAAATATGTATCCAAGGTGAGGAGAATAATTTTGGAGGGAGTACGGGATCACATAGTCTCAAATATCTACAGGAAATAAACTTCGTTTGCAATGTGGAAATCACTGACAGAATTTTCGAGAATAGTAGTGACCACGAGAAGTTGGCGCTCAAGGATAAACTTCAAAATATCAAGATGCAAAATAAAGACACTATACCACGGTATTTGAGAAAGTTCACACAAGTTCGTGATGAAATTGGTGGGTTTGGTGTTAGTGTTTTTAAATATGACTTGGTAATCCTAGCCCTTCTATGCCTTCCCAAGAGCTGGCATATCTACCAAGATTCAATGAACGGGAGGGATAAACTACCGAATTGGGAACACTTTTGGTTTGATTTGGTACAGGAGGAAATAGGGCAGAGTACAAGACATGGGACTTCATCCAAGGGCAAGGATTAAGAAAACATTGTATTGGTTGGAAAGGGAAAGAAGGGAAAAGGGAAGACATATCAATCCAAATAAGAGTCCGGCCAAGGGGGAAAGAAGATATATTTTTCTAAAGTTAAATGCTTCCATTTTCATGAATTATGGAATTATGCCACGAAATTTCCAAACAGAAAGGAAAGCAAGAATACCTAAGGAGGAGGAGCAGGTGAAGCTTTGGCTTCACAATTCAAGCTTGCCTTTACCCTTATTGCATGCATAACCAACACAATGATGGGGAGCATGTGGTACTTGGACTCAGGTGCATCGTTCCACATGACATGGTGTAGAGTCCTTTTTAGTGACCCGAAGAATAAATATTTGCAAATGCACATCAAGCTGGGGGAAAAAAGAACGTATTGTGTGAATTGGGTTGGTACAGTCACCTTTTAGAGGGATTCGGGATCCCCTCTCAGGCTCAAGGATGTCATGTTCGTTTCGAGCCTAAAGAAACATTTCATCTTTGTTGTAGTTTTGGAAGATTGTGGTTATAATGTGATCTTCAGCAAAGGAAAGGCATTCCTAAGACACATAACCATAGGACAGGTGAAGCAGATTTGGGTTCGTGTGAAGAACCTATATAAGCTAGATGTGTAAGATTGTGTTGCATTAAGCACAAAGGCGGAGAAAGCACAGGACCGCAATGTCAGTGAAATTTGGCACAAATTACTTTGCCATTTTCATCATGGTGCCTTTAATATTATGCATCAAATAACCACTGGCCTCCCTAAAAGATCACTTGAGCAGGAGGATGTATGAAAATGATGTACCTTGGGGAAGTAC
Source organism: Pinus albicaulis (assembly GCA_034641835.2). Classification (NCBI taxonomy): domain Eukaryota; kingdom Viridiplantae; phylum Streptophyta; class Pinopsida; order Pinales; family Pinaceae; genus Pinus; species Pinus albicaulis. Next base: position 416,395,087 of record CM076574.1, on the reverse strand, counting down.
ACAAAATCCACATTCCATGGTTAGGATAGCAAATCACATGCAGTCTTGGAAAGGATCCACTCTGATGTCTGTGGACCTTTCTCAACATCCTCCATTTCCAGACACAAATATGTCCTTTCCACTCTAATGTCTATGGACCTTTCTCAACATCACCCATTTCCAAACATAAATATTTTGTCATTTTTATTGATGACTTCTCAGGGAAGTGTTGGAACTTATTCATGTGGAAGAAGGATGAGACATTCTCCAAGTTCGTAGAATTCAAGGCATTGGTTGATAAATAAATAGACAAGAAGGCGAAGGCTCTCAAGAGTGATAATGGAGGTAAGTATGTGTCAAATGAATTCAAAATTTGTGCTAAAGAAGGCATTCGATGAGAGTTGACATCACCCCACAACCAACAGCAGAATGGGGTGGATGAGAGAAAAAACTGTAGCATTGTGGGATATGTGAGAGTGATGTTTCATGAATAATTATTACCACTGCACATGTGGGAAGAGGCATGAAAGAAATAGTCTATTTTCAAAACCAAAGTCCTCATCAGATTCTTGGCATGATTACACTGGAGGAGGCTTTCTCGGGGACAAAGTGTTATGTCCCTATCATAATATTGTATCCCCTTATTGTCATTGTTAGTGTAGCCACCTTATTTTTATTTTTGTGCCCATATAGTCCTCATATTGTTATTATTTTTCCCCACATAAGCCCACTATTGTTATTGTTGTGCCCTTACATTATTATTGTTATGTAGGCTATGATTATATTGTGACCCCTTTGAATCATATATATAGAAAGGAGGTCTTTTCACTTGTATCATCCAAGAATTTTTCATTTGTGTAATGTAAATGAGGTTTTCCCCTCAAAGAGGATATTTTTTAAGTCGTTGATCTATTATTTCTATTGTTTGTTGATTTGGTTTCATAACATTTGGTATCAGAGCTTTGGATTCTAGGGTTTTTCTATTGCAAATAGGTCACCGTTGAATTTTCTCTATAAATTTTTTTCTATGAAGGTTCTGAAGTTGAACATTTTACCACGAAGATAAAAATCCTAATGAGCTTCGTGTAAAAAAATCATATCTTGGTTCGCTATATTTTCGGAGATATGGTCCTCTTATCACTCTGTAATTTCTGAAAGCTAAAGACAGAACCATGGAGGGAAACATCAAGCCGCTTTGGAATTCGGGACCTAGCCTTCCTGGACTTAGAGAGGGCTCTCTTTGTTGGATATAGGTTTGTTTATAGGGGCATTTTAGGCTAGCTATTAGTGCATAGGGGTTTGTTTGAAGATTTTGTTGAGGCAACAGAAGGGGGCCATTTGGCTATGGATTCAAATAGGTGCAAACAAATTCAAAAGGATGAATAACAGGGGTCAAGTGCAACCAAGCAAGCTAGCCATGTCAATTCATCTTAACAGCTTATGAAATGGAAAAGAGGAGGAGATTGAGGTTCAACGGGAATGTAGAGCAGACCATATTTGAATTCTACATTCCGGTCTCAGAGGAAAACATAATGTATTGTTTCAAGACTGAGCAGGGTACCCCATGGTAAATCCTACACAAAAATTTCTATCCGCAGTAAAGAAAAGAAAATAGTATGTAAGACAGAAGAATCACAAATTACATGGGAGAAACACTTCACCACATATCATAACACAAGAATCTGGAAAAAAAAATCATCCTTTATTCATCCAAAAGAGAGTGCTTACAACAAGTTGAGTCTATTACAATGGTTTTTTCCCCATCTAAGCCTCCTTTCATATTGCTAATGCATATAGTATTTATAGAAAACTTGAGTCGGCTAATATGTCTACTACAATAATTACATTCAAGCAAAACTAGACAAGTGGAAACACATAGGTGGTGATGAGACAAGCTTGGCTTCCAACAGTGGCTTTTGGCAGTCTGTTATTAATTACAGAGTGGTTAGAAACTGGCTCGAGTAACACGGAAGAGGCAGTAACTCAAGTATTCTGGACATCTGGCCCTGCTCCTCAGAAAATCAGCGATGGGTAATTAAGTCTAGTGCAGCGCTCACTATTTTCATTTATTAGTGACTGTGCTGATGTGTTTTTTGCTGCCCCTTGGGTTTTTGTTGTTATATCTCTACCCCAAAGCCCGACTCGACCTGTTCTGTTTGTTTCATTGTGGAATTCAGCCTCGCTTTGCCTTTTGCTCCTTTGTCGGTGCTCAGTCTCTTATAAGTCCTTTACACTATGTTTTTAGCCCTTTCTCTTCATAAAATAGCGTACAAACCCTAGGAGCTCGGACTTGAAGGGATGACGGTGGGTGTGGAGCAGTAGCAGTGATAGTGGTCAAATGAATGTGGTGGTGGTTTGGAGGCGAGCGAAAACAAATTTTCGAAGGGGGTCTTAGGTAGTAAGTGGTAATATATAAGGGGGGTGCGAAATAGCGGAAGGGCGACACATAGTGAGGAGGGGGTAAGAGATACCACCCATTTAGGACCCCCCCCCCCGCATCCCCATGGTTAAATTTCAGACGCTGAAGGGGTGCGAAATGCAACGCAGACCGTGAGATGAGAAGGGGTTGAGTGGAGATGGAGGAGAGGTGAAGGGCGATGAGGAGAAGGAAAATATGTGGCAGGTAAGGTGGGACTAGACTCGGCCCTTTTGCTACCTAAGTCCTTTCTTTTTGCGTTTAACCCTTTTTTGAACGAAATAGCGTAAAAATCCATTTACCCGAACTTGAAATCTTATAGACTTTACTTCTGAAGCCGCATTGCATCCGCGCACTTCACAATATTTCGAGTTTAAGTTTTAAACAATGTAATCGAATATGCGATGCTTAGTGCAAGATGACGTGAGGGAAAGTGGGACCGGATTGCATCGCAAATCGCAAACTTTAAGTTTAAGTTATAAGCGCGGGGGGTAAACACTTAACAAATGCGAAGTGCGACGTGCAGGGAGGGTGGAATGACGTGGCAGGTAACGTGGGACTGGAGTACATCTCAAATCACAAACTTTAAGTTTTAATTATAATTAGCAGGGGTTTAAAATCTAAAACTTGCGAAGTGCGGGGAGAGGGACCCACCTGCATCGCTCATCGCATAATTTATCATTTGGGAAATAAGGTAAACGCTTAAAACCGTGAAGTGTGATTTGCGCTGATTAGAGGATGATGTGTTAGGGAGAAGTGGAGGGATGGTCCCACTTTAATCACAATCAGGTAATAAGGAAGTGGATGGTAAATGAAACCAATGATATGCGATGGAAAAAGGTAAAATAGCAACATAAAGCGAAAAAAACGGAAAAGGTAAGGTTTATGTTGTAAAACGCGGCTACTAATGGGTGGGTGGAGCTATGACAATAGTATTGCAGAATTTGACATAAAAGGGTTTATAAAGCAATAAGTCCCAAAGATTATACATGTGGGTTTTGGAGTTTGAATGGGATTCAGAGAATTTCAGAATATGGAGGAACTGAGGGGGGCAAAGAGTGTGAATGAAATGAAATGGAACGAGGGAAAAAATGAAGTTTGATCCCCATCACACCTTATCAGCAACACTTCCTTCCCTCTACTGGACTGAAAGGCATATTGATTGCTTTGAAACTCTTTACAGTTAGGAGCTCCCTTTTTTTCTCTGAAAATAAATGATAGCCATGGAATATTATTTTCAGTAAAAAATATAAGTAATAATCAGTCACCTTGTGATACTGTAAATAACAAGACTCTAACAAGTCTAAAGAAGTTACGTTTTTTGCATGCTCCAAATTTTTTTCTCAAATATGCGACCTTGGAAAAATCTTCATATCTTCCTCTACGAGCATCGGATTTGAATTTTGTAAAAATTCTATGAAATTGCATGAATTGTAGTATATTTTGTATCATTTTTAAGGTTTAAGGTCAAAACAGTGAGATGTGACACTCCGTACAAGTTCTCTCTACTAAACCAATCCATAATCAGGTCATTGTGGGATATTGGACATAACTTTACCTTGAAAAATCCAAATTTAGTCTGACTTGTGGCATTGGAAAGAAGGCTCAGAGGGCTACCATGGGACCATATTTTAGACCTTGAAGATCTAAATTTATAGATATACAACATATTCAATATCGAGCTCCTACAAAGCCATAAAAATGTGTGTATTTTTTTTAATATTGGCATAAGTGTTGTTTGAAAAATAATTTTGAAGTGATTCCAGGGGAATAGTAAAGCAAAAAATCATTTTTTGATTCAAAAATGACTCGAAGCAAGAAAATGGAAACACCTAGTAAGCAACCAAAAATATCCACTATGACGCGTGAAGAAGAGGAAGAAATATGTAACATGATATATCAAAATTACGAGACCAAGTGCAACAAATTTCGCTCTCACAAAGAGTAACCAAAAATTAAATGGAAGCTAATATAGATGGTTTGAAGAATTGCATGAAATCTAAGATGGAAGATATGGAAGCTGTTATGGAATCAAAAATGAAAGGAAACATGGAATATTTGAAGAATGGTTTAAAAGCAGACATGGAAGGTTTGAAAAAATTGCTACAAGAAATGCTTCCTAGGCGAAAAGGTATTAGATGAAACTCATGATGAGAACAATAGGCATGTTAATCATGGTTCCATAGACTCTAATTTTGGATTGAAGCCCCACCATATTCCAAAGATCGATATGAGTAATTTTGATGACAAGGATCCAGTAACATGGATACTATAGATGGAGCAATATTTCGATCTCCATAATGTGCAAGATACACAAAAGGTACGCAATGCAACTTCATATTTAGAACCCAATCAGTTTGTATGGTATCGATGGATTTTTTCTCGTAAACCACTGGTCACATGGTCAAATTTTATGGACGAAATGATGACACGTTATGAGGATACAAAGAGAAACAACTTCTTTAGCCAATTGATAAATCTCAAACAAAAGGGTTTAATGGCGGAGCACATTGAGGACTTCCAAAAATTGAATATAAGGGTAAATGATATTCCAGAGGAACACAAGAATGATGCCTTCATAGGGACTTCAAAGGATAACATCCAACATGAGGTTCACCTTTGGGAACCTGATTCATTGGAGAAGGAATTTAGGGTGGGCAAGAATAGTTGAAAGTAAAATTATGGAAACAAGGAAGTCTACTACTCACAACTATAAAGATGGAAGTGTTGCTGCTCCTAGCCTTCCACAACCTACAAGGTTGACACAACAACAATTGGAAGAAAAAACAGCAAAAGTTATTTGTTGCAGTTGTAATATAAAACACATTAAAGGTCATAAGTGTGCTAAGAAGAAATTATTTTATACGGATTGTGAAGAGGAGGAATAAAAGGAACAAGAAACATCAAAAGAAGAGGATATACACCAGGAACCAACCCTAGATAAAGAAGAAATGAATTTGGCCATATCTTGTAATGCATTGGCAGGAAATACCACTCCTTAAACTCTCAAGATAGAAGGACATATCAATAAAAAAAAATTAATAGTAATAATTGATTCAGGCAGTACCCATAATTTTATCCATTGTTAGATATCCAAAGAATTGAATTGGTTCCTATATCCAACACCAAATTGTCAAGCGATGGTTTCAAATGGAGGAACTATAAATTTCTTTGGAAAGTGTCATAATATCAAGCTAACCATGGAGGAATAGGTATTGAATAGTCCAATTCTTTCCATTCCCATGGGTGGTGTTGATGTTGTACTAGGAGTCCAATGGTTACAATCTTTGGGTACGATAGCTTTTAATTTTCAAGAACTTTTCTTGAATATTTTTTTGGAAGGAAAGGAGGTTGAATTAAGGGGTATCGTAGGGAAACCAAGAAATATAATCATCTATAATGGCATGAAAAGGCTTCTAAAGAAATAACAACGTGGAATAATTGCACAGTTATGCTCACTAGAGGTTCAAAAAATGAAATCATCTATTTCTATATATCTCCAAAAAGTCTTGGACAATCATTCCAAGGTATTTGAGACTCCCAAAGGCCTCCCACCTATTCTTGATCATGATCATGCTATTCATTTGATTCCAGGAATTTTTCCTCCTGTTGTGGACAATTTTGTCACCCCCTAGAGACAGTCTAGAGTTGCCATAGACCAGTGCCTAGGACATCTTAATATAGCAAGGAGTCCTTCATATAGTTTGGATTGTCAGTCCAAGAGCTCACTTACTATCTCTTGTTTGAACAAGGAAATTAGTTTTGAATGGGACCAAACTCTCTCGAAAGGCGACACAAAGATAAGAATAGTGTAGGGACATCATGTAAAACTCCAATACAAAGGCGTCGAGACGGTTAAGAGACAGACTCACGCAGAGGGCCAGTTCAAATAATATATCACGTAAATCAAATATCAGGGAAGTGAGTGCAAGGAGGAAACATAGAGAAGATATTAGTTAACATGAGACCGATACCCGGATACACAACGAGTAACCACATAAGGGCATATTAATTTATGAATCCTTATATGACAATGGCGTTTTAAGAGAACCCTCCTCAAGTAACTAATATAGCGAGTAAAAATATGGAAGAGATGAGCATGGAACAATATATCATGACTAGGCCTATTTAAAGCGCTTGACTAATTCCAAAAAGGGCATCAACAAGGATGAATCCTTACCGCAAACTAGTGAGCCACTCTGAATTCTAGAACATGATACAAGAAGATAAATAGCATGAAATGAGATATTGTATTAACACATAAGAGAAATTACATACTCGTGAGATACCAAAGACCGAATCCTCATTACGGTTATAACTCCTCCTCACCGAGACCCTACGAGCTCCGAACCTTCACTACGTAAGTATTACAAAATGTATACAAAAACCTTTTCATCGCACGAGTTCTTTGATAGAAATCTGAACCCCTACAATGTCTTCTTTTCGGGCCTTTATAGAAAAGATAGAGAATTCTCGAGAAGGAGGTAGATGAAGTACATTTAACGACTCAATTTGAATAAAATGGCGGAAAACATTCGCGCCCACTCTATGAATGACTAACTATAAATGAATGTACTTTACAACTGCCTCTAGAAATAAATGTCGGGAGATGAAAATCTCCTTATAAACATGACACAAATAATAAAATATACATCGTTCTCGCACTCTTACCGAAAGAGGGAAAATCACGCCGTAAGAACCCCGAGATAGTCTCGCAATTACTGTCATCGTACTCCCTACCTTTAGCTGCGAATTTAAATCTTGGACCTTTAATGCGAGCGAAGCCTCCCCTTGATTTTATCCGGGAGGGTTCGAAGATTCATATCTTTGTTCTCTTTAATGATGGTCACTTCTCACACCTACCCTCGCCTTCTTCTTTAAATTTCACCAGTAGAATGTTATCCTTTAACATGCTTTTTAACTTCGCAATGGAGGTGATAAATTATGAGGCTTCATTATCGTCTTAAAAACCCGAAAAAATTCACAAACATTAGAGAAAAATAGACTCGGAGACGGGGGAGCGTGGATGGGGAGATGATAATGACGTTGTGAAAATGAAAAAAATAACGAGAATATAAAGGGTGGCGGAGGAAACACAATGAGGGCTTTGATAAATAGACGAGATGCGGTTTTTCTACGTAACACGATGGGGGGAGGTGGTGACCGAAGAACGACGAACGCAAATAAAAACACATATGAACATATATATATATATATACATATGGCGGGGGAGGAATATTACGGATGCACGAGACGAGAACGCATGGATGTACAATGGGTAGATGGGGGACTCGACGTGGCGGCTGGGGGTCAACGGATGAGGAGACTAATTTCCGGCCGTCGGATCTCGGAAGACGGATCGACGGTTAGGGAGGCGACGAGAGCAACACAATGGTGGGCCACGGATCATTGCGAACATACGTTAACAAGTGAGCAGCTCTGCACATATCCGTCGTCGGATGGAGATCGGCGGATCTCACGGTAGTGGATGGATTCCGCTACCCGACCCCGGTTCAATCTTTAACGCGCAGGGAAAACGGTTTTAGGGCCCTTACTAAGGACACGCGACCTATGATCTATGGAATCGTCGGTCCCGATAGGTAATACCACCCGACTGGGGTAAGCGGTGCGGGGTTTACCATCGGTTTTCATAGGCGGGGACCACCACACAACACGATCGCCGCTCTGTTGATTTGATTCGATCGAACAGCCACAATTGCGCCTAAACATAAAAACAATAAGCCCCTTTTCCTTTTAGTTTGTGGTCTTCGGTGCTCGGGTCATATGATAGCCAAAGCGCGAGGGCTAAGGTCTTAGGACTCGGGCTCGATACATTTAAATTATGCATTTTTAACCTTTGTAGAGCGATTTTTTTGAGCAAGTAAACGGTAATATCGGACAGAGCATGAAGTTTTAGGTCACGGTAGAGCTCCGAATTGGGTTCAAATGAGGCAGGGGGGGTAAATACATACAACATCGGCTCCATCCCTGGGGACCGCATGGTCGGCCCTCGGACATGTTGAGAACACGCGAGACCATCGAATTTTCCACTTTGCTTCTCAATCCTTCTGCGCTCCCGCCTCGTGTAAATGCCAACATCTTTCTCTTTATGAAAATAAAAATTAAAACAACTTATATACAATATGATACGATCAGGCCTCCGAACTTGGATCGAATCGGAAATATGACTTGAGGAATTGGCCATTCACGGGGGCATCCAACGGATCACCCTCGCGGGTTTTCTAACATGAAAGTATTATTTCGCCCTTGACTCGCAATTTTGAATGGACCAAACCATAGCGGATCAAACTTAGCATGCTTGCCCTTTTACTCGCTCTGCGAACATCCCATCTAAGAACCAGGTCACCAACTTGAAACTTTCTACCCTTTTCATGCTGATCAAATACATTCTTCATTTTCTCCCGGTATTCTATCAATTTTTGATCAACCTCGGTTCCGTGTTTCTTCCAATTCTACTAGCCGATTAATCCTCCCGATCATGTCATCTAGTTATTCCTGACTTTCCCGCATGAAGTGTGCCACTGCAAAGCCAATTGAACGAGAAACACAAATTTGCTCTTCCATATACCAGACCTCATAAGGAGATTTCCATGTTGCTCTTTTGTTGGTTATCATGTTCGCCCATAGAGCAAACTTTAATTGGGAGTCCCAGTTCTTTCCGATTTTCACTAATTGTTTTCTTCGGAGCTCTCACCAGGGTTTTATTAGAGGATTCTGCTAGACCATTTCCCGTGGATAGTATGTCGTGGAGTGAGTCGGGATGATGTTATACCTTTGGCAAAAATTCACAAACCTAGCGGACCTAAAATCTACGCGTTATCGCTATAATTCGGGGCAAGATGACCCAAACCTAGATATGATATTGTCCTCCATAAACTTCATTATCACAGACATCCGTATCATTTCTTGTAGGTATGGCTTCCACCCATTTCGTAAAGTAATCTGTGAGTCATTAGTATCCATTTATATTGGCCACTTGATGGGGGATGTATTTCTCCTATAAAATCTAATCCCCACTTACGAAATGGTTCATTTACATGAATAGGAATCAAGGGCAAAGCCGCTAACTTTCTCGCAAACCTTTGGCATTTGTCACATGCTCCGACCCAAGAAAAAGTATCTCATGATATAATTTTGGCCGAAAAGAAAACCAACCTTCGAGATTTTATGAGTTGTAGCCCTCCAAATCGTAATGCCCTCCACATATTCCCTCATGGAATTCTCGTCAATATATTCTCCACTTCATTTTCCATGAGGCATAACAAGTAATATACACTAAGGGTCTCTCCAATATAGTCGTCCATTGGCAATTATGTATTTTACGAGATTTCATTCTTACGGCTCTGTATTTCACCTTATCACAACTCGGAGGACAGACTAAGTGTTAAGAGGTATTCAACTATTTCTTTGTACGAAGGACTAGTTAGATATTTCATATGTATCTTTTGAGTAGCCATCTCCCAAATCCTTGTTGTTCTTCATCTTTTCGAATTCTTCATTTGCTATCATGGATAAATTAATGCCCAAAGCTTGATGATTTGATTCGGATAACATCCTAGCAAGTCCTTGTCCTTTAACCAACTTAGTAGGCCTTATGTCCAAATCATACTCTCCGTATTTTTGCAATCCATCTTCCTCTTCTACCTTCGCTATCTCCCCGAACAAGGATGTCTTTGATGTGTTGTGGGAACATATGCAATAATGTGAGATTGCAAAACATATACTCTAAAAGCTTTTAAGGGACTTTACCAGTGGCATATGCCTACTTCTCCAATATATTATATTTCAATTCAGACATCATAAAGCACTTGATCGAAGAAAGCTATAGAGTCTGTTCATATCCCTCTTCATTTTTTTTGTAATAATACTCCAAAGAATCGTATGAGGTGAAGCAAATGAAAAGATCATAAATGGCTTGTTGTCATCTCGGTCTAGTTAGCACAGGAGCTTCAGACAAATGCTTGTTTTATCCTTGTGAATGCATCTCTAGACTCCCGGACCATTTTACTTCATTCTCCTTTTTCAACATATCGGTTATATGCCTAACTATCTCAGAGATAGTTAGGAATAAACCTTCTCAAAAAATTGATTCGGCCTAAAAAACACCAGTACTTCCTTCTTATTCCTCAGTAGAGAATACTGCTATGTACTTCAACTCTCTTAGGATATATTCTCACACCATCTTTAGTTACAATATGCCCTAAGAGTTTTCCTCATCTAATGCAAATAAAGACTTTTTGAGGATTGAGAGAAAGGCCGTACCTTCTGCATTTTTTCAAAAAGTTCTTCTTAAATGTTCAATATGCTCATCATCATCCTTTGAAAACACCGTGATATCATCAATATATACCACCAAAAACTTGTCCCTCGTTCTCCAACAAAGGCTATGTCCATTGCCCTTTGAAAAGTAGCTCTGCATTAATTAATCCAAATGGCATCCTAGCATACATAAATGTTCCCCATGGTGTAGTAAATGCAGTTTTCTTACGGTCTTCCGGGAAATATAGCTACCTAATTATAACCGGAAAATCCATCCATCATTGACATTCTGGGATGCTCCCACCACTTTGCAGGGATGTGGTCCATCTTAGGCAGGTGGATAATTATCTTTCAATGATGCTCTATTTAAATTCACCGAAATCTACACACAGACCTTTATTTCTCCGTTTTTCTTTCGAACGAACAAGGTTTGCCACCCATTCTAAGTACCTCAATGGCACAATTATTTTGGCCTTTAGTAGCTTCTTAACTTCTTTTTCAATGGAGGGCAACGCAGCAGAGGATTTATCCGTCCGAGCTCTCGCTTATATGGCTTTGCATCCTCCCTCAATGGAATCTTATGCTGCATTATATTTACATCAAAAGTTTTTAGGTCCCGATAGGGACCAAGCAAATACATCTTTGTAAGATTGAAACAACTTCAAATATTTTTTCTTTATATTCATCTCGGGACTCTTTTAGATAATTTGACAATTTTGGGATCGACATAAGTACCCGATTCAAATCTCCCACTTGATCTTCTTCTGTTACTTTGTTTGGCTGCAACGGAATGTCATCCTTGTTAAATAATCTTCTTAGAGGCACCAACCCTCTAGGTATAACATTTCCTTTCAGTCACGACATACTGTTACTCGCTATTATTTCTTCCCATCTGTTTTTCTGCAATATTTTCAACTTCTTCCTCCTCGTTATCATCAATCTCCATATTGGAGAATTCTCCCACTTGTCTCCATGAATCTCTTCATCTGTTCATCATCTTCAAATACCCGCCAATGCTTTATATTATCCGGAATGGATGGTCACGTAACGTACCTCCACTTCATATCTTAATAGTGGGATTCTCGAGGAGGACGGAATGTATGCTGGCGGCTACATCAAGAGAATCCGCTATTCGGTTTTGCTCCCGGGGCATGAACTGTATATTAAATGCGAGAAGAAATTTTCTATCATGTCCCATACTTCGTTTTATATATGCTCTCAGTCGAGGGTGCTTGGTTTGGCATTGATTTTTGATCCGTCTTACCACTAGCTCGAAGTCTCCCAAGACTTTTAAACTTTGGATGCCCATGTTTACGGTTGTATGCAGTCCCTAACAATAGTGCTTCATATTCGGCTACATTTTTTGTAGCCTCATACTCCAATTTAAAGGACGAGTGGCACCCATTTCCCCTGTAGGAGAGATTAATAATACCCTGACTCCATTACCTTCCCTTGAATTTGCTCCATCAAAATGCAAAGTCCAAATTTCTCGATTCCCCGATCTCCTTTAGGTAGCTCGGCTTGAATTTGACCACAAAGGGGCTCATGAGCATAATTTTGATTATCTTCTAACATCAAACATGAGAAGTCTCCCTCTTTGTTATAAGCGGAGAATTCTGCGAGCGATCGACCTTAGTTACCATTTTAACAAATCTAGTCTCCCTGTATAACCTCCTTTCTTAACCTCCAAAGACTGGGGACGGTAGCATATGTTAAATCCAATTTAATTGACCCCCCCCAATATTTGTACCCCGAGACCTTGACAGTGACATGCCAAAGCTGAGGTCGGGATATCAGCAACCACAATGTCCATGACCACACTCTTTGTTGGGATTTGGGCCAAATTGACCACTAAATCTTTAATCATTCCCAAGCATTTAACTCTTTTAGAATCAAATGAATATAAATATTTGTATGGTCTTGTAATTTGCAGCCCTAGTTGCTCCATGATAGACAGAGGCATAAGATTATGGGAAGCCCCGAGAATCTAACATACAATTGTGTAACAGACGGGTCATGAATGACTAGGGAAACGTAAAAAGGAGGAGTAGAAGGGTCTATCTCCTCGACATGTGGACCAAAGACTACCATGGGTCTTTCTTCTTGAAGATTTAGACTATCGGGGTGCAATTGGTACTTCAGGAGGAAGCATAAAGGAAGTGACTTGAGACTGGTATACGAGTACGTTTTAATAGTTCGATCGGGAGACAGGGAATCTTAATCTTCTCAAGTTCTTTTTGCAAATTGAAAGCGATAGGGGGCTTTTTCTATCACAACTTCTTTTGACTCCTTATCTTCAATCGAAGATTTGATTTCTTTTGACAACGGCTCGGCATTAGGAGGACTTACTATTTTTGAAGAAGAAGGAATCGATCATTGGATCGCAAAGGAGTATTCAGGAGGATTCTTACCTTTTTCTATGTTTCTCTTTGTTGTTGATTCCTTCGAGCGGATACTTCTTTCGAGGTGGCTCCTCTTCTTGATCTTGAGTTACGGTCCTCTTCCTTGAAGATCCGAGATCATATTTTACATTGAATTGTGCTTGCATGAAATCAGCAAATTGCTTACAATAATGATCAATCTCTGCGTATTCGTCTTCATCTTGCAATGGGCAATCCATATCATCGATATTTGAAAAATCCGGATTTGAATCTTCTAATCCATAAGTCTGCATCTCGAGTGGAGTCATCTCGTTTGATCCCTTCCGAGTATAAGGGATGAGGTACCTAGTCTTGTTGTTCTTTTGCTTCTCTCGGCAATATCTCGCAATGGGGGTCTTCTATGCGAGGATTGTATCCTCTCGTTTGGAGCGTTGTAATAGTTCTTGGGAGCTGAATTTTTAGCTTCCGAGTTCAAGCTTGACCATCTTCTTTATCATTTTGCTTATTTCATCCATTTTATTCCGAATCTTTCTCCGATGAGAGGTGGAAACTTCTTCTTTGCCTCTCCTCCTAGTATCTTGTTCAATTTTTTCCCTTTAGTTTCCCGGTGGAGGCAAAGTTTGCTTCTAATTCCGGAGCATCCGATTGTGCATCATCCAAAGTGGTAGGTTTTCTTTCTCTCAAGGAGAATCCAAAGTCAAAATCAAAAGGTCTGCTATAAAAATTATCTTGGCCAGCGACTTCATGGGGCTTCATTGTAGGAGGCGAAAGCTCGAGATATAACTTGTTGAATCTTTTGATAAACTCGATACCCCTTCATTCTGTTTTTTCTTCATAGTATTGAACTCGGTAAGACACTCGACCATGATATTTCTTTTCTCCCCCACTTCTCGAGAAAAGTATTCTCCATAATATCCCCAGTGGTTATTGAACGGTTCCCCAATGTCTTGAACCATTTTCTGCCTCCCCTTCCAAAGACCGCACAAATAATCTCAAGACCACATCCAAATGTTCAACATTTAAGTTCTCCGCAAAGAAAAGCGGAAAGTCTCAAGATGTTTACGAGCATCAACTTCATTTTCACCATTAAATCTTGGCGAGAATCTTTAGATAATCCTGCGGGCATATCGTTTCAAAGCACTTGGGGTAAGGCCGAGAGGAGCATATTTGTTCAATAGAAAAGTAGGAACATTGGCCATTGGAGGAGGTGGGGGTTGAGCAACGATGCGAGATACAAATGAAGGGAGAGGGGTAGGAGGAAGTGGAGTATGAATGACAATGGGAATATATTGCATAGAAGCCTCGAGGTGTGGATGGGAATAATTCACGGTTAACAACAACTACTTCGTGAATTCTTTAATTTCCTCAACCTCGGGGAGCAGGATGAGATTATTCTTCAATCCAAGCACTTCCTCTACGTGGAGTTTTCGAGTAAAACTCGGGATTTTCTATTTTGATCTCTCGAGAAGAAGAGGGCGGATAATCTTCAATGGAATATTCAAGGTTTTCAAAGCACGAACCGACTTCCTCTCTTTCCAAACTCTTTTATGAATGATCTTCTCCGGGGTCGACACGTAGGGTGTTTTCGGCACCGAGATGTATCTGACTCTCAAATGTGGCTTTCGTAGCCAGACTACCAATAAAATTTATCAAATAAAGAACAATGGAGTTGCCAAAGGTGAGGGATATGCAACTCTTCAACTCTCTGTGCTCACCCGATTAGAGAGTGAAAACAATTTGTCAAGGCCCAGGGAAACGGATATTCTTGAATTCAATCCCCGGCAACGGCGCCGTAAAAGATGTTGTGGACAATTTTGTCACCCCTAGAGACAGGTCCAGAGTTGCCATAGACCGGTGCCTAGGGACATCTTAATATAGCAAGGAGTCCTTCATATAGTTTGGATTGTCGATCCAAGAGCTCACTTACTATCTCTTGTTTGAACAAGGAAATTAGTTTTGAATGGGACCAAACTCTCTCGTAAGTCACACAAAGATAAGAATAGTGTAGGGACATCATGTAAAACTCCAATACAAAAGCGTCGAACGGTTTAAGAGACGACTTCACGTAAAGAGGGCAGTTCAAATAATATATCACAGTAAATCAAATATCGGAAGTGAGTGCAGTGAGGAAACATAGAGAAGATATTAGTTAACATGAGATCGATACCTGCATACTAGCGACGAACCACATAAGGGCATATTAATTTATGAATCCTTATATGAAAATGGCGTTTTAAAAGCACCCTCCTCAAGTAACTAATATAGCAGAAAATATGGAAGAGATGAGCATGGAACAGTATATCAGGACTAGGCCTATTTAAAGCGCTTGACTAATTCCAGAAAGGGCATCAACAAGGATGAATCCTTACTGCAAACTAGTGAGCCACTCGCATTCTAGAACATGATACAAGAAGATAAATAGCATGAAATGAGATATTGTATTAACACATAAGAGAAATTACATACTATGAGATACCAAAGACCGGAATCCTCATTACGGTTATAACTCCTCCTCACCGAGATCCTACGGGCTCCGAACCTTCATACGTGAAGTATTACAAAATGTATACAAAAAAATTTTCACTAGCACAGTTCTGCTGATAGAAATCTGGAACCCCTACAATGTCTTCTTTTTCGGGCCTTTATAGAAAAGATAGAGAATTCTCGAAAGGAGGTAGATGAAGTACATTTAATGACTCAATTTGAATAAAATGGAGGAAAAACTCTATGAATGACTAACTATAAATGATCGTACTTTACAATCTTGTCTCTAGAAATAAATGCCGGGAGATGAAAATCTCCTTATAAACATGACACAAATAATAAAATATACATCGTTCGCCTCTTACTCGAAAAGAGGGAAAATATGTTGCCGTAAGAACCCCGAGATAGTCTCGCAATTTTGTACCGTACTCCCTACCTTAGCTCTAAATTTAAATCTTGGACCTTTTAATGCGATGCAAGCCTCCCTTGATTTTCTCTACGGGGGTTACGAAGATTCATATCTTTGTTCTCTTTAATGATGGTCACTTCTCACACCTACCCTCGGCTTCTTCTTTTAAATTTCACCAGCGAAAATGTCATCCTTTAACATGCTATTTAACTTCTCGCAATGGAGGCGATAAATTATGAGGCTTCATTATCGTCTTAAAAACTCCGCAAAATTCACAAACATTAGAGAAAACAGACTCAGAGATAGGGAGCGTGGAGGGGGAGATGATAATGACGTCGTGAAAAATAACAAATAACAGAATATAAAGGGTGGTAGAGGAAACACAATGAGGGCTTTGATAAATAGATGAGATGCGGGTTTTTCTACGTAACACGGTGGGGAGGCGGTGAGCGAAGAACGACGAACGCAAATAAAAACACATATGAACACATATATATATACATATGGCGGGGAGGAATATTATGGATGCACGAGACAGGGGAATGCGTGGATGTACGATGGGTAGATGGGGGGACCGACGTGGCGTGGGCGGGGTCAGCGGATGAGGAGACTAATTTCGGCCGTCGGATTCCCGGAAGACGCGATCGACGGTTAGGGAGGCGACGAGAGAAACACAATGGTGGGCCACAGATCATGGCGAACATACGTTAACGAGTGAGCAGCTCGCACATATCCGCCGGTCGGATGGAGGGTCGGCGGATCCTACGGTGTGGATGGATTCCGCTACTCGGCTGCGGTTCAATCTCTAACGCGCAGAGAAACGGTTTTAGGGCCCGTACCACGGACACGTGGCATATGATCTATGGAATCTTCGGTCCAACAGGTAATACCGCCCGACCTGGGGGTAAGCGGTGCGGGTTTACCATCGGTTTTCTGCGGGTGGAGACCACCACACAACACGATTGCGCGCTCCGTTGATTTGATTCGATCGAACGACCACAATTGCACCCGAACATAGAAACAATAAGCCCCTTTTCCTTTTAGTTTGTGGTCTTCGAGCTCGAGTCATATGATAGCCAAGCGCGGCTAAGGTCTTAGGACTGGCCCAATACATTTAAATTATGCATTTTTAACCTTTGTAGAGTGGATTTTTGAAGTGAAACGATAATATCGGGACAGAGCATGAAGTTTTAGGTCACGTGAGAGCTCCGAATTGGGTTCCAAATGAGGCAGTGGACCAAAACTCATAGGCGGGGGTAAATATATACAACACCTCCAAACATCGGGCCTTACATATATCCCTATTCCAAAAAGAGTGAAATTGAACGTATGGTTGCAGTAAATGCTAGAGGTTGGTATAATTCAACATAGTCAAAGTTATTTTCATCTACTCCAGATGTATTGGTTCGCACTCAAGAAGGATGGGATCATGGTGTCTGTTTCCATATTATAGGGAGCTCAACATGCTCACTATTAAATATAACTTTCCCATTCATGTCATCGATGAGTTTTTGGATAAATTACATGGATCAATTTACTTCACCAAGCTGGATCTTCGTTCAGGATATCATCAAATTAGAATGAAGACTGAAAACATTCTAAAAATAGCATTTAGAACTAATGAGGGTCATTATGAATTTTTTTTCATGCCTTTTGGCCTTACCAATGCACCTTCTAAATTTCAAGGTTCGATCAATTCCATTTTCAAACCCTTCCTTAGAAAATTTGTGTTAGTATATAATGATGATATAGTAATCTACAACAAGTCTTGGAAGGATCATGCTCAACATGTTGATAGGGTATTGAAACTATTGGAGGAGAAACAATTATATGCAAAAACCTCCAAATGTTTCTTTAGAGTACAGGAGGTGGAATATCTGGATCATATTGTATCTCATGAGGGTGTTAAGGTAGACCCTAACAAATTTAAAACCATTAAGGAATGGAAAATCCCCACAACCATAAAGCATCTTCGAGGATTTCTCGGGTTGACAGGGTATTACCGCTAGTTTGTAATTATGGGAGAATAGCAACACCTTTAACAACATTACTGAAGAAAGATGAATTTTCTTGGACTCTAGAAGCAACTAAGTCCTTTGAACGTATTAAAGAGGAAATGTGCCAAGCACTAGTCTTAGTTACACCAGACTTCACAAAAACATTTATTGTGGAATGTGATGCCTCGAGAAATGGAATTGGTATTGTTATCAATCAAGAAGGAAGACCCATTTCTTTTGAAAGTCGTCTAATCAAAGGAAAGTATTTACACAAACCTATTTATGAAAGTAAATGTTGGAAATACTACATGCACTAAAGAAATGGTGACCTTACCTAATGGGAAGACACTTCAAGGTAAAAACAGATCATGATAGTCTTAAATACTTTTTGGAACAAATATTATCTTCAGAAGAGAAATAAAAATGGGTCACAAAGATGTTGGGTTATGACTTTGAAATCATCTACAAAAAAGGGAAGCAAAATGTTGTTGCAGATGCACTCTCAAGAAAGGATGAGTATGTGGAAGCATTTCTTTGTGCCATTTCTATTATCCATCTAGATTGGATAACCAAAGAAAGGGATGAATGGAAGAATGATGAAGAAGTGTGAAAACGCATTTAAAATTTGCAGCAAGATCCCAGTACATCTGATACATTTAGCTAGAAAAAGATTCATTGTGGTACAAATATTGTTTGTATCTTTGAAATAATTCCCAACTCAAACAAAATATTCTTTTGGAATTGCACACCTCTCCCTTAGGAGGGCACTCGGGATTTTTAAAAACTTACCATGGGGTCAAGAAGGAATCTTTTTGGGATGGCCTTAAATATGATATTTTAAATTTTGTGGCGGAATGTATGGTTTTCCAACAAAATAAAGTTGAGACAATTAAGTCCTTGGGTTTGTTACAATGTTTAGTCATTCCAAGTCGACATTGGGAGGTTACAATGGATTTTATCACAGGTTTACCCAAGTACGAAGAAAAGAGTGTCATCATGGTGGTAGTTGATATACTTACCAAGTATGCACATGTTTTTGCATTATCTCATCCATTTAAAGCCAATACATTTACTAATTCATTTATGGAAACAATTCAAAAGCTACATGGAAACCCAAATATTATTGTAAGCGATAAAGATTCCATTTTCACTGGAAATTTTTGGATGGAATTATTTTCTTGTCTAGATACTCAATTAGATCATAACTCACCTTATCATCCTCAATCTGATGGAAAAACTGAGATAGTGAACAAATATTTGGAAGTATATCTTCGTTGCTTTGTATCTAATAAAAAAACACAATGGGTCAAGCAGTTACTTTGGGTTGAATGGTGGTATAAGACTTCCTTCCATATTACAAAAAAAATGACCCAATTTATGGCACTTAATGGATATAATACATCGTCCATCACATCATCTTTAAGAGAAAATTATAAGGTTCAAGCAGTGGAATATCACATCGAGCATCAACAACAAGTTCTCCAACTCTTAAAGGATAACCTTACTTTGGTGCATAATTGAATGAAACAGCAAGCAGATCATCATCACAGCGAAACAAGTTTTGACATAGGTGACTGGGTATTTTTACGGCTACAACCATACAAACAAATGTCCCTCAAGCAAGCTAAGAGGGATAATATATTATCACCAAAGTGATGGTCCATACAAGGTGTTGCAAAATATTGGTACTATGGCATACAAATTGGAGCTTCCTACATATTCCCGAGTGCACCCAATTTTCCATGTTTCATGCTTAAAGAAGGTTATAGGTGACAAACTTCCAGTTCAAACAATATTGCCAGAACTTGATGAGGAAGGAAAAATCATATTGGAACTTGAAGCAGTCACGGAAACAAGAACTTGACAGCTATGAAATCGATCAATTTTAGAGTATCTCGTCAAATGGAATAACTTTCCCACTGAATATACCACATGGGAGGATGAGAATTTTATATAGAAACATCCATAACTACTCAAGAATTGAGGACAACACTTTATTGAAGGAGAGGAGCATGTTAGTTCCCTATAGTACTACTGTATCCCCTAATCGGCATTATTAGTATAGCCCCCTTACTTTTATTTTTGTGCCCATGTAGTCCACATATTGTTATTATTGTTCCCCATAGAAGCCCATTATTGTTATTTGTGTGCCCTTACATTATTATTATTATGTAAGCTATGAGTATATTGTGACCCCTTAGACTCCTATACATAGAAATAAGTTCTTGTCATTTGTATCATCCAAGAATTGTTCATTTGTGTAATGTAAAGGAGGTTTTCCCCTCAAAGAGGATATATTTTAAGTCATTGATCTATTATTTCTAATTTTTTGTGAGTTGGTTGCATAGCATAAAGTTAGACGTGTCACACTTCAGGATTTTTGGAGCCTCTGTCTACTGTCTTTGTCTCCAAAGAATCAAGGAAGAAGCTTGAGCCGAAAACAAAATTGGGGTATTTGTGGGTTACACAAAAACTCCTCAAAACTACCATTGTACTTGTCATCCCTCAGAATGATAGTTGTGCGAAGGGATGCAAAATTTTATGAGGAGAAAGTGATGTGGTGCTTTCTTGAGAGGCAGCTTCATATCCCACCATAAGAGGATCTCTTAGCTCCAAAGGAAGAGCCTCCAGAAGTTGTGGAGTAGCCAAAATTTGAGGAGCAGAGAGTGGATACATCCACTCAAGCAGAACCCTCCAGAGAAGGTAAGAAAATAACCAAGGAAGTTGATATGCTTGTGTAGGCTGCGAGGGAGAATGTGTGTGCTCCTTCAAATTTGCACAGGCAGAGAAGGTCACTTGATTAGTACACTGGCTACATGGATCTAATGACTGAGCTTGTAGAGTCTGAGCCATCCTATTTTAAGGAAGCAGTGGAGTGACCTGTATGGGTTGATGCAATGGTGGAGGAATATGAATCCATTGTAAAGAAAGATGTTTGGGAAGTGGTCCCAAGACCAACAGATAAATCAATAGTGGGTTGGAGATGTATCTTCAAGGTAAATAAGGAAACAAACGGAAGCATAGATAACTATAAGGCCATATCTGTGGCTAAGGGTTACTCTCAAGTTGAGGGAATTGATTATGAGGAGACCTTTGCTCCTATAGAAAAGTACTCATACATTAGATTAATTCTTGCTCTGGTGGGATGGAAGATCCACCATATGGATGTAAAAACATCATTTCTCAATGGGCTTATTAAGGAGGAGGTGTACATCGAGCAACTAGAAGGTTTTGATACATTTAATTGGGACTCTCATGTGTGCATACTCAAGCTAGTATTGTAAGTTCTCAAACAAGAACCATGTGCTTGGTACACTAGGATCATTAGTTATATCACTAATTTTGGCTTCACCAAAAGTGAAGTGGATGAAAACCTCTATAACATTTTGGTAGAAGGTAAATTGCTTATTATTATTTTATATGTTAATGATTTGATTTTAATTGGTGATGAGCAGCTGATCATATCTTACAAGGAGGACCTTGCAAGAGAATTTGAAATGAAGGACATGGGTCTCATGCACTATTTCCTAGGGTTAGAAGTATGGCAATGCGATGGGGAACTATTTGTGTCTCAATGCAAGTATGCAGTTTAGATACTACAAATGTTTTGCATGGAGAGTTGCAAACCCATGGAGACACTTCTAGCAACTAACTACAGGAAGGGAGATGCCACTTCAGATGAATAAATTAATGTTATCATTTATCAACAACCAGTGGGTTCAATAATGTATCTTGTGAACACACAACCACATTGTTCTATGTAATCAACCAGCTGAGCCAAACTATGGTAAGGCCAACCAATTTTTTTTGGAAGGAAATTAAGCATGTTTTAGGATACCTCAGAGGCACTACCCAATTTGGAATATGGTACAAACAGATAGAGGGAGTGAAGTTGTGTGTCTTCAGAGATGCAGATTAGGCGAGGATTCCATCAAACCGAAAGAGTAGAGCAGGTTGAATTTTTAGTGTTTGGTTCGCAGTTATTTCTTGGTATAGCAGGAAGAAAAAATCTATGGTGCTCAGCTCAGCAGAAGCAGAATACATGGCTACAATTCAAGCAACATATGAGACAATATGGATGAGAAAGATACTTGTGGGACTGTTTGGTCAGATGATGGATCTAACTGTGGTCTACTATGATAATCAGAGTTGCATAAAGCACTTTGAGAATCCTATTTTTCACGATCGATCCAAAAATATAGATATCTGGTATCACCGTTTATAGGACTGTGTGTAGAGGAAGATAGTGTTGCTTCAGTACATTCCGGTAGAGGAACAAGATGTTGACATTTTGACAAAGGCTTTGTTAAGAGGGATGTTTGAGTTCTATAGGTGCAAGATAGGGGTGGTTGATAATACCTTTCTTGTTGAGAGGGGGTGTTGAAAAATGTAGCAATAAATTCTCAATTTGATTTTGCCTTTATTAAAATTGAAAAAATTCGAATTTCCACATCAACAGACAACTTGGATGCAGTTAACTTGTGTGACATGAATCTTGTCACTTAGTTATCTCAGTAAATTCAAGTTGGAGGAGTTAGAGTTTAGTTAAGCATGTGTAATTGCAAAATTGTTGCAATCAAGGTCAGTTATTTCAAGTTTTTTTAGTTAAACTAGTTATAATTGTTGGAGGAACTAGTGGAAGGTCAGTTGTGCAGTGGGACTTGAGTCAAACGCAGTGATCATCTAATTAACTGATCAATCAACCCAAAATAGCTATTGCATGCAGAGAATTCAAGTTCCCAAGTTGTGGTGCAGATTTCAAGGCAGTGTAACATCAGTTGTATACTAGTCTTGAGTGTACAAGTGTTGCATGCAGTTAGATGATCAACCTAGGGAATTGCACAATCCATTTTGGAGAAATTCCTAAATAATAGGGGGCATAATTTCTCAAGAATTGTGCAAGGAAGTAGGGGCTCAAGCAAAGACATAAATTTACTAACTCTGGGCCAGAGCTTCTCAGTGAGAAGAGAGTAGGTTATTCACTTGCAAGTTATGCTCAGTTGAGCAAATCAATTGTAATGCATCTTTATTCATCGTATTATTGCAAGTATGCTTTGGGCTTTTTAGCAAATTACTTTCCCCTGAAAAAAATATTGTTTGCATGTGTGTTATTTCTCATTGCATGTTTATGTTTGATGTTCTCAATTGTGAATTGATTTCCGTGAAGCAGTAGAGTAGGTGTGAATTTATTTCCGCGAAGCAGTAGAGTAGGTTTGGGTCTTGTGATTTTGATTAAAACTTCATGAGCAGTTACAAATATACATCATAATTTCTACATTATGCAAATACATGATTGCCAATTTTTTTCCTTTTATTGTATTGCAACTTACAAATATAACATAATTTTGATTAAGTGAAAGATGTTCATATTGCTAATGGATTCACCATAGCGTTGATCTTAAAAGTTCCAAAGTTCTAGCCATATTAGACCAAAAATTTCTTTGAAAATGAAGTATAAGTAACTAATTAAATTTGGTGGTAATTGATAGACAATCTATGAAAACAAAGCCATTGAAAACATAATAGGCCATCCTCAAAGAATAATTTTATATCATAAAAAAGAAAAAAATAATTTCTAGACTAAAAGTAAGAATAAGATTGCTTTATCTTGAATCAACTAAATTAAACCTACATATTTATAAACAATCATTAAACCTTAAAACGGTTAACTTAAATATCTACACTTCAAATTTATGATTTATTTTTTTAACATTAACTATAAAATAAGCTTAAAAAAATCAAATTCCAAGCTTGCTTCTACCCAAAAACATAAATCATTTCATACCTCTACACAGTTTTTTCATAAAAAAAATAATCAACAAAACTTATATGAAATTTAATTTCCTTTAAATATCAATTTAAAATTACATTAAACTAAAACCAGGTTAAACATAAAATCACATGTAAAATAAATATCCTAAAATTGTTTCACTTAAAATCTACATAACTAAAATAAAAATAAAAAATAAAACATCAAATCTTTGAATAAATATTTAAAATTGAATTTTTTTTCAAAAATTAACCATAGAAAAACACCACAAACAAAATTACAAAATTACTTCTCGTTTTTACTTGTATCACCAAAATGAAAGGCCACTTATATACAAAATATTCACAGCAATTAACATCAAATACAAAATGATGCTATATTCCCAGCAACCATTAAATGGCCTCTGTATATCCCATTTTCCAGACGAAGTTTTCAAAATTGCCATGGGTAATATAGACGAAAAGTAAAGGGAAGCTGCAAGGCAAGTCCCTGCGAATGCAAATGAGGAGTGGAATTGGGCAATTATTTCATGTGGAAGTGGGAATGTAATTATAGTTTTAAATTGTGTTTTTTTAAAGTGGGGATAGTTAGGTTTTTGGTTTTTTTTATATTTTATATTTTTTTGTGATCGTTTAACTTTTGTAATTTTAAGGTTGGGTTAATTTTATTTTTGGTTTTTTATATTTTTTCTTATTTTTGACCATTGGATTTTGACTGTTGGTTTTCTCATCCTGGTATAAAAGTGTATGTTAGATCAGCCAATTTTCATTATCCTGATGATGAATTACAGTTGGTAGTTCGAATCTTATGTGATTTCCCAAAAGATTTATAATTAAAATGTTATGAATCACAAAAACTTGCACTCTCAATATAAATTATTTTAAAACATATTAAAATAAAACAAAAAAAATTCCTAATTTTTTTAGGGGCCCTAAAGTCCAAATGTCTAATCTAGTTCTTAACATTTACCTAACATCGTAGCAGCCACAATGAAGGGCCAAGCCAAGCTCAATCAAATGCATATCAAAGTTAATCTATCAAGTGAGTTTAAAATTTGAAAGTTAAAAACTAAGCAGTTTGATTGGATAGTTACCAAGACGAGTCGATAGTAATCATGCCACTACATCGTTTAGGGACACATGCATTGAATGGCTCACCATTATTTTTGAAAAGCAACATGGCAATCATCAAAATATGTAGTTGTGATTTAGAACATATTACTCCAATTCCACATTAAACGTTCATTTTTATTCTATCATCAAACATCCACGTCTCATTTACTTCACATACGTAGATTTTAAGTTTTTCAAGTGTATCCTAAGTAAATTAATCACTTACCATATGTTTCGTGAAGGCGCAGACTCCAATGTATTGGATACAATTCCAAATATTTCGTCAATCATTTTCGACCTGCAATCCCCTGCATGTTGCCATAATTTCAATTCTCCTGAGATGTACCATTTTTTTCCCTACATTTATCTTTCGCTTTTTAGTACAGAAATGGTTTTTTTATATTTTTTTTAATGGGAACTCATCTTTCGCTTTTTAGTACATAAATGGTTTTCTAATATTTTTTATGGGAACTCTCATTTCTAAGTAGTGGTTTTTTTATTTTGATTTAATTTTGGAGTTGTGATTGATAATTTTGGAGGAGAATTTTCGATGGTTGAGATGTTCAGAAGATAATAAAGTTAGTAATCACTTTGGAGAAGGGTTTCTTAGGTTGTGTGGTGCTTTCAACTTAATTATGCGTAATGGTCTAGATAGATAGAAAAAGTCTGGGAACTTCACTTGCAACACATACAATGGGGCAAATGTTGTTGACTATGTTATTGATTCACAAAGCCTAATAGAAAGAATAGATGAAGTTAAGATTGGAGAGCATATTTGGGACTTAAATTCAGATCATAACCCAATTTATATAAAGTTATCATGGTTAGAAGAAAGACAGAATAGTTGGAAAATC
Source organism: Pinus albicaulis (assembly GCA_034641835.2). Lineage (NCBI taxonomy): Eukaryota > Viridiplantae > Streptophyta > Pinopsida > Pinales > Pinaceae > Pinus > Pinus albicaulis. The sequence goes on along the minus strand of CM076574.1, from coordinate 416,369,405 downwards.
CAGTGTTCTCAACAATCGGCATCAAGGGGCAAAATTCTTCTAACACAAGAAAATTGCACTATCTTCAAAACAATGTTGAGGAGATCAATTCAGAAAGAGAAAATTGGTCCCCAGAGCCTCAACAGCCATGAGTTAACAAATATAATCCAAGGTGCACTTGAGAAGTGCAAAAGAGAAAAAAATAGGAAATCAGAATCAAATTATTTTTCTGTGAATGCGTGGTTCGATGAGGAATGAAAAATGGAAAGGAGAACCTTGAAAAAGGAAGGAGAGAAGAAGATGAATGTAAAGTTATATAAGTAGATTTTAAAAAAGAAAAAATATGAGTTCATGCAAACAAGGCGGGAAGAGCTGATATATCTAGGCAAGAATAACCCAAAAAAAATTTGGCAGGAACTTCAACCAAGGAAGAACCAATTTAAAAATAATATTAGAGTCAATCAGTGGTTTGACTATGCAAGGCAACTCTATGAAAAAGAATTAGAGATTATGCCTCCTCCCAGGATCAACACATCTACAAAGCGTTTTCACGGTGCATGAGGTGGAGGCAAGAATTAAAAAGTTAAAAAGAGGGAAGGCAAAGGACTTGGTTGAACTTCATGCAGAATATCTAAAGTGGGGAATGAACATTTTGGCACCCCACATCATGGAAATATTCAACAACGTCATTCAACAAGGATTCCCAAGGGATTGGACAACTAGTCTAACAATTCCCCTTTTTAAAAGTGGAGACATTAATAATCCTTCCAACTACAGAACCATTATGATCAATCCTTTGTTTACAAATCTTTTCAGTGGCATGGTAGAAAATAGAATCAGTAAGTGGGTAGAAGTAAAATAAAAGAGGGCAAAAGGGCAAGCAGGTTTTAGGCCGAAGCATTCTACAGTAGATCATGGTATCACGCTGAGACACATTGTTGAAAGGTTTGGGGGAGCAAAGAAGAAGTATTTTGTTGCTTTCTTGACTTCAAAAAGGCATTTTACACTATCCCTAGAGAAAAGTTGTGGCGTAGAATTGAAGAACTCAAAATTCCTTTACAATATAGAGTTGTTGTCCATAGGTTTTATGAAGAGGTGAAAGTCAAAATTAGAACTTCGGCAGGCATTTCAGAAAGTTTTAGAAGTGACATCGGAGTCAAGCAAGGTTGCCCTTTATCCCCTACCCTTTTTTGTTTATATATTGACAAACTAGAAGAGTGGTTAAATTTGCAAGGTGGGGATGGTGTTCGATTGGGGGAGTTTGTGATAAAGCTTCTTCTATATGCCGATGATCTTGTGTTGGTTTCTAAATCGGCCCAGGGATTGCAGATGCACCTAGATGCCCTTGAGCATCATTTTTGTAAAGCAGTGGGGATGCAAGTCAATACCAGTAAGACCAATATAATGATTTTCTCTAATAAAAGGAAGAAAATGAAACATATGTTCTTCTTTGAAGGAAACATTCTTAAAGAAGTAAATGAATACAAGTACCTCAGGATCGATTTCAACAAGAAGCTTAATTGGGAGGATTGTAGAAAGAAAAGAATTTTAGGAGGGTGGAAAGCACTATATGCACTTCAAAATATATGTACAGAGGCAGAGTTATGGGATTGGAACACGACCAAAATACTCTTTTGATCAGGTGATCATGTCCTAAATGGAAAAATGCTCAAAAAATTAGTTGCTCAGAAATGGTCCAAACTAGAACGACAGGAAAGAGCTCGAAAAGACGATCCTGTAGCCGCGAACGGCACTGAAAACTGATGTTGTATGAGAAAGTTATTCAGCCTTGAAGTTTTTCAATTTCAGGAAAAAAACTCAATTTGACCGAGTTTGACTTTATAAAAATTTTTATTAAAAAATATATATTCCACAGAATATTTTGCAGAATATTATGGACAGACAGCCAATGGAAGGGCGCCACGTGGATAGCCCGGAGGCCGCCATGTGGCCCCAAGGGTCAAACGAAATGGGTTGTATCAAAATTATGTTGTCGCGGATAGGAATCGACCCTGGGTCGGGGCGGTGACAACCAGGCGGCCCGACTAATGGGCCACGAGTAGTTCTTAACTACTACAATCGCGAAATTGTATATGAAGTTTGAATTGGAATTCGGCGGGGCCGTAAAGGGGCCAGCCCTTACGGGCCAACCCCTCTGCATACGACCACAAGGCTCGGAACCAGTTGCTAAACAATTGGCGCGTCAAACGCTTTTGGGTCATGGTCACGTGTTTTTCGGCGGGTGCTATAATATGGTTGCAACATTTTAAAACTCCAAACATAACTCAAGTTTACAACTACATGTGCGATGGGTGTGGTCCTATGGACCCGCTACCCTATCCTCTTAGCACCCACTACTGGCGGGTTATTTGGAAAATTCCGCCTATTACAGTGGCCGCCCCATATTTGGTGGGGTTAACTGCAGTGCCACCACTTTTGGTGGAGTTTTCCTAGCCCTAACTAGGAAAAATTTGTTTTGACCATATCTGGAGCTAGGAGAGTCCATTTGGAGCGAATTGTTTTTTTGTTTTAGGGGTATTGAAACATTCTGAAGCTACTGGAATAGGTTACGGAGCCATCAGGGCACTCTGTCAGAGATTTTATCAGCGGATTAGCTTGAGGAGCCACTAGGGCTTTAGGAATGGATAGCTGTATTGGGCTATGTTCATCTGTTTGAGGTGAATTTACAGTCAATTTTTACTGTTTCCAGCACTCTGATTCTATTTAAGCAGCTATTTCAGCATATTGAGGCTTTCTTCATGGTGTAAAACTATTTTTGAGCATTAACAGAGAAGGGAAAAGCCCATTTGGGGGCTTTTGGACCCATCAGATGTAGCCCAAGAGAGGGGTGAACTGCTTTATCAGATGCTTGTTTATATGCTGTGAATTCTTGCTGCTTATTTCCAGAGTTTAATACCTTAAACAATAAATTGAAATAAGTCCTCTTAACACATAAATACCTATACAGTTATCAAAACATGTTTGTTCCATTTCAAACCACATTTGTTCCATTGCAGAACACCTTAACATGCTTGCACACTCATAATATTGGTTAATGAATACTTTGCAATCTGAAAACAAATACTTTCATTACCAGATCGTTTTAGTGTTTACTTCATATTTCTTTAGACAAAGCCTGCCAGAGGGCCATAAGCTTCGGGTTTCATCCTTTCTTTGAAAGGTGAAATAACCAGTAAAAGCCCCTACAATCTATCTCTGTATAAGAAATATTTAGTTCACACATTTCAGATCAGATTGGTATCAGAGCTCGGGTTGAGCATTTGTTATTGTGCAAAAGGTTTTAAAACAATGTAAGAGATTTATTGTTTTATTGGTTGCAAAATGGTTGCATGTATGAGTTTTCTTGAGTTCGAAGGATAGTTGTTGTTAGCTAAGTCTTGGAAAGGATTGAAGACTATTTTCCTTACCCAATTTACCTCAAAATTATCTTTGGAAAACAAACTCCAATAGTTTGTGTTTTATGGCTGCTTGTATGAGAAGGGGTGTTTACTGACATTTGGTTAAAAGCTTGTCGTTTGTTTGAAAGCTTTGAGGACTTTTCTTTGGAAATTTCTTTTGGTTGTTTTGACCATTTACATAATGTCAACTTCTTCTACAAGTGAAGTTTCCTCCTTCACGAGATTCTTCAATGATGACATGAAGAATGAGTTCTTTAAGGTGAAGGACATGGTGCCGATTCTCATTGAGGATCAAAGAGAAAGCATTAAGCTTCATGCACAATTGTTGGCTATGAAGGATGAGAAGGAAGAAATTCTCCAAAGGTTGCATGACATGGAGAAACAACTCCTTCAAATTCAAGAAGCTTTGTCCAAGAAAATTCGTGAGGAAGAGGTTAATCGTTCCAACTTTTCTTCAATTTCCTCCATTGAAAAGTGTGTTGGTTCTTTTGAAAAACATACAAGAGGCATCGGGTCCAAACTAACGTTTAGGATGGGCTATCAAGAAGGAAAAGGTTTGGGCAAGCATGCACAAGGCATGGTTGAACCTATTTCAGTTGTGGAGCGACCCAAGAATGTTGGTATTGGATATGTGCAGTTTTATGGCAAAGAATTCAAATCCTTGAATGCATGTAATGCAAATTTTAAGAGAACCTTTGTTCCAAGTTCTTAAATGCATTTATGTCAAAATTGTTTTAAGGATGATTTCCATTGTTTTAAGCCATCATTGCAGCAAGTAGAGGGTAAACATGTCGCTTATGGCGAGCCTTCTAGTTCAAACAGTTTTCAAGACAAGAACATTGATGAAAGTCTGAAAAGGAAAGCTGTCTCCTCTACTAGTTCATCGTCTTTTGAAGACAAAAAGGATGGACATTCCATGCAGCAAAAGAGGTATAATCATTCGCATGATCAATTTGATTATGTTTCAGCAAAGAATGATAATTTTTCTTGTTCAAATGAAAATAATTTTTGTTGCACATTTTGTGGTGGATTTAACGATGTTGCTTCAAGTTGTTGGTTGAAAAAGAAAGCACACAGGAAGCAGAAGAGGCAAGGTGAATGTTATTTTCAGTCTTCTTGGAAGTTTGATCAGTGTAGAAACAATTTTTTTTCTGCAAATTACAGTTCTTGTTCTGCAAATTTTAAGAATTTGCATCATGACTTTGTCAATTTTAGCAATGGTCGATCAGTTAATTCTAGAGACAATTTATCATTTTTTGAAAAGCTACATTTGATGAAATCGGGTAGATTTCAGTTGTTCAAGGGTGGAAGAGTGGAGAATCAGTCTCCACATTATCAGTTTCACTAATCAGAGAGCTTTTGTGGGTCCAAAAGCTTCTCATTTGGGAGGTGTGATCAGGTGATCATGTCCTTAATGGAAAAATTCTCAAAAAATTAGTTGCTCAGAAATGGTCCAAACTAGAACGAAAAGAAAGAGCTCGAAAAGACGATCCTGTAGCCATGAACGGCACTGAAAAATGATGTTGTATGAGAAAGTTATTCAGCTTTGAAGTTTTTCAATTTCAAGCAAAAAGCCCAATTTCACCCAGTTTGACTTTATAAAAAAATTTATTAAAAAAAAAAATATTCCACAGAATATTTTGGGAATATTCCACAAAATATTCTGCAGAATATTCTGGACAGACAGCCAATGGCAGGTCGCCACGTGGACAGCCCGGAGGCCGCCATGTGGCCCCAAGGGTCAAACGAAATGGGTTGTATCAAAATTATGTTGTCGCGGACATGAATCGACCTCGGGTCGGGGTGGTGGCAACCGAGCGGCCCGACCAATGGGCCATGAGTAGTTCTTAACTACTATGGTCACGAAATTGTATATGAAGTTTGAATTGGAATTCGGCGGGGCCATAAAGGGGCCAGCTCTTACGGGCCAGCCCCTTCGCATACGACCACAAGGCTTGGAACCAACTGCTAAACAATTGGCACGTCAAACACTTTTGGGTCATGGTCATGTGTTTTTCGGCAGGTGCTATAATATGGTTATATAATTTGGTTGCAACATTTTAAAACTCCGAATATAACTCAAGTTTACAACTACATGCGCGATGGGTGCGGTCCTATGGACCTGCGATCCTATCCTCTTAGCACCCACTACTGGCGTGTTATTTGGAAAATTCCACCTATTATGGTGGCCACCCCATATTTGGCGGGGTTAACTGCAGTCCCACCACTTTTGGTGGAGTTTTCCTAGCCCTAACTAGGAAAAGTTTGTTTTGACCATATCTGGAGCTAGGAGAGTCCATTTGGAGCGAATTTTTTGTTTGTTTTAGGGGTATTGGAACATTTTGAAGCTACTGGAACAGGTTACAGAGCCATCAAGGCACTTTTTCAGAGGTTTTATCAGCAGATTAGCTTGAGGAGCCACCAGGGCTTTGGGAATGGATAGTTGTATTGGGCTATGTTCATCTGTTTGAGGTGAATTTACAGTCAATTTTTACTGTTTCCAGCACTCCGATTCTGTTTAAGTAGCTATTTCAGCCTATTGAGGCTTTCTTCATGGTGTAAAACTATTTTTGAGCATTAATAGAGAAGGGAAAAGCCCATTTGGGGGATTTTGGACCCAGCAGATGTAGCCCAAGAGAGGGGTGAACTGCTTTATCAGATGCTTGTTTATATGCTGTGAATTCTTGCTGCTTATTTCCAGAGTTTAATACCTTAAACAATAAATTGAAATAAGTCCTCTTAACACATAAAGACTTATACAGTTATCAAAACATGTTTGTTCCATTTCAAACCACATTTGTTCCATTGCAGAACACCTTAACATGCTTGCACACTCATAATATTGGTTAATGAATACTTTGCAATCAGAAAACAAATACTTTCATTACTAGATCATTTTAGTGTTTACTTCATATTTCTTTAGGCAGAGCCTGTAAGAGGGCCAGAAGCTTCGGGTTTCATCCTTTCTTTGAAAGGTGAAATAACCAGTAAAAGCCCCTACAGTCTATCTCTGTATAAGAAATATTTAGTTCACACATTTCAGATCATCTTTGGACTCCTAGTTTGTCCAGTGTATGGGTGTGAATTGTGGGCTAGCAACATCCCTGTTTCAAAATGGAAACAAATTCAAAAAATTCAAAAACACTTGATCATGAGCAAGTTAAAAATAAAAAGTTTGGTTCCCTATGAGATAATGTAGAGTGAAATAGGGGCAGCTCTCATCGTAGCAATTTCCATGGTGCGTCTTATAAGGTATCTAAAAAGAATTGAATAAATGGGAGGAGGTAGATGGCCAAAAATTATCTTCAATGAAGGTATGAGTGAAAAAAAGAAATCATGGATGAGACAAAACAACAAATGGATGAAAAAACGGATTTTCCTGAATGCATGTCCCACAAATAGCAAGGAGTAAAATAATTTTGTGCTGGAGAAGTTCTGTAAGGGTATATGGGGAAAAGAGTTGGGTATAAAGAAGAAGTATTATGTTCATGAATTCAACCCTGCTTGTGATATCCAACAAAAAGAATATATTGGAGCTAGCATTCTGTGGAGAGCAAAGGTTCTTATTGCTCAATTAAGAACTAACTCACATCAACTTTGGTCTAAAACAGGACAGTGGAAGAGACCTAAAGAAGCTTGGGAAGAGAGGGTACGTACTTTTTTCACTTCTGGGGCAGTGGAATCAGAAAAACATTTCATTTTGGAATGTGATGCTTTCAGAGACATCAGGGACAGGTATCGCATTATGTTAGCATCAACTCCATGGCATTGTCTTTTCAGTGATGGAACTATTAAAAGGTTGGGTCAGCTCATCATCAATTTGAGTAAGAAAATGATTGAATTACAGAAGGGAAAAAAAAAAGGAACCTGGGGTCCCATAGACTATTTTTAGTCTCGTGGACGTTAAAATATCATTCATTCATTCATTCATCCTCTTTGAAAATGCAATATTGGAAGGCGGTTTGACATTAAAAAGATCAAGACCCAGATCGAGAGGGATTTTATACATGAAGGATAGTCTGAATCAACATTGATTACAAGGTGGTCGGAAAGGCGAATGAAATGACCAATTTATGAGTCGGTCTATCATCCTACTTTATCTGGAATCCATCTTTATGCAGAGTCATTTTTCCCTACACACTTGCTTGTCTAAATAGTGTTTGGAATTTAGCATGAAGTTCCCTCTCGTGTCCAGAATATGAAGTGAAATTAACAGTCGATTTAGGGATTTTCCTTTTTTACAGGGAGACAGTGCAAAAAAAACATGGTATTTTGTTGATGTTGTTCAAGTGTTCTCCTAAATAAATGTATCTGGAGCCTGAACTGCTCCAACCAGGGATGGAATTTGACGAGAATTTTTCCCTTCATAAGGCATTTTGCCCGTATTTGCGGGCTAGAATATGTTGATGCCTATTTTATTAGACATGCTAAGAAGGATGGAAAATGTATTTTTGATGTTTAAAAAAATCAAAAACGTTCTTACACATATATTTTCCATTTACTGGCATTTTCTTAAACTTTTCCATTTACCAGATTTTTCTTAAATTTGACTCCTCTGTGCAACTGCAACTTGCAAGTTTGTATTCAAACATTAATGGAAAGTTACCCTTCTTCGCTCACTCAAAATTGATAATTGATATTGAAACTTGCTTTGCATTGCCAAATTCCAATTACAGAGAAACTGCCTTCATTCCAAAAAATAATAAATCCCATGGCCAGCCTTCAATGAAAGGATTCAGTTTCAATGGTGAGCTGCCATCATATCAATGCATCAACCAGCAGAGGCAAGGGTGAGCCACCATTTCTACGAGCTTGGAGCTTGGGAGTAACTTCTGGCTCTCTTAAAGTGAATATGCGAAGGGGGGCATGGTGAGTCCAACATACGTTGTGCACTCAATGCGTGGTTTCGTTCTAGTTCATGTGTAGTTTGGTTCTCCATGTGTCGTGACTTAATTTTCATAGTCTAAGGGAGTATTCTCACGAAGAGACTGCCAGAAGGAAAATCCTTTTCTCAGAAGCAGGAAAATTTGAATAGAACAAGGGTATGTAACTCTGTGGGTCACTCTCACCCTGAATACAAGGTTCCTGAGCATCTAGTTCTCAGGCACGTTGTAAGAATGGAAAACAAACCATCTGAAGCTTAGTCTCTTAGGAGATACAGGACTGTGTATGGGATAGTTTTTTAGAGGTTGGAGCTAATCTTTGGAGCTTGGAAGCCCAAACCATGCTCTATGGGATAGTTTTTTAGAGGTTGGAGCTAATCTCTGGAGCTTGGAAGTCCAAACCATGCTCTATGGGATAGTTTTTTGGAGGTTGGAGCTAATCTCTGGAGCTTGGAAGCCCAAACCATGCTCTCAAAAGATTCTGGGGATATCTTACATATATTTCTCTTTGTTCTTATCGCATTGTATCTTCTCTTTCAGATTTTTCATTGATTATTTTTTCATGAATACTTTGTCCTGCAATCCTCTTGGAAGCCCAAACCATCCTCTCAGAAGATTTTGGGGAGATCTTACATATATTTCTGTTTGTTCTTATCGCATTGTATCTGCTCTTTCAGATTTTTCATTGATTATTTTTCATGAATACTTTGTCCTGCAATCCTATTATATTTGGGTTGAGGTGTCGTTGGAATGTGATTTGGGGATGTTAACAAATTTTAATTTTTTTCAATTTTTTTAGATGTGTTTCTGAAAATAGAAAATGTCATGTAATTTTCTTTACTATTTTAATTTATGTCTCAATTTAACCATACATTAATTTTCAAAAATATTTGTTATTCACAATTATCTTGATCGTTTATGAACTGCCAAAATTGCATTTTAATAAAAAATAAATTGTAATTTAAAAACTCAATAAACCATGCATGTCCTATCAACTTTATATCAAATACTTTCCAATGTACATTTTTTTTACTGTAGTTGATTTTTTTGAAAGTCCAGAAATTGTATCTACATCTATTTTCATTTCATTTCATTTAATATTATGTTAAACTCATTTCATTTAATATTATGTTAAACGAAGAGATTGGAGAAGACTAGATTTATAGGGTTATAAATATTTGTTTTCTTATAGCGCTATTCTTACTAATGAAGAGAAAAATTTTAAAAGTAATGTTTCTTAAAGGGAAGCATAATCCTATGACTGGTAAGGAGAAATCCAAATTCCAACCTAGCTCCAACTAATGACATGTCATGGGTGTGTCACATCAAACACGAAACCACAACAACCTATCATAGTATTCAATTTAGAATCCTAGCTAATAGGCCAACATAGATGGTAACCTTTACATAGGCATCATATGATTAAGATAGGCTAGCTCTCATTGGATGCTCAACAAGATTTGATCTGGGAGGGATGTCACTAGCTATGAAACAAGATTTGGGACGGGCTATGAAATTCAATATGTATCTTTCTCTAGGTCTGGAGAAATAATAGGAACATGATCTGATCAATCTAATAGGAAAATACAAAGCCAAAAATCCAACTAAAGGAAGAAGGGTCGCTATAGGCAAAACTAGCTAGACTAGCATAAGCAAGAAAGAAAAGTGAGTTAGTCAATCATGTCGATTATTTTGGTCCATTACTTGGTCTATTTTGTAGGGGATGGTGATATTTTTTTGGTGTATAGTTCATTCCATAATTTAGTAGAGGTAGTTGATTCCTACATTTGCTTTAAAAAAATTCGAAGAGTGTAATTTAGTTTAAATCAATAAAAATGTATGCAACAAATTTCTTTTAAAACAAAAATTTTTATGTTTTAAAAAATGTGTTTAGGATAAAAAAAACATAATAATGAACACAGGATTAAGCTAGCAAACTTAAGAATGCAAATATTTTTTGTTTTAGTTTAAATTCATGATAAATTTACTAGACATTTTGTTTTAAACCTAAATGTAAATGGAGAAAACATACATTTAGGATGAGAAAACATAGTAATGAACAAAGATTTATGCTCGCAAACTTAAGAGTGAAGATTTAATGTAGATTCGTTTGTTTTACTTTAAATTCATGAGAAATTTACTAGACATTTTTGTTTTAAACCTAAGTTTAAACGGTGAAAACATGAGAGAACACAAGTTTTTCATTAGTTTGATTGTGTTATGCATTTCTTCCATTTTATTTCATTTTTTGTCCTAACGCAGATTTTCAAAGACAAAATATGCCCAAATTTTCTAAGAAAAATATGCCTAGGCTTGGAACACCTCCTCAAGCATGAAACTTTCCACCGCCACCTTGAACAACAACAGGCAGGCTCATCGGATAACATCCCAGAGAAGGAGTTTAATACACTCTCACCTATACTTTGAAAAACTAGAAACTAGTACTGACAAGTATAGTATTGTTACTTACCTCGCATTCAACATTCACCCCAGAACAATCACTGAGCACCAATAGTTGCACAACAATAAGTAGACTCTACAAGGAAAGTGCTCAAGTCCTCAATTGGAATTTCAGATGTTCCCTGAGATTCAGATGTTCGCTTTCCATCTTTCTGGTTTCATAGATATATTGAGAATAAGGTGAATAAAAGCAAAGAAAGGATTTCCCAAGAAGAACATGTTGCCAATCTGGGCATCCGCGTGTAGAAAAGGGCTCAGTCGTGTGTAGAGGGCTCATGGGATTGTGGCAAGAGTCCTTAGCGGGATAAGGGGATAGTGGCAAAAAGGCTCAGGGTGTGGCAAGACTTCTTAGCAGCATCAACAATAATGTTTGATGCCTCATTAACAACATAAAAAGTAATGTTTGATCCAAGTATTTATGCGTAAACAATTAATGTTAACTAAGTAATGCATAACATTACTTTACCATGAGAAAAAAAAATCATAGGGTATGCTTTTTAGTCTATGTTTTCCATACAAAATGTGTTGTCATCCTCGAGAAAAAACCAAATAAGATGGTAAAATTGTTCATTGGCTAACCAAAAACAGTGTAAGATTTCATACGGTGGAGAAAAATTATATTATAACATTTTCTTTAAAACTTTTGGTTTATTGTTTTAATTCTTGTGCAGACACTAATACCAATATCATATCAATTACTATAGTCCCTGATGCCTTAAAGAAGGGACTAATAATAAGAACTTACCTAATTTGCACATTATCACCCATGGAGAAATCTACAGTTGGCTCTAAACGTACACTTACCTTTCCTTTCAAATCCCAGATAGAATGCACCTTTTTTGGATAGTGATGATGAGTTCAAGCATTCAAGCCTCGCCCACACTCTATTACTATCGTCGCTCCACTTCAACCTGAACTGTCGATGCACCCCATCGTCCACCTAGATCTTCAAGTGGAGGTGTAGGTCACACTTCCTACCTCTCAATGATCATTACAAGCCGCAACTATGGAGGTCAAACATATCCATTCATAACTTTAATATATTTCCTTGAAGGGATGAATTTCGTTAGCTATGATTTCTTGGCTTGTTAAAATTTTAAAAGTGTAATGAATCGACACATAAATCACAAAGATATGAATAACAAGTGCATGCTTCTTTGTTTATAGTCTTGACTTATGATTCATAACATTTTCAAACAAAAAATGCAAAACAAGAAAGCATGGAGGCAAGGTTTAGCGTCCCATCTTCAAATTCCAGGCGAAGCAAAGTAGACAAGCATTCGACTTCACTAAATCCAATTCAGTCATATAATCAATGTGGAAACATCAACATGATCATCACCAAGCTTCAAATATATATTTGAGCCTTTGACTGTCGCATCGAACTGTAAATGTAAATGAAAATGGGTATTCGAAATGTAGTATGTAGTCCGATTTTTTTAAGGTATTTTTGGTGGATTTTTCTGGTCTAATTTTCCTAAAATTTGGTAGGAATTTATTGAAATGCGTAACTTTTCACAATCGAAGTGCTTTATGGAGTTTTTTAGGCTGTTGAATCCATATATACAGTCAAAAAACCAGTTTAAATAACAGAAATCAAAATTTTACCTCAAATTTTTTCACTAGATTCTAATACCACAGGAAACTCCAAAAAATCACACTAAAAACAACTCCATTAAAAATTATGAAATATCACTTAAAAATTGAAATGTCAAATTGACAGGTTAGAGATTTTAATACCCATAATTTATGATATGTAATTTTCCATGAACATAAAATTCAACAAAATATATACACTAAATGAAAATATATTTCTCTATTTCTAAATATTGGTAATGTATACTAATTGTTTGAACCAAATCGATGTAGAAGGCAATGTTATAACGGGTGGGCTCCTATCAGTTCAATTCAAGTTTCCAGCACTCTTGCGATGCTTGAGGAATCATATTTTGTTCGAGTTCTAACATATGTAATAGAGAGATTTTATGTCGTTTTAACTTGTATTTAACAATTGATTTACCGAATATATATCCATCTGATCCATATGTTTATGGCATTCCCAAAATTCACATATAAGTATTTTCTTTTCTTCAAATGGGAATAGTTTTCTGATAAAGATGGAAAAAAGATAATATCACATTGAATCATTTCTGTATTTCCATGTAATTTTTAAATTATGCAATATCTATGTAATATTGACTTTTATGCACAATGTAATAATACTATTATGTCAAAAATAATACTGTCATAAATGGTTTATATTTATAGTAAATTGGAATAGGGATTTTAGAATTTTAATTTAATTATTAATCATTATTAAGAAGATGGTATATATTTCTTTTTTTTAGAATTTTTTTAAATAATTTTAATTTGAAATTAAAACCAATTTCATGAGTTTTTTTTCTCTTATAATTCTGAAGTAGTTGAAATAATTTGCATGAATTTTTTATATATTTATTAAATAAAAAATATATAAATTATTGCTAATAAAATAAAAAAATTTTAAAACCATGTCTTTTGTTTTAAGTTGTGGCCTTTAAATCAAAATTTGCAATTGATGTCATTGTGGATGATTTTAAAAGAAAAAAATAAAAAACCAAAATGCATTTATAAAAAAATATTGCATTTGAATTTTTTAATGGAAAAAGGAATATCATGTTGGAAATAACCCCAACTGCAAATTAAGGAAACATGACAGAGATATCAATTTTGATTTGAAGTAGAAGGACGGGAGTAGCTTAAATGAAATTTTAAGCACCAACAATTTTTTAAGTTTCTTGCACTCAACCAGTACATTCAATTTTTGGTTTAATTCTCCTGCAAATAGCTGCATTGTCACAGCCCCTCGGATGTGAAAAATCATGGTCTGAACCACACAAACCCCCGCCATAACTTATTCACCTTACCGCATTGACTTACCGTGCCATACCGTTTGAATTCAAAACCTCCAACTTCATCCTCTTGTGGACCCCGCCAATCCATGTCATTCGTTCATCGTCCAATCAAATGATATCGCAAGCCTCGGCGCTCACGCCACCACTCTTCGCAGACGCGTGATAGCACGACCCCACCACTTGCAACTCAACCTCTGATAGCCAATAACGCTTCATCGCATCAATCTGAAGCCTAGTCAGCTCGCACAGTTTTTGTTGCGATAAATTATCGCAAAGTATTTCGACGTTCACTTATCACGTCATTTGACACTGACGTCAAGGAACACGACTCCCCATGCGATAAACCTATCGCGTTCATATTTGTAATGTTTTTGTTATATGGTTTGTAATTCCACGGCAACATAATTTTCATTTCGTATAGTTTTTAGACTTAGGTTATAGTTTTTATTTAATATTGTGGCTACGACCTATTGTAAACACACACACACACACACACACACACATATATCCGTTTGTACACGGAAGTAGCAATATAGTGTATGAGCAGAGAAGTGCAGTGTGAGAGTAGTGAATAGACAAAGAAGAATAGGCAGTGGAGCAGAGCGAAAGAGAAATCCAGAACAATAGTTCTGAAAAGTGAAAAATGTATTAGCTGAAATTTTGTTAATGAAAATCAGAGTTTCACTCCACACTGTGTCTATGTATTGAATTAATTCTCCATTTGCAGTCTTGTTAATGTATTTCTCTGTGTTATAGAGGAAAATAAATTCCTTTGTATTGTGTTAAGAATTTATCAGAAAATCCGACATGGTATCAGAGCTAGTCTAGGCTCTCAGTAGTTGTTGAAGAAGCTGAAGGAAGAAGAAGACTGTTGAATAATTTCTCCAGCAAAGTGAAGGTTTCAGCAAGTCAGGTATTTACACAATAGTGTCACTGTTCATTTAAAAAAAAATATACAGAGATCTGAAAAGAAGTGTTAAGAGTTAGAGTTTACCTCTCCAACAGTGAGAAAGTTTTATTTAAGTTACACAGTTAAGCTTTATAGTTATGTACAATAAGAAATGGTAGGAGCTAGCACAAGCACGAGTATGTCAAATATTCAACTCCCACAGTTCAATGGGAAGAACTATGATGATTGGGCAATCACAATGAGATCCCCATTTTCATCTCAAGACCTATGGGAACTGATTGAAGATGGATTTGAAGAACCAATTGATGCAAATGATTAAAATGTCTTAACACAGGTGGAAAAGGATTTGCTGAAGAGTAATAAGAAGAAGAACTAAAAATCCCTCTTCTATCTCTATTAAGCAGTGCATGAAAGTATATTTCCAAGAATTGCAGTAGCAAGGAAGTCTAAAGAGGCATGTGATATCCTCCAGACATCCTATCAAGGTATGGAGAAAGTAAATATAGAAAAGATTCAATAATGAGAAGAGAGTTTGAAGTTATTTGCATGAAAGATTCTGATAGCTTAGACTCATTCTTCACACAGTTGATTGGGTTGGTTACCCAAATGAGATCTCATGGAGAGAAAGTAGAAGAGATAAAAATAGTGGAGAAAATATTGAGAAGTTTACCCTTAAGATTCAATGTTATAGTCACTACTATTGAAGAGACAAAGGATCTCTCAAGATTTACATTTGATGAGCTTCATGCATCTTTGATAACACATGAAGAAAGGCTGAACAGAATAACAAACTCATATTTAGAGCATGCCTTCAAGACCTAAATGTCCTTTGGAAGAGGAAGAGGTCAAGGCAGATCAAACTACCGAGGAAGAGGTAGAGGCAGAAGCCAGAACATAGGAGGAAGAAACAACCCTGCAAGTACAAGTGGAAGGGGCAACAACCAAAATCAGAATCACACTCAAGACAGCAGCGAACAAGGAGCACAAAATCAAGCACATGGAAAAAGTTATGATAAATCCCAAGTCCAATGTCATTGTTGTAAGAAGTATGGGCACTATGCCAATGAATGTAGAAAGAAAGAGAGTGACATGGGTAATAGACCCAGTGCTAACTTTACTAAAAAAACTCAAAGTCAAGAAAATTTGTTTCTAGCATGTAATATGGCCAAAGAGAAGAATGAAAATATATGGTTTCTAAATTTAGGATGTAGCAACCATATGACTAGAAACATGTCAATGTTTTCCACATTATATGAAAATGTTAAGTCTCAAGTAACATTGGGAATAGATAGCAAATTCTCTGTCATGGGTAAAGGCAGAGTGATTATTTTAACAAGAAAAGGAGAAAGGAAATCCATATCTGATGTATACTATGTACCTGGTATGAAGTTTAACCTCTTGAGCATTGGACAACTCATTCAAGAAGGCTACAATGTATTCTTTGAAGATGATGTGTGTTCCATCATGGATAAACCACCAAGAAATCAATGAATTGCAAAAGTGAAGATGACAAGTAACAGAATGTTTCCTCTCAAAATGAGAGCAGATTTGAAGAAAGAAGTTGTAATGGCAGTTGTGACGCAAGAGACATTCCAAAAGGAAGCCAAGGATGAAAACTGGCTATGGCACTTGAGATTTGGACATCTTAACTTTGGAGGCATAAATTTATTACATAGAAAGTGAATGGTAAAGGGATTACCATTGATTGAAAAACCAGACAGCCTTTGTGAAGGCTACATCTTTGGCAAATAACATAGAGAAAGCTTTCCATCAGAAAAGAGAATAAGGGAAAAAGCACCCTTAGAGATAGTCCAATCATATTTTTGTGGACCAATGCAAACACCATCTTTAGGAGGTAGCCACTATATGTTAACTTTTATTGATGATTACACAAGCAAAACATGGGTGTATTTATTGAATATGAAGAGTGAAGTATTTGAGAAGTTTTGCCACTTTAAAGCTCTTGTTGAGAATCAAAGTGGGCCGCACATAAAATTTTTGAGGATTAACAGAGGAGGAGAATATATCTCCAAAGATTTTCTGTGTTTTTGCAGAGAAAATGGAATTCACAAGCAATTTAAAACAAGGTATACACCACAACAAAATGGATTTGTTGAAAGGAAAAACAGAACCATCATGGATATGGTAAGAATCATGTTGAAGGCAAACATTTTCCCAATGAATATTGGGTTGAAGTTGTACATTTTGCAGCATATGTTTTTAATAGATGCCCAACAAAGAGTGTCATGAACAGAGTTCCAAAAGAAGCATGGAGTGGCATAAAACAATTTGTCACCTACATGAGAATATTCAGTTGTGCGGCTTATGCACACATTCCAGATTAGATGAGAAATAAGTTGGACAGTAAGGGGGAGAAGTGCATATTTGTTGGTACAGTGAAGAATCAAAGGCATACAGATTGCATAACCCATCCACCAAGAATTTTATTGTAAGCAGAGATGTACATTTCGTTGAAGAAGAAGCTTGGGATGGAAGCATTGAGAAAATAGTGAATGTAAAAACTTGTTTGTCTCAAGAAGATGATGAGGAAGAAATGGCAGAAAGAAATACCTCATTAACAACACCTCCTCCACCAACACAAGCACAACAAGGGACGCAACAAGCTGGTATGAGAACACCCTTGATAAGTGATGAAAGTGCTTCTCCAAGCACAACACAAGGAGCAGATTTGAGTGCTTCTACAAGCACAAGTTTAGAAAGTGAAGGAAGAACCAGATTTAGAAGCTTAAATGAAATCTATGAGCAAGAGGCAAATAAAATAGGTATAAAATCTTTATTTTCTTTGTATTGTAATGTAGAAGATCCTATTCATTTTGAAGAAGTAGTAAAATATAAGAAATGGATAGATGTTGTGGATGAAGAAATGAATGCAATAGAGAAGAAAAATACATGGGAATTAGTTGATCTCCCAAAAGGTAAGGAAGTGATAGGAGTAAAATGGGTCTATAAGACCAAAAGTAGTGCTGAAGGAAATATTGAAAGGCACAAGACCCGACTTGTTGTCAAAGACTACAAGCAACAACAAGGAAGAGATTATGAAGAAATTTTTTCACCAGTTGCAATAATGGAAACAATAAGAGTAGTGTTGTCCATAGCAACACAACATAAATGGAAAATTTATCAAATGGATGTGAAATCAACATTCCTAAATGGAGTATTGATGGAAGAATTTTATGTTGAACAACCTCTAGGCTATGAGAAAGAAGGCCAAGAGTAGAAGGTATGCAAGTTGAAGAAAGCTCTATATGGGCTGAAACAAGCACCAAGAGCATGGTACAATAGAATAGATGCCTATCTACTAGAAAATGGATTTGACAAATGTGAAGGAGAACCCACACTCTACATCAAAGAAAAATATGGTAAGATGCCCATTGTTGTTTTATATGTTGATGATGTGATATTCACAGGTAATTATGCTTACCTCATTGAAAATTTTAAGACAACCATGAAAGAAGAATTTGAGATGACTGATATGGGATTGCTAAGATACTTCTTAGGAATAGAAGTAGAGAAAAATGAAAATAATTTTTTTATTTCTCAAGAAAAATATGTGAAAGAAGTTTTGGAAAGATTTAAATGCAGGATTGCAAGGTACCAATAACTCCTATAGTGATGGGATTGAAGTTGAGAAAGTAAGACAACAACAAGGATGTAGATGCAAGTTTGTACAAGAGCATAGTTGGCAGCCTTATGTATTTGACTGCAACTAGACTTGATATTATGCATGTTGTAAGTTTAATTTCCATATTCATGGAGAAGCCAAAGGAGACACATTGACAAGCAGCAAAAATAATTCTAAGGTATGTCAAAGGAACAAAGGGGTATGGTATTCTATACACATCTTCTAAAATTTTTGAGTTAATTGGGTATACTGACAGTGATTGGGCTAGAAGTATAGATGACAGGAAAAGTGCCTCTGTATATGTTTTTCACTTAGGATCATGAGCCATTTCATGGGCTTCTAAGAAATAGCCAATTGTGGCTTTATCAACATTAGAGGCAAAGTATGTGGCAGCTACAGTAGTAGCATGTCAAGAAGTATTGATGAGAAGAATGTTGAGAGATTTGTGCCATGAACAGGTAAAAGGCACAACAATTTATTGTGATAATAGCTCAACAATAGCCTTATCCAAGAATTCAGTGTTTCATAAAAGAAAAAAACACATTGATGCAAAGTATCAGTATATCAGAGAATTGGTGAACAATGGAGAAGTTGTTTTACATCATTGTAGAACAGAGGAAAAATTTGCAGATATTTTGACAAAACCATTGGGGAAAAAAAGTTTCAATTATCTCAGAAAATGTATGGGAATGCAAGATGGAAGTAGTTGTGATTAAGGAGGAGTGTTAGAAATAACCCCAACTGCAAATTGAGGAAACAGGACAAAGATATCAATTTTGATTTGAAGTAGAAGAACGGGAGCAACAGAAATTAAATTCTGAGTAGCAACAAATGTTTAAGTTTCTTGCACTCAAATTTTGCGTTGAATTTTTGGTTTAATTCTCCTGCAAACAACCGCATTGTTGTAGCCCTTCAGATGTGCAAAATCGTGGTCTGAACCACACAAACCACACCATAACGTATTCACCTAACCAAATTGATTTACCGCGCCATACCATTTGAATTCAAAACCTCCCATGTCATCCTCTTGTGGACCCTACTAGTCCACATCATCCATCCATTGTCCAATCAAATGATATCGCAAGCCCTGTCACTCACATCACAACTCTTCGTAATCACATGATAGCGCAACCCCGCCACTGACCACTCAACCTCCGTCAGCCAATAACGCTTCATCGCATCAATTTGAAGCCCAGTCATCTCACTTATTTTTTGATGCGATAAACCATCACAAAGTCTTTCGACATTCACTTATCGCATCGTTTGACGTTGATGTCAGGGGACATGACTCCCCATGTGATAAACCTATCGTGTTCATATTTGTAATGTTTTTGTTATATGGTTTGTAATGCCGCGGTGACATAATTTTCATTTCGTATAGTTTTTAGACTTAGTTTATAGTTTTTATTTAATATTGTGGCTATGACCTATTGTAAACATATATATATATGTGTATCTGTTTGCACAAGGAAGTAGCAATATAGTGTATGAGTAGCGAAGTGTAGTGTGAGAGTAGTGAATAGATAGAGAAGAATAGGCAGTGGAGTAGAGTGAAAGAGAAATCCAGAACAATAGTTTTGAAGACTGAAGAATGTATTAGCTAAAATTTTGTTAATGAAAAACAAAGTTTCACTCCACACTATGTCTATGTATTGAATTAATGCTCCATATGTAGCCTTGTTAATGTATTTCTCTTTGTTATAGAGGAAAAGAAATTCCTCTATATTGTGTTAAGGATTTATCAGAAAATTCGACAGCATGCTCACTCCACCGAGAGCGGCTCTGCAACTTTCTACAGGTTCAAACCCTAAGAATATAATACATGCCTAAATTCTCAGGTTCTCCTTCTAATGAGATTACTAGATTTACCACTATCATGGCCGAATGATTAATGGTGACTGATCGGTACCTAACCCTTTCTAGTTTAGTGGATTTTGTTATTTTATATCCCTTCGTGAATCTCTTTTGTTGAAGTTATGTGTCATGAATTTTTGTCCAAGGCGTTTCCCCTACTCTTATGATATCTCTTCATTATTTTGGTGGTCTCTTAGGTTAATTAAAACTTGTGTATTTTTTTATAGGTTTTGGTCTCCTTTCAGGGTTAAGTGAAAGGAGAACTCACCTGCAACCTGGGCACAAGGTTGATATTCACTCCCTCCTCCCATGTTAAGTTGCAGGTTGATATTGAGTCAAATTTTCTTATATTACTGTAACTCTTTCCTTCAATTTTTTCTAACGATTCCTCCTACTTGGCAGGGTAAGGAAATGAAATGCTGAAACACCTCCTCACTTCAGGTAACGTTGTTTCCTTAGCTCGTTAATTTCTGGGTTATTTATCATAAAACTTTCATACTTACTTTAGCGTGTAATTCTCACCAAAAAAATCTTCGCATTTGACTAGTGTTTCTCGCATGTTTGGACTCCTCTTTACCGACATATTGGGAGCTAGCTACACAACTAGTCAATCTGCTTATTCAAGCTTTTTTAGCTCGATACCTACCAGGCTCTTACTAACTATTGTTTTGTTTCCATCGCTCTTGGTCCAAACCCTTTCTCGAGGTTACATGCATTCACAATCCTCCATAATATGAGGTTCTTGGACTGATAAGGTTGAGCCTCTTTCCAATAAGCTTCAATATCAGTTCATTACCCTCTCGAACCAACATCCTACTCGGAGTTTTAATTATTTTGTTTTTAAGGCTACGACTAGTTGGAAAATTACTCTATCGAGAATATTTGTAATGTTTTCTCTGGTGATACTAGGCGTTTCATTGCAATGTTTAATATTAGGATGTTTTTCAACTTTCTTGAATTAAATTAGCTAAGGGTTTTCATTCCCTACTTCTCTATAGGTTTCCTTGTATATAGAATTTCAATTCGACACTAGATTGGCCATTTTGAAAGAAACTCTTATTAAGTAGTTAATTAAATTTCATCTTTTATTTGATGTAATTACTATTTCAACTATGCATAAATTGAAGTAAAAATGGTAGTTTTCCAATGGTTTTAAAGGCATTTAAAACTATTCTGGGAAAACTACCAAAGTCAATTTATGCATAGTTGAAATAGTAATTACATCAAATGAAATAGGACATTCAACTAAATTAGAGAAGGACCTTATTTTTGGTTCTCACTAGAAGTTCTTAGTGTACATATATTATATGTTATGGAACTGTATCTTGAAATCTTTGTTCTCTTTCTATGATGTACTATGACTTGGAAAAGTTTCTTTTTTCTTGGTATTGCATATACTTATTATCTCAGGTTAAATGTGGATTGCATATATATATATATATATATATATATTCTAACAATTTTTTTTCCTAGAATATAGGATGGGTAACTTGGCTGGCTCGTAATGAGATCAACCTAATTTATCTGAAACCTAAATCTACCAGGGCCATGAACTATTATTAGCTATTAATGAATGTCTGGTTCTACTCATTCCCTTTGGAGTAACGAACATAGTCCCCTACCATGCTTCAATTTTGTAACTAAAATTTATAATTATATAAATTATATAATTTCATTATCCCACATACAAACTCTTACTAATAATAATTATTCTCAATAAATGTTTTATACTAGGTTTATAGTCAAGTATGCAGTTAATACCATATCTAACAAAACTATTCGGAATCTTCATAAACACATCTTTACCTTTAATGGTTATATATATATATATATATATATATATATATATATATATATATATATATATATAAAACGTACATTATCTTATCATTAACAAAAATAAAACCTATTCAATAATTTTAATATTTCATTAAAAAAATTCACTATTTTCCATTATTTTTTTTTCTTGATATTAATTTAATAAACAATTTTTTTTTATTCATGGGAACCACGTTAATTAATAAAGACAATTTTATAATAATTATTAAAATTAAAATTAGAATTAAACAAATACTTACATTACATTATCATTAACAAAAATAAAACCTATTCAATAATTTTAATATTTAATTAAAAAATTCACTATTTTCAATTATTCTTTTTATATTTCATGATATTAATTAGTAAACATTTTTTTTTTTTATCTATCGAACCATATTAACTAATAAAGACAATTTTATAATAATTATTAAAATTAAAATTATATATATATAATATAAAGTTTTATTCTTATTTGCATGTTTTTAAAAACTTAAGTAAGAAATCCCTTAAAACAAAGTGGAAATTTCTTAGAGGATTTGGCTTGATTTTGTAACTTTTTAAAAAAAAAAGAATTGATTTGAGGTTGTAATGATTGGTTTATTGTTTTTTTCATTATATTTATTGAATGATTAATGATTAATTTACTATATAATTTTTAATATTTCTCTATTAAAAAAACTATCCGTCCCAAGATAATGGTGAAATGCTTGTTTTGGATTTTAGAAGGGAAAACCTCATCGAATATAAATAGTGTCATTGACATCATGACATGACCCATTTACATTAACAAAATTTTGGGTAGGAAACCATTTATGTTAAATTAATAATGTCACATCTTTGTGGTGGTTCTTAAAAAGAACACAAATCGTGACTAATAGATTTAATAAACAAGGGGTGTTGTTCGTTTTCAGAATGTGCTTTCCTTTAGAGGTTGATTTTTCCTACATCCATGTTTTTTAAGTTCTAACATGTTGAATTGTTCTTCACTCAAGTGCTATTAACCATCATCGTTGTTGCATGTCCATGCACAACATACAAATAAAAACATTTTTACAAAACAAAAGAGTAGTGGCATCGCTACCAAGTGGCTCTTGTTGTAAAGTGTATTTCATTTATCTTATAAAATTGAATTACTATAAAAAAAACTTTAATATTTCCTTTTAAAGTTATTTTTGTATGCAAATCTCATTTATAAAGTAACTTCACTGTAAAAGTGATTCTCACTTTTTTATTATTAAAATGGATCACTTCGTAAAGAAAATCTAGTGAGGGGAATTATTTAAAAAAAAAAAATTATCATCAATGATCACCACATAGCCAACTTCTACTTTCCACATGGATATTTTCTATTATTATTGTCTTTTTTTTAAATGGCATAACTTCCACATCCAAATTTTGTTTTCAGTGCTATTTTTTTAAATAGCCTATAAAATTCTATCTAGACAATTAGTTTCGTATTTTGAAACCATAATATAGTTCATATTTTAATATGGACACTCCAAGTGAAATTTTCTTATTAGTACTAATTACTTCTGATGGAAATCCCATATGAAGGATGTACTAAGAATTAAAGGATTGTATCACATTATCTTGGGACAATAAAATTCCCCCACCAATCCTGATAAGAAAGCCAAATGGGATAATAGAAATGGTGAACCCTATGGATTAATTGGAATGTCCATTTCCCCTAGTTTAAAATTCCATATTCAAGAAACTGATTTTGGATGAATGTTGGGAAAATTTAGAAAATATATTTGGTGAAGCCAATATTATTATATCTCATCAGCTTCAAAATCATATCATGACTTTAAGTCCTAATGTTTTATGTTACATTGAAGATTAATTATATAAATTTAAAACACTTAGAAAATTGCTTTAGACAATTGATTATAGATTGTAATCTTGATCTAGATGATGAGAGTTGCATATATATTATCTTTTCAAAGCTTGTTTCTCAATAAAAAAAAATTGTATCTACATTTCATGCCTCTAGTGAAGCTTTGGGCAGTGGTTATCAAAAACCTTCTCTTGAATCTTTTTGTGACTCCTTGATTAGAGAACGACACAAGCTCCTACCTATTGAAATTATTAGCACTACATGTACTTCTAACAAGGCCTTAGTGGCATGCATTTTCCTTCTGTTCACTTTTTCTTACGACATTTCTGGTTATTTATTTTGTTGCAAAATTGTCATGAATTTTTTGTAGTATGAGCATTGTGTATTTTTTGGGCTATATCGTAGATTAAAAATATTGCTGGCGAAAATTATTGTAAATTTATGGTGTTTTCTACATGTAATTTCTAGAATAATTTTACGAAATGAAATCACCATAATTTTAGCCAAATATTCTAAAAGGGACATTACAGTGGTATCACAGCTGGTTTTCCTGCCATCCTGAGGGTTTTAATTGGATATTATTTGAGGCTTTATATTGGAGGTCCCAAAAGAAAATTATTTTGACAGGAAGTAAAGATTAAATTCTTCTATTCGTCAGAGATGTAATTTTTTTGCAGTAAAATATATTTTCTTAGATAAATAAGCTATCTTTCTGGATTCAAATTTTTAATCTATTTGCCAGAGGATAATTTTTGCAGGTGTGTCAAATAAATGAATAAATAAAATTATTACCCAACCAGATTTATTATAGGTGAATTTCCAGTGATTCGTAAGTGCCAAAAGTGACAAAAGTGACATATATTGTTAGAGCCAAGTTTGTCTATTTTATTGGGCCAAATTTATTTTATGAAACTGAATTCACTTTGTTGGGCTAAAATTATTTTTCCAGGCCAAAATTATCTTACTTGGCCAAAATTATTTTGTTGGGTCGAATTTATCTTTTTGTACGAAGATTATTATGCTAGGCCAAAATTATTTTGTTTTTCCCAATTGCTCTTGATGGTTGAAATTATTTTATTGGGATAAGTTTATCTTGTCGTGCAATTTTTTTCTTGTCGAGTTGAATTTCTCTTGTTTGGTCAAATTATTTTGTAGTAGTTGAATGTATTGTAACCCAGTTTAATTTCTAGAGCTATATTTATCTATTGGAGCCAGGTTTCTTTTCCAAATCCAAGTTTATTTGTTGGATCTCAATTTATTTACCGAAACTTGAATTTACTGGGTTGAGATAATATATTGGGGTTGAGTTCATTTGCAAGAGCTAATTTATTAGGGTCAAGTTCATTTTCAAGAGCTAATTTATTGGGG
Organism: Pinus albicaulis; assembly: GCA_034641835.2. Lineage (NCBI taxonomy): Eukaryota > Viridiplantae > Streptophyta > Pinopsida > Pinales > Pinaceae > Pinus > Pinus albicaulis. The sequence goes on along the minus strand of CM076574.1, from coordinate 416,344,337 downwards.
TCGAGTTTCATCATCAATTCTTGAAGGTTGAATTGATTGTTCCCAAAAGGACGTTGGGATTATTATTTTAGAAGTTGAACTAGAGCTGATTTATTTATTGTTGGAGTCATAATTTTAAATGCTAAGGAGCCACTAGTTGTTCGGTAATATTCACGAGAATATCAAGGTTATTGATTTGATATATTGTTTGTATTCTTTTTTATCATATTAATATTTCTGTTGAATTTTATAATCTTACTCTCAAAGTATTCAAAGAAATGTTTGTTTGTAAACTATCTGACAAAATGAATCAAACATAATTTTAAATTTTGTTAGGATTGAGAAACTCACACTAAATTGGGAATTTCCTGAGAAGCTTTAATCTTCCCAATATTTTTTGGGTTTTATGAGGAGTTTGTGGTTAAAATTTCAGAATTTTTCGAGCAGTATTCTGGTCATAAATCAACATTCTTTTAGAAGTTTTTTTTATTGATAAAATGGGTAATTTGCACTGTTAGTGTAAGTCTATACATCTTATCACTAGTGATCAAATAGTCTCTTATCATGCCTTGATTAGGACCTCATAGTAAAAATTTTGTCATTTCATTAGGTCTTCAAGTAAAAATTTTGTCACTGGGTACTGTGTCTAGGGCTATTTCCACTCCTTTTAAAAATTTACATGCTAGTCCTTGTCATCACTCAGCTGAGTGTACCATCATTCAAAGGTCATCACTATAATTCCAGTCATCATCATCATGATTTCATTCAGTTTAGTGTTTCCATTAGGTCATTAGGGTTTCAAGGCCACCAAATATGTCATTCCATGCATAAAATCTGGCAATTGGAGGAGTGGTAATAAGAATTTTTGTTCAATTTGATTTCAAATGTAATTCATGTTTCAATATGTAATAATTTCATCATATTTCTGAAGCTGCAAAGGAGGTTTTTGTAGTGGGCCATCCCACTACAAAGAAGAAAAGTGACCACCACAAGCTATAAAAGACCAACACAAGATTATTTTTTCATTGAAATAATCCAAGAATAGCTATCATCCATAACTAAGTGAAAATTCAGAAAAATAAACTCAATTACACTCCAAGTTTGGTGCCAAAAGCAGCCACGTTGCACTTTCTGCCCAACACACTATGCTTTCCTCAAAATGTGGTGTTTTCTCTCTTGGTGGCACCAAATAATTCTTTGAAGGTTTTGAAGGTTGTCAATGTGTAAAGCATTAGGATACAAGTAATTATCACGTCACGAAACCCCTCCTTGTAGCTCAATTTCATGGTTTTAGTGTGAAAACCCTCTATTGACCTCCATGTTGTGTTTTAGTGACCAGCCATATTTTCAAAGTTTTCAAGGTAAATTCACTCTCCCCTATAATTTTTTACCCCCCTCACACATCTAAATCATCCCACCACAACCTTCGCATCCCTTCATTCCCCATTCCCAAGTCCCAAAACCTAAACCCTAGCTCAGTTCTACCAATTTGGGTGTTTTTCCTAGCTAGGACCCTGTTTAAATTTCCTAACTCATTTCCCTTGCCCATTTCACTCCCTAAAGTTCCCTAATACCCCTGCCCATATCCCTAAATTTTTATACTCCCATCCCCCTTCCCTAACCCACTCATTTTATCCCTTTTCCCTTTCCCCTGTTTTCTGATATTAGGGTTTTTCCCTTTGCAATCAAAAAAATGGAGGAAAATAGATATTATAACAAAGGAGGTAAAGCGATCAGACTTGAAACCTTAACCACCCTTGAAATTATGTCTACACGATTGTCCAATCATTATTTTCAAGCACTAGGGTGTCTTCCTTTTTGTCAACTAGTTGAGAAAGTCAAATATAATGCCACATTGACCAAGTTATTTTCCACTCAACTCAAAAGGGACCAAGTAATAATTGCACGGGTTACTTTCACTATATCAACTGATATAGTAGCTAAGGACACAAGCATGCCCAATCATGGTGAAAAATGGTTTAAAAACCAAGATCTGGCCCTTCAAAATTATCAGCCCTATCTCAGAAGACATCATCAACAACACATGAGCAAAATTTTTCCTGTTGCGCGCCTCCTTAAGAAGTACACACCACTCATGACTTGATCATCATGAATTCCTTCACCTGTGAGGGGAGATTAAGATTTTCTAGACTGTATGGGTATCATGTCAGACTTCTCATCCATTTCACAGGGGTAAATCCACTCAATTTTCCCTATTACCTTTACAGAAGTTTGGCAAAGATGGCAGAAAAATTACAACATAAATAGAGTAGTCTTGAAAGAAGCCTCTTCCACCATGCCCTAATCAAGACCATTTTTTTACACCGTCTTGAGCAGAAGAACATCACTTGGGACACATTCATGTAGGAATATGTCTTTTTTTCTTCTAGTAGCCAGCCTACTAGCCCTAGTTCTCCATCAGCACCATCAGCACCTTCTAGACATGTGGAGGTTGCCTCACCTAGCACCATTTTAGTGACAGGGAAGATTGAGGTCACTAAGACCTATCAGAGAGGTAGAAGGATTTTTTTTTCTCCTCAAATTGAGGAAGGGACCAAGACCAAAGCAACAGAGCAAGGATTGCATTCATAGCATGAGACATACATGCATGATGAGGATCGTGATTTTGACTTAGTAGACTTGGAGGCTAGTGAAGAACATGAAAACCTAGAGAGGACCATCAAATACAAATATTCTGATATAAAATAACTCCAATACAACTTGGCAAGGGCTAATTTCATCATTTCCTTCCTAGAGCAAGAAAACAATTGTGTTTAGAGAAAAGTCAGTTTGAGGCTAGCAAGCATGATGTGAAAGGCAAAGAAGTGATTGGCACTGAAGAGTAAGAGAAGCATGAAGATCGGGTGGCAAGGAAAATACCAAGGAAAATGGGTCTCAAAAGAGCATTGTAGAAGGAAAGAGAGCAAAATCCACCAGATGAGGAGTTGAGTTTTGAAGAAAGGATTGCGAATGAAATTAATGAAAACAGGGAGTTTTGGCTTGAGAGATTCAAAATTCGTTTGAGAAATCTCCTTGACAAAGCCAACATGGACAACAAAATACATAAGCACATGTTTGACCATTACTATGCAAGAAATCAATTTTGTAATGTCAAATTCTAACTATTGCAAGCCAAAATGAAGGAAACCCTAAAAAGTCAAAATGAGAAGGATAACTTGGATATTCATGTTGATGCCTATTTAGTGGCATAAGATACCTCATGAGGCACCTCTGGAAAAATTTTGAGGAGTTTTGGGGAATTTTTTTTTTTTTGTGACATTTTGGCCAAAATTGGAAAATTGAAAAACGAGTCATACTTGCAAAACCGTAGTGTGGGCCACATTACGTTTTTGTTTGGGGGGGGGGGTGATTCACTGGAGGAAAAATCACCATATTTGGATTTTTTTTTATGATTAGATCAATCTGAGTTAGCGGTTTGGCCATGTCAGCCAATTCTGGGGTCAAAATGCCCAAAAACATGTTAAAAATCACCTTTCTACCCTGTTTTTGGAGCCTTCGGTACACTTTCTAAGTAGTCATGGGATAATGAAGATTTGGAGGGCTAGAAGCCACCATTTTTAGTGCTTTATGAGCCTATCATGTAGCATACATCCAGAGCTTTCCAATGGCACCTTAAGATCCTGATTTTGACACCTGGAAGGCCTCCAAAATTCAATTTTGTTGAGCTTGCTACGCTTTCTTTCTGTTCACTACGCTTTCTTCAGAAGGTAATTTTCACTATAATTTTGACCTAGTTTGACTTTTTACTAATGTAATTGGTGAAATGGTGATGTCATGAGATGTAATTGAGCTATTAAACGGTAAATTAGGTTATATACATGCTTGTAAATGTAAATTTGGTCAAATGTATCTACTTTCCTATGATGAGATCAGTTGGTTAACCTCCACTAGAAATTAGGGTTTTTTTGATCTTATAATGTAATCATCTCCAAAACAGATTGATTCGACCCCTAAGAGAGGGGAGATGTTTTTTTGGTCTATATCTATCATTTTCAGAGCCATTTGACTAGTTGGACATCAGTGTATTGTAATCTTGTAGCTTGTACCATCACTCTTATTTTTAGAAATCCAAGGATGGAATTGCAGCTATTATTTAGGAATTCATGTGCAGTGAGTTTGTGATCATGTATTTTCTATGTTATATTCTTTAGTGAATGATAAATAGCTTCTCTTTCATAGCTTGTATCTTTAGTGGATTTCCTTGCAGTTCAAGACATACTCATCCCTCACAAGTCACATTCAAAAATTACATAGAGGTCTAAATACAATACGAACACCTCATGTAGACTCACCATACTCTCTCACTAACTTGAAAAATATTAAAAAATTTCTTTAAGAAATTTTTAAAAACAATTATCAAGAAATACTTTTGTCAATCAATTTGCAGACAAAGTGGAAACACTTGCAACATAAATAAATATGAGAGGAAAATAAGTAGAATAAGTCACATTAAATTTATTCTATAGATAATTAGAATAATTTTTTTGTTGTTTAATTGAGTAGATAAGGTATGATAGCTTGATTGAACTAAAAAACATGGATACGATCTTCATCAATTCCCTTAATAAACTAGCAACAAAAATTAACAAATACTTTTCCAACGGGTACTTACTTTGCTATAGTAAGAGTAGCCACAAAAAGAACATGAGTTGGGATACAAAATCTATGCACTTGGGACAACTTTGAGATACATGGGGTTTTCAATAAAATCCCTTCTCTAATTGGAATAACTTTCTTCACCCCTCTTTAAGGTGGATTAATAATATGGGAAGAGATTGATTTGGGCTCTAAAACTAGCCATGCTTGTCTTAGTACAACACAAGTATTTGGAGCACCCTTGTATAGGATTCAAGCTTCTAGTTACCTCTTGTCTCAGTAGTATTATGATGTTGAATGTACCTATACCCCCTTACAATGATGACATTATGAGGAGAGACTTCAGACTAATAGTGAAGACCTTTCTGGTTTTGTATGACAGTGAGGGCCCTACCTTTGGGAAGAGGCTAGAGATTCTAGAAGTTGTGGCCTTGGTTAGATCTTATGAGCCCATATTTGAGTTTTAGTGTGACTATTTGATCATACAGATGTTCCAATACTTCTTTAGCATTAAGAAACATCATCCTAACACGGTTATAACATACATACAGTCCATTTTGTCCTTGTGTATGGGAGGCCATGATGCCATTTGAAGGATGTTGCAGTCTAAATTTTTGGTCATTTGGAGGGAGGAGCAGCTGGTTTCACCTATTATTTATGAACTAGCTACAAGGTTGGTTGAGAAAAATATTGGGTTGTTCAAGAGATAGTTGACCTAGGAGGAGTTGCGGTGGTTTTTTCATGGCCAACCATGTAGTAAGAATGAGTTGAGGAGGAAGGATATTCTTAATTTACCAGGAATCTTGGGGACCTGAGCACTCATGCATGGGAGACGTTGAGGATATTCCAAGGGTAGATAAGGAGGAGATTCCTTCTGAATTTAAAGATGAGGTTTCTTCTTTGGGTGATTCCATGGGTTCATATGAGGATGCCTCTAAGGAACATGAGCAGTCATGTGGGGTTAGTGATAGCAGACTAGATTTAAATTTTGGTATGTATCATGAGAAATCAATGGACCTTAGGGATACATTCAGGGTGATGATTCATCATTGATGATTCAGCATGAGTCAGATATGGTGGAGCATGAGTCAGCTGAGGAGGATGGTATACACAGTATGCATGATGATCCTCTTATGGAGAGCCGGTTAGAGGTTAATGTTGAGCCCATAAAAGAGGAGTGTAAGAAGCCATATTTTGGACCAGACATTGATGAGGAGCAGATAGATGCACAAGAATCCAAAAAAATTAATGCACTTTCAGTTAGTAGTCGTTGGTAGAAGACTGTGCATTTCAAGACAAATCTTATGGCATTGAATTAGAAGATCCAGATAGTTAGAGGCACCATATTGTAGTAGAAAATTAAAATTGAGGAGCTTATACGGGTAGGGTGTTGAGTCAGCAGATAACTTTTCTAATGTTGAGGGGCGTTTGAGGGTCCTAGCGAGGCAGCAAAAGGAGTACACTTGGAGTTTCAGAGCAAACCTCTCGAGGAGTACCTAGACAAGTATTACAGCACAGATTATCCACTCTTTCCAATTATAGAGAGAGGGGTAGGGCTTCTTTGACAAATCTTGTTGATTGACCGAGCATAAAAACATGAATTTTGCATGGAACAACATCATCATAGTATAATTGTTCCACAAGAAAGATTTTAGGCATTCAATCCTTCCCACGGGATGGATTGGTGGGAGGTCACGATTTGCTATCCTATTGACATTAGGGGAATTTTTAGGTCTAAAATGGGCCTCCTAAGGAAATTATAAAATAATATTGGAAATAATAAAATTATATTAGATTACATCATCAAATTTTAGAGGAAAAAAAGAAAAAACTACTTTTTTAACTCATATTTTCAACTTATCTCTCTATGGGTTTACTCAAATTTCGAGCGGGAATAGTCATTGTATGCAGAATTTGATTCCTCATCCAAAAAGTACTCATTTTTCATACTTTTTATAGATAGTGCTACAAAAAAATGAGAAATATACGAAAAAATGTGAATGCAAATCACATTTTTCATGTATTTCTCATTTTTTTAGTAGCATGGTTATCAAAAGTATGCAACAAGAGCACTCCTTTGACGACGAATTACATTTTTCATCCAATTATTACTCCCGCTCAAAATTTGAGTAAAACCTTAGGGAGATAAGTTGAAAATAAAAATTGAAAAAGTATTTTTATTATTTTATTATTTTTTAATATTTTTACCTTTTTACCCCAAAAATGGTGAATCATCCCCCATGGTTGACATCATCATCTTGAAGCCTATTGATTCTTATAAATTTTATTTTGGTTGTACATTTTTCTTAGGAGGCCCATTTTAGACCTAAAAATTTCTCTAATGCGGAGAAGTATTTTTATTCAGGGACAGAGTGCAATGAGAGGCCTTAGGTGTGAAGTATACTGCATGTTTCAACTGGCAGTGGGATTTAGGCCATCATCTCATTAGCATTCCAACACAACATCAACATAGTGTTATTGACCTTGGTTTATGTGAAGGGTTGGACTAGAGAGAGGAGATGAGTTAGCATTATACTAGTGAAGTAGCATCTATGGTCTAAGACAGAGCACAATGTGATCCATGGGGTATGGACGAGGATGACTGGTTATAGTTTTTTTGGGATCCAGGTGGATCCATGGATGGAATATTAAGTCAGGGATTTGTTTGGGATTCGAGTATTGAGGGACCCATTAATTATTGGCTAGATTGGAGGCATTTCATGATACATTGGCTCATTCTCACTCCTGTTATTAGTTTACAAATGCCTCTACATTGGAAAAATATGGATTGCTTGAGGGCAAGCAATATTTAGGTGGGAGGATTTCTCATGTCCCCATTTTTAGTTTCCTTTATAGCAAAGTCAGGGTGGATTTCGAGGCCATGAGATGGCGAGGTCATGGGAGTAGGTTTATGTCATCATGGGTTCCAAGGAAGTTTTGAGGAGATTTTACAGGATCCAATGGAATTCACTTGGCATATTCTATCATCTACAAAACTTTCCTTTCGTTCTGTTTCATTCCAACAACTTTCGAAATAGAGGGTTATTATGAGCCTGACTTAATTAATTTCTCTTGAGGTGGTATTCAGGGAGAAATATTTGATGGAATACCTCAGTATAATAGCTTTTCAGAACCAAAATGAGAATGTTTACAAGATGGGATGCTAATTGGTGACTTATAGTGGCCGAAGAGAGTATGGTGGGATATTTACCATTTTTAGTGATTAATAATGGATTTAATTAGTAATTTAATTAAGGAAATATAATTAATTGGAGGAAAAATACAAAAAGTGACTTAAGTAAAATAAAATAAAACTAAAATTTAGTTAAGATAAATTCAATGGAGGAGCTTCTAGAATAATAATAAAATAACAAAATAAGATTCTTCTAGAGGCTTGGAGATATATCTGTTAGATCTATAAAAGAGGAGAAGGAGATCATTTGGAGACATCTTGGAGTTGAGTATTTTTTCCTTATGGATATATTTAGAGGATCGAGAGTTCGTAGCTTCAGTTGTGGCCCCAGGTGGAAACCCTCGGGTGATGCAGTGAGATTGGGAAAGATCCCTTCTCTCTCCTTGGTGAATTCATTCAGAATTCACAGGAGTTCTTATTGGTTGCAATTTCATTTGAGAGGCCAACTCCAGTGTTGTAAGAGACATATTTTAACGCTAGATTTAGCCTAGAACAGTTGTTCAATTTTCTCATTTATTTCCAGCGATTCATATTTCCATGTACTCCTATTTATGGTTAACATAATAAAGTTGATATTAGTTTCATTTTTTGTGTGTTCACTTTTTCTTGCATAATTTATGATTGTTTACTGTGTTGCAAAATTTTCATGAATTTTTCACAATATCAGTGTTGTGTATTTTTGGGCTATACCACAGATTAAAAATGTTGTTTGCGAAAATTAAAGTAAATTTATGGTGTTTTCTGTGTGTACTTTGTGGAATAATTTTCTATAATGAAATCACCATTGGCTTAGACAAATATTTTGAAAGGGAAATTACAGAAGTGTATTTTTGTTGGATGTTCTAAAGATGTGAATGGTTATATACTTCTTCAAACTCACCCCAATGCAATAATCATTAGAAGATAAGTTACATTTCATGAAAATATGTTGGCCTCTGAGGCTAACTCGATGATTGTTCCCTCTTCAACTTGTGAGCCATATTCAAAATTTGTGCCACCTTCTCATCCTATTCTAGTTTCTTCTTCAAGTGATGACACTGAGAAAGAAAATGAACCTCTGCCATCTCACATACTCTAGATGATTCCATTGAATATGAACCTACACCAACACCACAACTTCCCAAATGATTTTGTTCAACATGTGATGTAGTTGGTGACCTTGTTGGCGATCCTATATATCAACATCATACCCGTTCATAGTTCCAATGAGGCTCCCATATTTTGGTTCAAGTTTCATAGAATCGTGATCCAAAAAAATTTGCAGAAGATGCAGGGAATCCATATTGGAAACAATAATTAATGAATAATATCATTCCTTGATTACGAACTATACTTCGGAACTTGTAACTCTTCCAAAATGAAGAAAAATTGTTCGATGTAAATGTGTATATAGAAATAATTATGCATCAAATGGAAGTATTGAAATACATAAGGCCTAATTATTTGTTAAAGGATTCTCTCATGTTGAAGGAATGAACTACAATGAAGCATATTCTCCTATCACCAAAATGAATTCCACCCTCCTTGTTCTAGCCCTTGATGCCTCACATGGATTGGAGGTCCATCAGATGGATGCTAAATAGACCTTCTTGCATTGGCATCTACAAAAATAAATCTACATGGAAAAACCTCTTGGCTATGTTAAAAGTGACTCAAGCCTTTTTTTCCACCTTAATAATTCTCTTTATGGTCTTAAACAAGCTCCTCCAACTTGGTATACAAAACTCGATAGCCATATTATTAACACTAGATTCTCTAAATGTCATTTTGACCTCATTGTCTCCACCAAAATGTAGGAAGCCATTTCATAATACTTATTATTTATGTTGATGACCTTATCCTCACTCATAGTGACCCTATACTTTTAGCCCATGTGAAATCAATCCTTCAGTTTAAGTTTAAAATGAAAGACATAGGGTATTTGCATTATTTTCTTGACCTCCAAGTATTACAAACCAAGGAAGGAATTTATCTTTCCAAATATAAGTATGCATATGACCCTCTTCACCATTTTCACATGGAATATTGTAAACCAACCCATTCCCCATTTCAATATGGAATCAAACTTACTATTACCTGCACTACACTTGAAGTTGATTCCACTTTGTACCATCAGATTGTTGGTATCCTCTTATATTTGACTCATACATGTCCTGACATTTCCTTTGTTATTGGTATTATTACCCAATATATGAAATCCCCACATGAAAGTCATTTAAAAGTAGAAAAATGGATACTTTGATATATTCAAGGTACAGTTCAGTTTGGGATACATTATAGTTCATGGGGGACTCCTTCGTTGGTTGATTTCATTGATTCAAATTGGAATAGAGACCCTCATGATTGAAAGTATAATTTAAGTTATTTTTTTATTATTGTTTTGGACTTATCACTTGGGATTTCAAAAGGAAATATGTTGTTTATCTTTCTTCAGAAAAATTAGAGTACCTAGCAAGGGTTAATGCAAGTGAAGAAGTCTTGTGGCTTTGGTAGATCCTTTTAGAGTTTGGATTCCAAAAACAACATTCAGCCACACTCTAGTGTGACAATTAGAGTGCCATCAAGGTCACAAAAGATATAGTTCAACATCAATGCAACAAACACATTGAGCTACAAATTCATTTCAACATAAGACTCATCCATTATCAAGTTATTAAAGTGCATTTTTTCCCTACAAATGATCAAGTGGAAGACATTTTCACAAAATATCTTATAGAAGCGGATTTTTCTAAACTTTGATCTTTGTTAGGAGTTTATGAAGTTGTCATTAAGGGGGGATATGGTTTAATTCCTCATTTCTTCTCCTATTGTGTCCCCTTTGTAAATCCTTCAATCATATCTCAAGTTTTTCTTAAGGGGTGATCTTAGGATATTTAGAAATTTAGGAGTTGGTTAAGTTAAACTTGGTTTAATGTGCTTATTAGGTAAAATAATGTTTCTTAGTATGCATTATTTTCATTTTAATCCAACAATCACAATAATATTTAGAAACGGAGTGGTCTGACTGCTCATGTTATCCTCGATACCAATGGTTATTGATCTATGGTCTAAAAATTGATGGTTCCATGATCTCTATTTAAAGGGAATGGAGGGTCATTGCTAATGATCGATTGTGGGAAATTGTTATGTAAAATATTTTCTTTTCCATTAATAAAATTTCCTCAAGTAATTGTGTTGGTCGGGGTTTTGGATTATTTCCCTCTCAGAGGATTTTAACCACGTAAAAATATTGGCATTTTAATTTTTATCTGGTTGTGTGAATTGTTATTGAAGGTGTTCATCCTGTATGCATCACCCTATTTTACCCAAACAAATATATGCTACTATCTAGAGATTCTCCACCTATGACAATGAGATGTACTCCATCATGTAGACATTCCAATAATGGAAGAATTATACTTTGTGGAAGGAGACAATAATCCACACTAATCACAAAACTCTACAATTTACATAGACACAAGGAAATTTATAGAATTAACACCATCATAAATAGTCCACGTACCTACTAAAATTCCACTTGAACAAAAAATAAAATAAGGGTAGAACCAATCATGTTGTAGACTACCTTAGTCAATACCCAATTATGGCACTAACCCCAACTCTTAACTCTTGTGGGAATGATACCTCTAGTTTACCACAATTATACAACTTTGAATTCATTACAAGATATTAGATATTGATCATGGGAAAAAAAATTTATACTTCCAACCTCCAAGATGCATTATTGTGCTCTCTAGGCCACCTTTCTTTTCCTTCAAGTGAGTGTGCCAAGTTGATCTGGAAGGCACACTAAAATCAAGTGGCAAGGAAATTTTGTGCAGAGAATACAGACAATAATTTAACATTGCTTTTACTAGCAAAATCTTTGATAGGATGTCCACTTGTATATCAAATGGTGCATTGTGTGTTCCATTACTAGACCAACCATAAAAAAATCGGGGGTTATACACTCCTCTACCTATCCCAAAAAATATCAAAGAGTTAGTGTCCATGGATTACATGTCCTTATTTCCCTTTTCCAAGCACAATAATGAGAATATGTTTTTAGTTGTTGATTAGTTCTCTGTAGTGTCATATTTTGCCTATTATAGTTTTTTCACCCCTACCAAGTGTGATTTTTGACAAGTTATGTATGGAATATTGATCACATTATTGGGGAACAATGTTAGTTATATATATATATATATATATATATATATATATATATATATATATATATATATATATATATATATATATATATATATATATATATCCTCTTATGTGTGGTATATTTGATTATGTTTATTAGATAGTTTTTAGTTAATTACATGTTATACATATGTTTCTCTTTCTGAATCTAACTTATGACGCATGTGTATGACATGGATGGAGATCTAGGAATGAGACACATAGATCCGCGGATGATCATGGTAATGTGGAACATATGGTTAATTATTATTTATGGATGATACATGATTTTTATGATTATATATGTCTAATATTGTATTGATCAAGATTTGGTAGGGTACCTAGTCATTTTCCAACAAGGATGGTCAAATTATAGATTATTGTGGAAGTCATTTCTTCAAAACCGAAATGGCTATGCAAGTCATGTACAATTCTTGGTAAAATGTGATTAAGTTAATTTCATTATGAAAAAAATTTGATTCCTATGATATATGAGATTTTTATGTGTGCAGGTCTTAGAATAATTCCTTACCTATGAACCATCAGATGGGTATGAGCTCACAATCAGTATCTTAAGGTGAAGTGTGAAGTTTCAAAGCATAATAGATGAGAAGGCATGGAAATCAGGGCGTGGAGTCCTAAATATAGGAAAGAAAAATATGTGGAGTATTGGATCTTTAGGGTGAAAAGTCTTGAATATTTAGAATATCAAGGTGTGAAATCTTGGATATTTGGAGTATATCAGGGCAAAAAGTCATCAATATACTAAGGTAAGGAAATGCATGCAATTGGGGTCTAGAATCGCTATTCTTTGGAAGAAAAATACGACTCATGGGTGTTGAAAATTTGCAGCTCATGGATGAATTTCCTTAAACAAAATCTCATTTATGACAATCCTAGAGTGACTTTCTAAAAATAGAAACTCATGTTTAGCATCTCATGTATGACTTTCCAAAAATAGTAAATCACCTTGCATAAATTGGTAAAGTGTACTTGAAGGAAAATCACCTTAATTTATCATTAATCAATCCTAATAATTTAATCTCAACTCAATCATCATCATCATCATCACCATCATTATTATTATCCTTAATGAGACTATGATATTATTATTATATGGAATTACAAGTCACCTTCATCACCTCAATGAGTTCAAACTTATCTCTGTAATGAGTCATGGCTCTATGTATCTCTGTCTTAATGATACATTACACTCTCTCTTACACACTCATTAAATAATGGAATATTCCTCTTATACTCATTAAAGGCATGTCATAAAATATTCCTCTTACACTCCCTTTAATGCATATGCGACACTCTTCTTAACTAAGGCATGCATATTAATCCTCATTTATGACAATAATTTGTTGCTTCTCCTATATATGTGTCTCATGTCTTCTCGCCTAGAAAAAAAAACAAGTGCATTGTGATTCCAAGAGTTGGAGATACTTGAAGAAGATTATGAGAGGGAGAGACGTGGAGAGTAGCCAAATGTTGTTGAAATGAATATGAAATTCCCAGAATAAATTACTAATTAGATCTACCTAGTGGAGTTGAACATGAGTGGTATTGAGAGGAAGTGAAAATTATCTTCCTTATCTTGCCTTATATATCTCTCTACTGTTGTATTTTGGTACTGATTCCGAGCTTTTACAACTCACTGGTATTTGGGGGAGATGTTATTCCTAGATATGGTTGAGAGGAAAGTTAGATGGTTCACAATGAGTTAGTAAGGGTATTGGAGCTGGAGAATACTCTCATCTAGGGCATTGGAGTTGCAGCATACTATCATCTTTTTGGAGTTGTATATATACACTATCTTGCATATTTATAAACATTCTTGAAATTTTAGTTTATGATTAATTTAAAGTCTTGTAGAAATTTTAAATTTATTGGAAATTGATACTTTAAATTATTATAAAATTATGAATATTTATGAAATATTTGGGAGTTATTTATGAGCTAACAATTACATGGTAGCTATAGTTGAGAATTTACATGCAGGGAATTAAAACAAGAATGTATTGCCAAATTTTTCAAATTTAACTTATAGTGAAATTATATCCATAGTAGGTCATATCTATTTTTTGAATTCAATATTATATGTTTGATAACATTTTATTGTGCCTTTTATAAATTCACTACATGGTTCTTGCTTACTATGAATTGGGTTTTTTTTTGAAACTTAGATGTGTATAAAAGGTTTCACACTAAATGTCTAAATAAATTCCTCAATAGTTGTAGTTTATTTTATGTAATTTTTTTTTTGTATATTTCTATTACAAAATAATTTACGAAAGGAATTAATGGTTGTAGCATTCAGGGTTTCCATGTGTTTATAAAATTGTAACAATGGATGCAATAAGTTTATCAAATTATGTCAAGGAAAGTAAATTTGTAAGTTATACATCGTTTAATTAAGAATAGGTATCAAGAACTCATATGATGGCTAGTAAATTTAACGAACAACTCACAATAGCATAAATTTGGATTTTCTTTCTCCATTTATAGTTGTATATGAAGTTTGCATTGCAAGTGGTTGACAAAGGTTGTAAATGAGGTAGTAGGGGACCATTTGTTTTTGTTGTTTTAAATAATTGCATCCTTGGGAATTTTTTATGTGATTCTGCTCAACAACAGGGGGTATACATACCCTAAGACCATGTAACCCCCACTTTGATTCCAAAAAATAGGCTTTTAGACTCTGATTCTATAATCTAGTTTATTTTGCAGAATTGTTGTTGCTTTTCATGGACCGCCTATTGTTTGGTTTTTTAGAAACCTTACAATCTATGATATATCAACGGATTTATATTGAGGATAAAAATATGATTCATTCTCTTTAAATTGTTGTTTTAATGTCTCAATGGTCGATACTCAGACAATTTTAACATATTGATGACAATTTATTTCATGTCTATTAACTGCTTGTAAAAAATCCCCAGTGGTTGTAGCTTATCTGGTCGCATGTTATTTGTAAAATTTTCCCAATATTTGTAAGTCCTTCATGTTCTTGAATTTTTTGTAGAAATGCATAAATGAAGATGGCTGATAACTTTACTTATGTGTTAAGTTCAATTCGAGGATTATTGGCATTATTTTGAGGTTATGTAATAATATAACTTGATAATCACTAAAGACTTAATTAATAATGTGAGTCCATTTTTGGAACTTTCATTAAACATGATGGATTAATTATAATATTTATAATGAATTGTTAGGAGTGAAGCGGGGACAAATGTCTGAGTAAGAGTTCATTTTGAAAATATTGTAGATTGTTTGATAAAAAATTGGAAATTCATATTACTATTTGGAAATGCCATTTCATATATGACCAATTATTTACTAGACATAAAGTATCTCAAAGGTGAGGGTTTAAAGTAGTGGTTCAAAGTAAAAAAAAAAAAAAAAAACTCGATCAATATGCATTTATATAAAATCCTATTTTGAGTATTACTATCCAATGGGGCTTTTAATTCCATATAGTTTGTTGTTTGGTAAGGTGGGACCTTACATTCTCTAATATTTCCATTTTAACACCATGCAAGAAGAGTATCATAGTTGAAGCCATTGCTAAACTCTTCTTTGAGACTCTTTTGGTTAATTTTTGGATCCCTCAAAAAATTATTTCATATAGGGATAGGAGGCTCCTTATTTCCTTCTCATCTAGCCTATGGTATATAATGGATAACAAGTTGACCAAATCAATCACCTTTCATCCCAAAATAGATGGAAAAATAGAAGTAGTCAACAAGATGATTGCACATATCAATGTATAACTCCAAACATCCATGTACATAGGATGAAAAACTTCCATATTTTTAGCATAGATATAGAAAATCCCTCCATAGCTCTATTCGCCACAATCCTTTTCAAGTATGCTTGGGGTTCCAACCATTTTCCCCAATTGATATAGTTATGCCCATAGCATATTAACCAACAGAGTCCTCCCATGCTCAGGCCAAGGAAGATAAAGTAGAAAAAATTGTTGAAGGGATTCAAAAACTCCAACAATAATTTCATGGTTTCTTACATAAATCGAATTCCATGTATAAGAAGTGACATGATTGGCATAGCGTTCCACACAAGTTTCAAGTTGGTGATAAGGTGTGGTTACGTTTATAGAAAGAGCACCTCATAGTGCCCCTTAGGAATGCTCTACCAATTTAATATGGGCCTTACACATTCACCACATTTTTGTGTGAAAAAAAATCTTGAATTATGTATTCCCCTTTTCGTTGGCTTGTGCCCATTATTTAATGTGGAGTTTCTTCCACCGTATTTTCCACCTCTATTGGACACCATAGAGGAAACCAAGAAATTATCCCTCATATAACTTGATATTGACTGCATTGAATAGGCTACATGGATCATATCGTAGACACAAAGACAAAGGATACCCAATAACACATACAATTCTATCAACTTGGCAAAGCAGGCCAGTTTATGCACTATGGGTGGCTCACTAGGAGCCAAATTTAGCAAATGTTTCCCCATCTAATGAGGGAAATTGACATAATGGAGAATGTTTCTTCCCAGGTTGGAGGATTGATCTATGTAGATATTGATATCCACCCACCTCTTCCAATGACTCAATGATTCTCTATCTTTTTGGAATTTTTTTTATGGTTTTTGGGTCCCACGATTCTGCAACCTTTTTGACACCATAAACAATTATTTTTTGCATTTTATGGGGGCAAGGATTGTCATGGCACTTCATGTTCTAGGGTTAGGTTTATGGACCTCTAGGGTTACTTATTTATGTTAAAATTTTGTTGTTTTCTCCTCTTGTAATAACTTTTATGAATGTGTATAGTCATCATCATCTCACTCTATATGCATGTGTGTGTGTAGCTACAACCATTATATCCAATTTGTGTTCTATAATATTCTACTATGTTATTTATTAATATAATTTGGGTTATCACTATATTATTGCGCTTTCTATTATTTTTCTCTATCTATGTGTTGAATTTCCTTTAATACCTTTCATGTACTTCCTTGTGTAACCCATATCATATGACAGGAATTATAGGTATTTACAACTTGAAAGGAAGTAAAAAATAAATCACAAATGGAGAATGAATTATAATCACAATAGGAATAAGCATTGGAGGGAGAACCAAACCAACTCACAATAGAAGGACAAGATTAGGATCCCACCTCCCCTATTACTATTTCACACAATGTCAAAATCGTTGAAGATGGTCCTTTAAAGGAAATAATTTGGTCCCTAAGGTAGAATACCCAGGGAAAAAAATGACACACTTATTAATTGTAGTAGACACAACAAATCTCTAGGATAGTACCAATGTTATCACACAAGACACAACATTGGCCTTAGAAAAAAAAAGAACTACCTACTACTACACAAGAACAAATAGAGTCCATTTTTTATGGAAACAATTATTCCACAATAACCTACTTCATAAGGATTCATCAAGCACAAGAGAAAAATATGTGTTGGTTTCAATCCAGGTAGAATCTTGGATTGAGGAATAAAAACCATAAATTAAGGTAGAAATTGAAGTCTCTCAAGGAAAAATTGGAAAAAAAATCATAAGTAGGAACTTCTATTGTGCATGAGGTTGACCGACTAGTGTAGAATCTTGGTACTTCTCCCCTAAGTATCCTAATGCAATTCTTGGATCATCACAAGAATTTCTAGAGAATTTTATTAAGAACTATAGGTTTGAACTTGATCCAGGTGGATATTGGTGGCCACCCGCCTATTACACTTGCACACCTACCATTGTTTCTTTCAGTTTTTTCAGTTTCCTTAATTGTAGCACAATTTACTATTTTGGCATTCTTTCGGGTCCTAAACATAAGGAGCCGTTTTGAGGCCCTAAACAACATTTTTTGGGGAAAGCACCTCTAACTAATATGATTTAGAGACTCAATATTTTTTGTCAGAAGTTGTAGTCCTCGGATAGATATTTCTAACGATGTATCATGTGTGTCAAATGAAGAAATATGCCAAAGTTACGACCTCGAGAAATTGATGTACCAATTTACCCCGACAAGACCCATAGTCTGGAGTTTCATCACCTAGGGTTAGGCTTTTGGATTTTTAGGGTTTTCCATTGTTTCTAAATAAAAAATAGGCCTTCGATCCTCATTGTAACATAGTTCAGAGGCATGTAGCTGCCACATGTCTTCTCAGAGATAAGCTACCAATGCCCTAGCTAGTTTATTTATATTCTATCTATAAGAATATTTCAATTATGAGATACTAATGAAATGAAGCCTATTCCTGCTGCATCTCTTCATTTATGTGTATTTCTATATTTTATTATGTTCCTACATAATCTTGCATCAGTGGTATCAGAGCAGTCTAATCTTTCTCAATCCTTATTTGCATGTCCCCAATGAGGTCTGGGTATAAGGATTTAGGGCTCGATATGTTTGAACCTTTGCAAGATCAACCTCGGAAACCCTGACGGTCGCCCATGGGGGAAAAAAATAAAGATAAGGGAGTAGGATATCCTATCAAAATATTTCTCGAGGAGGCCCTCGAGAAACAAAGGAATGTGATGATGGATAAATTTACCCAAATTCTTCAATGACTTTCCACCGGCGCATCTACATCTAGCAGCCACTCTGCAAGCACAAATCCTTTTAAGGTACAAGTAAACTTTAAGATTCCCATATTTGAGGGAAAAAGAGATGCATACATCATAGACAAATGGTTGAATCTATTAAAAGGGTATTTCTCAGTTCATGACTTTTCCAACTAGGAAAAAATTAGTTTTGCACTCCTCAAAGCTGCCCCCCATGTCAAGGACCGGTGGGAAACCTACTGTGAGAAAAAGAAAGAGAGGAAACCCTCTCTGTTTTTAGCCGCTCCCACTTGGAATTCTTTCTGAGACGCCATCAAGGAACAATATTATCCCGTGGGGAGATATGAGGACAAGTACATAAAATGGACTACGCTAGGGCAGCAAAGAGCTCAAGATGTGCATGAGCTGACGAATTTGTTCCATACCCTGCGCACAAAATTGGGTATCAAATATTTGAAGAAACATTTTCTTTTGAAGTACTGCAACTATCTGCACATATACATTTATGAGGAAATGGAGTTCCTCAACATCTCCTGCTTAGTTCATCATAACGGTATGCTGCCAGGATTGAGTAGAAGTTAAAATAGAAGAAGCAAGACTTTGGATTTGTGAATCAAAAGAAAGGGAAAGGTGCC
This sequence comes from Pinus albicaulis, assembly GCA_034641835.2. Lineage (NCBI taxonomy): Eukaryota > Viridiplantae > Streptophyta > Pinopsida > Pinales > Pinaceae > Pinus > Pinus albicaulis. The sequence continues at coordinate 416,325,180 of CM076574.1, read as the reverse complement.
CCAAAACCGTAGAACAAAGGACAAATCCAAGGTGGAGTGCCCAGGATAACCCGCCAAATCCACAAGCAAAGAACAACTTCGTGAAGCTAAAGAAGGACATGGGAAAGTAGAGTGAATTCCATAAGAGCTCCATTCAAAAAATAAGTGAGTTCCAGGTCAACCAATCACTGGTGGACGAGCTAAAGGCTTCTGCATCAGATGCATGCTCCAACTCTGAATAAGAACCCAACAAGGGGAGTGAAAAAGGGAAGAAAATTATCCATGTGGAGCCCAATGCCACCATTGCCACCAAAAATATCTGGAAGGAGGAACTGAAATATCTAGAGGAGGAGGAATGCCTCTTCCATTCCTAGATGTGGGTAAAGGGTTCTCCCATATAGTTCATTGTCGATGGAGGGAGCCAAAAGAACCTCATTTCAGTAAAGGTCGTGAAGCGATTGGGCTTCCCGACCACAACACACCCACAATCATACACCATCGATTGGCTTCACAAAGGATGAGATCTTCGTGTCAGCTAGCAATGTTACCTTCCCTACAACATCAAGCCCTTCACAGATGAGGTATTATGTGACATTTCCCCTCTTGATATTTGTGATGTATTATTAGGCCAATCATACTTGTGGAAGCGACATGATGTATATGAGTCTCGGCCTCACGCTGTTATTATTACTTTTTGAAATAAGTTGTACAGGATACCAAAGGTAGCACTGCATGCCACCATCTCTTTGGTTATTGCAAAACAATGCAGTAAGCTCATTTCCAAAACAAGGAAATTTTTTTTCCTGATGATATGCCCTCAAGGAATGAAGAAGATTGTGGCCACGACCTCCAGAAAGGGTTCCTCCACATGATAAAAACAAATGGAAAAGTTTGTGGAGGAGTACAAGGACATCTTCACCTCACCTGCAGGGGTGCCTCTACATTGTCAGGTCAAGCACACCATAGATCTAGCCCCAGGTGCGTTGCTGCCCAATGGACCAATCTATTAGTGCTTTGTTCTAGAGATTGATGAAATAAGGAGGCTGATTCAGGAATAGTTGCATAAAGTTCACATCTAGCCGAGTTCACCACCCTATGGGAGCCTGATCGTGTTGGTGTAGAAGAAGGATGGGACTTGGAGACTCTGTATTGATTATCGGGTGTTGAACAAGATCATTTTCCGGAATAGGTACCCAATCCCACGGATTTATGACCTTCTGGACCAACTCAAGGGGGAAAAATATTTTAGCAAGATCGAATTTAAGTCCGGGTATCACCAAGTACTAATCAAACCCTATGATGTGTGGAAGATTTCCTTCAAATTCAAGGAGGGCATGTTTGAATGGATGGTCATTCCTTTCTGGTTGAAAAATTCTCCTGCAACCTTCATGAGGTTGATGTATGACATATTGCGGCCATTCACCAACTCATTTGTAGTAGTATACTTGGATGACATCCTAATCTTCAGCCAGCCTTGGGAAAATAACCTCCACCACATCCAACAGGTCCTCCAAAAACTATGGCAACACAAGTTGTGTGCCAATTTGGAGAAGTGCACTTTTGGCATGACCTAGGTTCAGTATCTGGGATACATTATTGATGAGCCGGGGGGGGGGGGTGCATGTATATCCATCCAAGATCCAAGTCATTAGGGATTAGCTAGCCCCAACCACTCTAATAGAGCTCTGCAGCTTTCTGGGTCTTGCTAATTTCTACCACAGGTTCATGTTGGGATTCTCTCATATCACATGGCCCTTGAGTCAAGTCACCAAGGGAGGAGCGAAAGAAAAATTATTTTGGTATGAATCTCAATAGAAGGTGTTCATAGAGTTGAAACAACCATTTGAGATCGAGACACATTCCTCTGACTATGCTATTGGGGCAATTCTTACTTAACAAGGGCATCGAGTGGCATATCACAGTGAGAAACTATCCAACACAGTCAAGAAGTATCCCACTTATGACAAAGAGATTTATTCCATTATGTAGGCTTGCCGATAATAGAAGCATTACATTTTGAGGAAGGAAACAGTCATCTACATAGACCAGCGACCCCTGCAATTCAAACCGAAAAAAGGGAATTTGCAGAACGATCGCCATCAGAAGTGGTACACATATCTGTAACAGTTTCATTTAAACATCAAGTACAAGAAGGGCATCACCAATAATGTTGCAGAATTCCTCAGTCGACCATCGACCGTGGCACTAACCACCATGCTCAACTCTTATGGGTACGAGACTTATGATTGGCTGCTTCTCTACATGAGAAATCCAGAATTCGGCCACACATACAAGACGCTCTTGGAGGGTAACAGAGTTCCAAATTTTCACCTCTAGGATGCACTGCTATGTCACCTGGGACATCTTTATGTTCCTTCAAGCAAGCGTATCAAGATGATTTGGGAAGCACACTACATTCGGGTAGCTAGGAATTTTAGGGTCGCGAAAAAAGTGGCAGTACTGCAGAAGTATTTCTATTGGCCAAACCTTCGACAAGATGTTAGGAAGTACATCAGATCCTGCAGTGCCTGCACCATTGCCAAATCGACCATCAAGAAGCAAGGCCTCTATACTCCGTTACCTACCCCTAATCGACCTTGGGAATCCATCACCATGGATTACATGTCATTCCTTCCTTCTACTAAGCATGGCAACAACTTTATTTTCGTGTTCATCGACAGATTTTCGAAGATGGCCATTATGGTGGCCTGCAAGAAGAATATCACAGCAAAATCCACTACTAAACTATTCTTTGAACAAGTGTGGGTACACTTTGGGATCCCACAGTCTATCATCTTAGATCAGGGACAGTAGGTTCCTCAGTACATTTTGGTCCAGCCTCTAGTCAATGTTGGACACCAAGATCACTAATTCGACGAATTTCCATCCCCAAATTGATGGCCAGATAGAGGTCGTCAACAAGATTATCGTACACATTTTGCACATGTACAACTCAAAGAATCCTCACACATGGGATGAGAGCCTCGCCTATGTACAACACAACTATAACCGAGCCCTCCACAACTCAACGGACCACGACACCTTTCAAGTGGGCTTGGGATTCCAGCCACTATGTCCCATTGATGTAGCCATGCCATTTGCTGCAACCCAGGCCGATTCAGCTTATGTAAAGTCTGAAGCTGACAAGGCGAACAACTTCATTGAACTCATTCAGAATATCCACTAATAGGTTCATGAAATATTTGATCAAGCCAATGCTAAGTACAAGCAGTAGCATGATCAACGTCGGTTGCTACACAACTTCTAGGTGGGCGACAAAGTGTGGCTACATTTGCAGAAGGAGCACCTTGTTGGACCCCACCACAAGCTTCACTCGCTCCGATATGGACCATACACTATCACCAAGGTAATAGGGGACAATGCCTTTCAGCTCAATAGCTCACCATTCCTTGGTCTGCACCCCATGTTCAATTTGGACCACCTTCAACCATACTTTCCACCTTTACTAGACATATCTGACATGGCAGAACAACTCACACAAATAGAGTTAAACCTAGACTGCATAGAACAAGCCACAACTAATGAGATTATGGACACACAGATCAAGAACACCCACCAGAAGAGGATCCAACTATATCAAGTTGTCAAATCAGGCCAATCCTTCACTAGGACAAGTGGCTCACCAGGGACCAAGTTCAACAAAATTTTCCTCATCTCATGGAGGAACTGAATGCAATGGGGGCCATTGCTTCCTAAGGGGGGAGGAATGATCTAGTTTGATATTGGTGGCCACCTTCCTATTCCACTTATACCCCCATCATTGTTTCTTTCAGTTTTTTCATTTTCCTTAATTGTAGCACAATTTACTATTTTTGGTAGTTTTTCAGGTCTTGAACTTCCAGAGCCATTTTGAAGCCCTACATGACGTTTTTTGGGGAAACCACATCCGAAAAATATGAGTTAAAAACTCGATATTCATTGCTATTAGTTGTATTCCTCGGATAGATCTTTCTAACAATGTATCATGTGTGTCAAACGAAGATAGTATGCCAAAGTTACCCCAGCAAATTGATGTACCAATTTACCCCGACGAGGCCCATAGTCTGGCGTTTCATCTCCTAGGGTTAGGTTTTTGGATGTTTAGGGTTTTCCATTGTTTCTCAATAATAAATAGGCCTTTGAGCCTCATTATAACAAATTTCATAGGCATGTAGTCACCACATCTCTTCTCAAAGATAGGTTACCAGTGCCCTAGGTTGTTTATTTCCATTCTATCTGTAAGCATATTTCAGTTATGAGATATTAATGAAATGAAGTCTTATTTCTATTGCATCTACGTGTTTATGTGTATTTCTGTATTTTATTGAGTTACTGCATAAGTTTGGATCAGAACTAGCTAGCACATAATGCTACTATACATTCAATTTACCTTAAAGAAAATTTTGAAGCAATTTAGAAAACAAAATTAGTCCTTTCTTGGTCACTATATTCTCCTTATTCAACACAATGAGCATCATTGAGTGGAGGGAGCATAACAACAAAGAAAATGTTTACTTTACACACTAAATAAGCCTTTTCTTCATGGTTATACCTCATTGACTCAATAATTTTCTAAATAATTAGTGAATTAATCTCAATTCACAAACCAAGCACATTGTTTCTTTCCTTCATGTCCTTCTCCCATGCTAGATGTTTGGTGCATATCATTACTTTGTATCCTACAATCATATTCTTCTCTCCAAATACATGACATCCTCAATAACATGAATCACATGCCTTGAACAAAAGTTCTTTCTTCATTTCACTTAAAGTTATCCATTTCATTGTTTCCATCACTTATGCAAGTTGAAAATGATTATTCTCACTACCTGATCGATAGATTAAAAATAATTGACATGCTTCCCTATTTATGTTTTAGCCTTTACCTTCAATGAGTACACTTCATTGGCTCATCATTAAGAAAATACAAGAAAATAACCCTTTACTCTATGATCTATTACTTATTAATTTTCTTTTTTGAATTTTTCTTTTTTGTGCTCCAATTTCTCCTTTTATTGACCTCCTTGGTAGTATTTTTCTCTTCCATTCATGGAACAAGTCATCACTTATGCCATCAAGCACATGTTTTAAGCAATGTTATTTTGCTTCCATTCTTCCATTCTTTAGATTTTCCATTTACTTTTCAAAATTACAATGCCCCTACTACTTTCTCAATAAATGTGCACTTATTTCACTACCAATATCATTGGACATTCGACTCTAGTACTAAAAAAACAAGGAAACTATGCAAGATCTCTTTGCTAAATATTTTGTAATACTAAAAAAAACAAGGAAACTATGCAAGATCTCTTTGCTAAATATTTTGAAATGGGTATTTTGTAGCCCATTTCATATTTATTTGAACAATGTTTCACTCTTAGCTTTGAAAATGTGCCTATAAATGATATGAATGGCCATAAAATCATGGTGACATTTTAGTGATAGTAAAGATGATCAAGATTATTATAACATTTAAGATGAAGTGCAATTTTCCCACACATGATGGTATTTTATGTTAGTCAATGCCATGGCGATGACCATGATTTAAATATATCAATAATTCATGTATGCTGAATTTTATTTCCTTTTTAAAAGCATCAAATATAATGAAGTTATACATAAAACATCAAATGATACACACATTTATACACTAGAATATATGGCAATCTTCAAAAATACCGATTTACTATTATTAATATTATTATTATTATAAAAAATTACTACTATTTAATTTTGAAATTTGTCACGTCATATATTAAATTTTTAATTGGGAATAATAAATTATATTTGTATTAAAAATATAACATGTTATTTGTTAGAATTGAACTTCTATGAAAAATATAACAATCATTTCTCTCAACCACTTAAATTAAAGAAGCAATATATTCTCTAATAAATTTTTATATTCAAATCAAAATTTTCTCTAAAAATACATATTTTTTATTTTTTTAATTTTCTAATTTTATATAATAAGTAACTATATTACCTAAACACTTTATAATCTGAGAGTGTATTTAAAATTACATAAAATAATAATAATAAAATAAGATGAAAATGTTATATTCATTTATCATTAGCCACACATCCAATCTCAATTCACTATCATTAGTTACACCTCCAATTTTCTTGACTTATTAATCCAACTCAGCTATAGTGATCTTGGAGGACTTATTTCCCTTCTCCTTGATCACAGAAACAAGATTTTGAAGAATCATAATTAGACTCTTTTTTTTTCTTTCTTGAGGTCTGTAGACCACATTAGTCTTAGTGGAGGTTAATCATCACCATCATCATCATATATTTGATTACAGTGGTGATTATTTTAAATGAAAAATTGCACCACATGTTGCAAAGGAGGTGTCTTAAGGTTGTGGTATATGAAAGAATAGCATATAAGAAAGAAGAGGTAGTAGGAACTTTCTCAGCTCCAACTTCTAGCATAAGGGGTGGAGAATCATGTTTACTGGACCTCAAATCAAAATATCCATAATGGGTAATTGATGTGGAGCAACTTTTTTTTTTTTTTTTTTGTGAATTTAGTAGGACCTTTCTATTTTCTATTTATATTTGCAAAGCATGTTACAAAATTATAAATTCAGTCTGTGGCCTCAACCTGCCCTTAGGAAACCAGGTCTGTTGGCCATCTCAGTGCATGAAAAGCAAACCAAAATTGGAATAATTTCATCTGTCTGTGGAGCAACTTCTTTTCATAATGGATGAGACATTTTGGCCAAAGTACTCAAGACCTCTACATGATGAAATCTGCATGGTTCTTTTTTTTTTCATGAAGGATGCACTTGGTTTTTATGACCAAGTTTGGCAGACTTCACCCTTCCACGAAATTATTTTCTTCTATCACATTCGCAATGTTGAATTCCTCTAATACTAGGGCTAGAACTGTGAATTATTTAATGGAATAAAAACTTATCGATATGACATGTTGTACTTCATAAGAGACTACTAAGAAGCTTAAGTATGGTAAATCCACCCTCACCATAGAGTTATCTTAATCATCAATTTTATGGATAAGAGACATTTGGGCCCTTTTTAACCCTTGGGGATGACCAATTAATCTCAATTTAGATAATTTATATTAACAAATGACCTATAATCATATTTCCATAATTGAACGACCAATATTCCACTTCTTTGGAACTTTTCACCTAAGTTAAAATAAAAAACATCATGAAGACCCAAAAGTAAGAAGAAAAAATCAGCTCATAATAAGGGAATCTAGCGACTTTTTTAAGGATCATAATTCAAGACTTGAGTGCCCTTTAAAGATCATTTATTTTCCCATCAAATAAAAAGAACAATAAAATTTTGTAGTGACAAGAATGGGAACAAATTTTAAATGTAATAACTCCCTTCCCTAGTGATAATACATTTCTATTTTGAAATGAAATTATTTTCCAGATCTTTTAAATAATAGATTCCTCCCCAAGTGACCCTTTAGAGATACGTTTTTTTTCAACTGATTACAATAGGTAATTGTCTTTTGTCTAGTATTTTCTGAGTCCTCCTTACAATTGGGATGTTTCTCTTCACATAACTCTATCTTCGTTTATAAGTTAGGCCATCTTAATTCCCCCCTCTAAAGAAACTACATTCCACATGAATACCATGGGTCAACACCATGGGTTGTATTTATAGTTTATCATTATTTTATTTCATTATTTTTATTTTTTATTGTATTTTAACCTAGTTATGTCAATCTTTTTATTTAATTTACTTTTATTTTTAATTTTGTGTAATTCCACATAGTCAATATTTAAACTTATAAGTCACCAAAACCTAAATTCAATCTAACTTATTAAAAAGAAAAAAACTAACATTATAAAAAACATATTTATTAAGTAAAATTTTAAAAGAATAATGATTATAAACATTTAAAAACAATTTTATTAAATAATTAGTTTAGATCCAGAGTTAAGATTGATTTAGGTCATCTTAGCCCCCCTATAAAGAAACTACATTCCACATGAGTACCATGGGTCAATACCATGGGTTGTATTTATTGTTTATCATTATTTTATTTTATTATTTTTATTTTTTATTGTAATTTGATATAGTGAACATTTTAATAGCCTAAAACATTTCAATTATCTAACATTTGATGCAATGATTCAAACATGAACAAAGTAGTTGTTTTCAAATAATAACACCTTACGGCGTAATAGATATTATTATTATAATTTATTAAAATTAAATTATTTATGAAATCTAAATAGAAATTGTTTTTCTTTTATATTTAAAAATAATTGAAATACATATTTTTAAATAGGGTATTTTTTTTTTCAAATGACATTGCTATTAATAAACTTAATAAACCATAATTTAAAATAAGTTAGGACATTGATAAGATTAATAATTCATAATATAAAATAAGGCATTGATAGATTTATATGGTTGATGCTTTACTTCCCAGATTTACGATTCGCTTATAACAACTTAATTCTTAAGATATTCTTAAACTAGTCATGCGTCCATAATAACTTAACCTCCTAGTATTTGGAATTATTCCAAAACTAAACGTGTTTCAATTTGGAATTATTCTAAAAACGAAGGCATCAATTTGGAATTATTCTAAAAACGAAGGCATTTGGAATAACTCAATCTCCAAGAAGACTTGCATTTAGAGTAACGTAATAAATACTTTAATTTCAGTTGCCCACCGGAAAATTATTTACATTCTGGTCAAATATTTTGAAACAACATTCTACAAGCATTCAAGATACTTAGCGAGCTTGATGGTACTGGATCCCACTCTGCCCACTTCAACTCACTGTCGTGGCTGCCCGCGACCGGTGCTCCATTACAAGCTGCTCTGCAAACCAATCTAATCTCTCAGCGTTGCTCTCGGAAACCCTTCTTCTCCACCCAAATGGAATGTCCATGGATTCCGTGCTCTTCTCTTTCAATGTTTCCTCCGCCAAGTCCAACAATGCTTTCACATGCCCTTCACTCACACCTCCCTTTGGCTTCCTTGTTGCCTGCAAAATCATGAATACCCACACACAAAAATATTTAACCTAGCTTCAACATTCAGTAAATTTTGTCTCAAAAATATACAAATCATTCCGAAGAATAGATCTTTCTTTTATCTTGGTCTTGGGGATAAACTATGAATTATAATAAAGGATTCTAAAAATCAATCAACAAATATTGATTTCAAATAACGATACAAAATATTTAGTCAAAAAAATCTTGAAAAATTTTAAATTTTGCCCAAAAAAAAAAATAGTGTGTGGGTTTATAAAATTACCTGCAATCTTACATAGTTTTGTGGATTGTGGCGAAACAACACGCTGACTGCATGATCTACAATATCTGAGACTCCTGCACTCACAATATTCATAATCGGCTTTGCCCATTCCAGTATCCCCCACCCTTTTACCTCCTCGTGTTTGTATGGACAATCAACTTCTCCCGCCCCAAGAGACAACACCAAGATATCAGCCACCCCTTTAACAGAAGGAAAGTCAACCTTATTATTCATCACATGAGTAATGGCGGCTGCTGTGGGGTTGTTTGTCACCAACCCACCATCTATTCCCACAATTGTTGTTTGCCCATCGACAGACTTGATGGGAATAGGTTTCTCAAATCCTGGAGAACACATGGTCGCATGACAGACTTCCCACATCTTGAAATTGTAATTCTGCGTGTGCTTTGCACTTGCCTCTGAGAACAGGAATGGGGAGGCGCTGCATAAATCGTAGCAGGGTATCAGAATAGGCTTCAGTGTGTCTCTCAATGTTAATGGCTGCCCATCAGTACTTCTGCTGAACAAGCCCTGCAGAATCTTTCCAAGGCTTTTGGTTGAGCGTTTAGCTGCTTTGATCTGCCGGATTAGCTTACCCAAAAACCCATACGATGAGTACTGCAAGTGCAACATCTGTTTCCCCTTTTCTACAATAAAATCCATCATCTCCTGAGCTGTGTAAAGAGCACCGCCATTTCCACCCTTGGCAAATAACGCAGCAACAATAATTCCCCCAATATTAGTCCCGGCCGCAATGTCGAAATAATCAGAGATGCGTGCATTGGGATCTCCCGTCTTGATTTTCAGAGCATTTTGGAGATATAAGAGATAGCGACAGGCAAGAATCCCTCTCATTCCACCTCCATCGATGCTCAAAATACACACTCTTTTGCCTGGCTCCGCAGACTTCAACCTCTCGGCATAACATGATGATCCATGCTGTAACAACCAATTTCTTTCCAATAAAGAGAATACTTCACGGCTGATCTTGTCGGTATCCTCATAACTCTCCGACTTTGACTCATCCCCTACTTGACAAGTGCTCTTCACGAACGCCATGAAACCGCAGAACAATTTCTCAGATACAATAAATCGCCCTCAGATCGAATCTCGTTAGGCGCGCGTTCAGAGAATCAGCTATTTATAATAAACCCTAGTTGCAGAGAAACATTTAACTTTCAGCACCTGGAAGCCTGGGAAGGATTACATCATGTGAACAATAAATAGTAGTACTGCAACTGTCTGCAGCCTCCATAAAATCGAATCTTTTGCATGGGAGGTAAATAATAAATGAAGGCATGTACCTGTTCATCGAAAGAGTATACTAGAGCTGACTTTCTATGCAGTTTCCATTTCTTGAATCCTGCAGAAGTACAGTCTTGATGCTCATCGCGCTCAGCTTCCACATGGCGGCGCAGACACCTGGACCTAATCTTCTCGAAACCTCTTTGCTGCCATTAACTGCAGCCCCAATCTCCTTTTATTCCCCGCTTGGACTACCTGTCGTGACTCCAGAATTTAATTAAAAAACAAAACATAGACCAGTTCTGAATTCCTTCATGAGTAAGCATGTATTAGATTACGCAAACATATTGAAATAGGTATACCATTCCTACTCACCGAGTCACCACTAATAGATATAATTCTCTAGAAATATCAATCTAATCGTTGGCCCTTCTCTATCCATAACAAGGAAACGAATAGAGCAACATCATCTAAAAAAAGGAAAACGTGACGAATGAAATAATGCATATATTCATCTAAACCATTATAGAGTTAAAAAATAATGATATGTAAACCATCCCATGAACAGGAAAATGATATTCAACAAACCAAGCTATCTACCCAAATATTCCATAAGCCAAGCTATCAACCCTTACCTAAAACACAAATGTCCACTAAACCAAACTGAGAAGAGTTGTTTATTTTCCACTTATAAAGCTATAATCATTAAATAAAAGGTTTTCCAAGAAGAAAGGCAACCCAAAAATTTAGTATCTTCAAAGGGCAACAAAAAAAATCTATAGAGAGAGAAGCATACAATTCATTTATACAAAATCCTGATGAATTCGATCATTATCCTGATCAATTCGATCATTGAGCCATCTGCTCGACCTGTAAACCTGAAAATGTTAGGGCGTTGGCTCTGCACCGAGGGTTCAGACTTATCTTGACCTTGACCTTTAGCTTGGTTGGGCCTAATTATCTTGCTTTATTAAAGGGTTAATCTAAAACTATAAATAAAATATAAATAAAAATCAAATAGAGGTATAATTTTAATTAATTTATTGTAATTATATAAATTGAAATACTCATAAATATCAATAAAAATTAAAATATTTTTTCATGATACATTTCATATTATTAAGATTTAAAAACCATTAGAATTAATTAAATTATAACTTTATTTTCAATTTATTATTTTTATTTCTCATCATACATCTTTAAGAAAAGAATTATTTTATAAGTTGAAAATATATGTATTAATATTAATTTAAAATTTATTATGTATAAATAAGAGTGTAGGGCATAACTTTATTTAAGTTTTTATTAGATTGACTTAACTATATAAATTAAATGATTAATGAAAGTTGTTAGGCATCAAGACATTTCCTCATGATACATCTCACATTATCATGATTTAAAAAATCATAAAAGTTAGTTAAATTATAACTTTATCTTAACTTTTTTAAGAATTAAAAAACTTCCTCATGATACATTTAAAAAATCATAAAAGTTAGCTAAATTATAATTTTATCTTAATTTTTTTAAGAATTAAAATACTTCCTCATGATACATCTCATATTGCCAAAATTAAAAAATGATAAAAATTAACTAAAATATAACTTTATTTTAAATTTATTTTCATTAATAATTACGTCGTATGGTGTTCCTTTGGGAAGAACTCCCCTAGGTTGTCACTCTACATTGTTCGGTGATTGAAATAACTTTTTCCATTCGATCCCACCAACGATCCTACTTGAAATGTCAACTAAATCCTTGATTTACACATGCATTCAACACATTTTTCAGTGAGATAGGTATCAGTGAGCAGGTTCCCTGTGCTTCTTTTCAGGATCTGGAGCCAATTGCCATAGATGAAGTTTGAATCGGCACAAATTGACATTTTTTTCACCCAAAGTAGTTGATCAATGGAAAAGAAGATGTCACCAACAATTTTTCTCATGGCCATTATACCATTAAGTTGATTCCCTGTATCTCAGGTTTGTTGGGGTTTATTTTTGTTTGAAGTTTCTCTAATGGCTTATGTTATTTAAGTTTTTGATGGTTACCTTTTGATATTGCAGGTCATATCTAGTCCACTTTTTGTGTTAAATTACCAAGATACGACTACAAATGTCTAATGGAAATGACAAGGGTTAAAGTAAAGAGAGAGGGAAAGACCAACATAGCTAAAGGTTTGCATCTCTACATAGGAAATGATGATATATTACAAAAGCTAGAACTTGTAACATGGTCAGCTTTGGAGGAAACGACAGGTGATGAAGTAAATAGGGAGGAAAAAGAGGATAACAAATATCAAAGTGTGTCTCTCTCCATCGACATTGACCATGCATTGAAGAAATTATTGCCCGCGGATGGGTACGCCTAAGATTTTGGATTTTGTTCCATTTAATGGTTCTTGTTTTGACAATTTCAGAAAATGTGTGATATTTTTACACTTGGTGTTCCTAAAAAATTCCTTGTAAACTATGTAGGTAAAGAGTTGAAGTGAGATTTTAGATCCTAATGTATTATTCTGAAAATATTTTTATAACTTAGGTTGGACCTTTAGATATATAAAGTTTTCTCGAGAGAGTTCTTTTGAATGACACTTTCAGTGTCTATCAAGAGAGGCTCTATTTGAAAGTTCTTATAGATGCTATATGTTTAGTCTTAAATCATAGAAACTAGTGTTCATGATACTTCACAAAACTGTGGCAAGGATAAGTATCTTTAAACTCCATCCCAGCAAACCTAATTTATGTATGATTATCAGGGTCTTTAATTACCATGTATGCTCCATAAATAGTTTTATGTGAGGTTATATGTTGTTATTTTATCATTCAGCTTTTAATCATTTAAGTATCATGCTCACTAGTACGCTATTGCTATCAAGAATTTGTAACTTGGATTTAAGCCACATTCTTTTGTTCTTGAAAATGATGCATTAGGCCCGAACATAAATTTGTGCAAGTCTATCCATTGTTATTTTATATCATTCAGTGTGTATTCTTTACATTACAAAAGTATCGGTGATGATTTTTGGATGATGGAGTTCTTTCATGGTTCCATGACTATATGGAGGAGGATGTTTTGGCAGTGGTAGAATCTAGAAAATATGGAAAGCTACTCGAGGCCTTAAACTAGACTTTTTGCACTTGTTCCAAAGGAAGATTCTCCAACATCTTTTGAAGAGTAGAAACCCATCTCACTATGCCATGCCATTTAGAAAATTATTTTAGGTTTTATTTCAAAAAAATTGAAACCATACATGGTCGACCCTATTGTTATACATAATCTATGATTGCAGGCAGAGTTATCTTCCCTAGACTAGGTGGCCTAGCCTAAAACAAAAAAGAAAAGAAAAACAAGCTAATGTTTCCCTTGAAGTAAACATATAATGGGATGAACTGTACCTATGATCTGTTGTATGCTCCACTCCTCTCTTGGCTTGAATGATCCAATCCTAGCTTCAACGCTATAATTAGAATCTGCACAACAAAAAAAACAAACCAATGATCTATGACATCTATGTAGCATCATCTAATCACTTCATTAGATGTATCAAAATGGAATCGAAATACATGAAATCATAACATCACATATACGGAAATAGAGAAATATTTGCATTAATATAAATGGACTAAATTACAACCAAATATAGGAGTTGATCTTGTCGAAGAGCTCCTCCAAGTTGACTTGTTCATTCTTTTACACAAAGTGCACCTGTAATCACCCTAATGCACGGAATAATGACTCTTCACAATAGTATCATGAGGGTAAAATATATCTCCAAAAGCGGAAAAAAAACAACCATACCTTGTGGATGGCCACAAATATATAGAAGAGGATGGTAAGTTGGGATTTCTTATCCATTTACCAATCTAGGCTTGAGAGCTACTCTTGATGGGAGGATGATATCAAAGGATAAGGGATGGAAACTCCAAGGTAGGACAGGATAGGATTCGAGAGTTTTATTTGAGGTAAATAAGTGTAACAACTCTTGGAAGCTTCTAGAAGATGAAGCTTCAGAAATATTTTTATTTTTCCCAAATTTCTAGAATCAATGCATTCCAACACAGGGAAACTAGTTGGTGATCAACCCTGCCCAACATGAAGCAACCTGCTACTGAACGCAGGTCCATAGGCTTACAGAAAGTGTTGGTGCTTAAAAAGGTTGATTTAATGTTGTTTCAGGCAGAATTCTGGTATTAAGGAGAGTCATGCTTAGGGCTTTGTGAAATTATGATGTCCAAGGGTAAAATGATGTTAATTGATCCAGTTTACATGTCGAGGGCAGATGTGACAAAATGGCCTATAACTGTTGAGATTCAACAAGAAGGTCCTAGTGAAAATGAAGCACCTACACTAGGATGGAGCCTCAAGCTATTTTTAGGTGTGTATCTATTTATAGATGTATGTGAAAATTATATTTATAGAATGCATGTCTATTTATAGATGCATGTCTACTATTATCATCCCTTAGTATTAGTTGAGCAATAAATTATATTATATTCTCAATGAGCACTTAGAAATAATCAACTGAAGTGGAAAATTGTTTAGCTAAAGAAATTTCGAGTTAAGTGATTGGTTGGTGGGACATCCCGGTTGACTTAGTTGTAATTGAGTGATTCGAAGCTGTAACAGAGTTGGAAGTGAAGTTATGCAAGTTGTAAGGTAGTTTAACTAAGTTAAGTAAGTTAAAATTAGTTGTGCTAGTTGTAACTGAAGATACACTACTGAGAGATCAAGTGAATTAATTATTAATTAATTCACAATCAGTGGTCTCACATGAAACTGAAGACTTACTATTATTAACTACATGCATGTCAGATCCAGTGGAGACCCAGTTGAGTTATGGGAGAAAGGGAACTAAACTATCAGTTGTGACATTATCCGATTGCACACATGCAACCACACACACATTGGATGTGCCCATGAGGATTGCGCAGTCAAGGCAGGCAATATTGCATTCATTCAGGGATTGTTATCAGTAAGGATTGTGCAGTCGAAGAAGGCTTTCTAGAGACAGTAAATTGGCAAAGGAACTTGCCAATTTTTGTATGACAATGTGAGACAATTAGCTCATGTACTGAGAGCTCTTGGATTAGATATTTGTATGTAATTTTTTCATGATCCATGATATAATATACAATACAATATAGTGGGGTTTTAGCTATAAGATTTTCTCGGGAAATTATCTGTGCTGTGTGTGATTGGTCTTTATTCATGATATTGTAATTGGCGATTGTGTTTTTAATTCCGCAAATATTTGTATAAACGATTATGTATTTAATAGTAGCATATTGTTAGATCAGGAGAATCCAAGGCATACATATATTTTGTATAATTTCTATGTAGTATCAGAGCACATGAAATTGCAATATTGAAGCAAGAGTTGAGCTTGTTGGTGGAAAGGATTCGAATTTGCAGAAAGAATTTCTTGGTGCTACATTTGATTCAAGATCAAAATGGTTTTCAATGGCTTGAGGTTAGAGTATGCACGCGAGGGTAGTTCGAACTACATTTCTTGGAAGGACAGGATGGAGGCAGTACTCAAAGATATTCGCTTGAAGGAATTCATTGACAATGATGTTCCTAAGCCTTCATCGTCAGATGCTACCAATATTGATGCATGGCAAAAGAAAATAGCAAAGGAGAGGAGGATCTTGTTGGAGGGAGTACGAGACCGCATTGTCTCAAGCCTCCATGGGAAAGCCACACCATATGCTATGTGGAAGGCTTTGACAGATCTATTCCGAAGTAGTAGCAACCATAGGAAATTGGCACTCAAAGATAAACTCAGGAAGATCAAGATGGAAAAGGGCGACAACATTCCAAAGTATATAAAAAAAAAATTCCAATATCAGGATGAACTATGGAGTGTGGAAATAACTATTGTTGATGATGATTTGGTGATATTGGCTCTCTTGGGACTTCCTAAGAGTTGGCACAATTATGAAGGGTTAGTCAACGAACGGTAAAAATTGCTAGATTGGGAACGACTGTTGTTGGATCTGGTGCAGGAGGAGTTGAGGCGGAACACTAGATATGGCTCTTCATTAAAGCATGATGATGAAGAGGATTTTTCTTTAGCTGCCAAGGCGAAGAAAGGGAAGGGGAATAAATTCCATTCTAAATCTGAGTCTAAAGGCAAGAAGTTGGATATGTCCAAGGTGAAGTGTTTTCACTGTCACGAACGTGGACATATTGCTACTAACTATCCACAAAAGAAGAAGAACAAGAAGGTTGTTGTAGTTGCAGCTGGTGAGGCCCTTGCCTCGCAATTTAAGCTTGACTTCTCCTTGATTGCATGCATGGTGTCAAGTGCATTGGGATTGGTGTGGTTTTTAGATAGTGGTGCTTCCTTTCACATGACGGGAGATAAGAAGCTTTTCAGTGACTTGGAGGAGAAAGATCTCCAGATCCATATAGAGATGGGCAACGACGGATGGTACGACGACGATATATGGTACAATGCTACCGGGATTGGTACCATTACCTTTCAAAGGAATTCAGGTAAACCATTTCAATTAAAATATGATATGTGTGTTCCAGGTCTGAAGAAAAATTTGGTCTCAGTCGCAATGTTCGAGGACAAACGCTATGACGTTGTTTTTATTGATGGAAAATATTTTCTGCGACACAAAACAACGGGTCAAGATAAGAGGATAGGAATTCAAGTTAAGAATATCTGTAATATAGAAGTAGATGGTTGCATTTCCATGATGGTCAAGGTGGAAAAAATGGTGAGACACGATGAGGGTGAATTATGGCACAGGTGATTAGGCCATCTTCATCATGGAGCCTTGAAATTCATGCAACAAATATCTATTGGAATTCCAATGGGAACACTTTCTCAGTTAGATCAGTGCAAGGGTCGCACCATGGGGAAGTATGTAAAGTCCACCTTTCATGAGAAGGATAACTGTGCTTCGGGGATCCTTGAGAGAGTTCACACAGATGTGTGTGGATCATTCTTGGTTGCTTCAACAACAAAACATAAGTACTATGTAATATTTGTTGATAACTTTTCTCGTAAATGCTCGATCTTCTTCATGCAGAAGAAGAATCAAACATTCTCAAAGTTCTGTGAGTTTAAGGCATTGGTGGAGAAAGAGTCGGGGGAGCAAGTGAAGGATTTTAGGAGTGATAATGGTGGGGAATACATCTCTAATGAATTCAAGAACTTCTGCAGCAAAGAAGGAATTCGAAGAGAACTCATAGCGCCTCATGACCCACAACAAAATAGGGTCGTAGAGAGGAAGAACAGAACGATCGTGGGTAAAGCACGAGCGATGTTGCATGATCAAGGCCTACCAATGCATTTGTGGGTGGAAGCATGCACACTGCGGTTTATGTGTAAAATCATTGTCCTCATAGAGTACTTGGCATGAGTACACCTGAAGAAGCTGTCACTAGTAAGAAACCAGATGTTTCACACTTTAAGATTTTTGGCTCATCTATTTATGTGCATGTGACCAAGGATGCCAGGAAGAAGCTAGAGCCGATTGCTGAGGTTGGGATTTTTTTGGGGTACATAGAAACACCCCATAATTATCGTTTGTATTTTCCAAATAGTAGAATGTTTTTTGTGTGACGGGATATAAAATTTTATGCGGGGAAAGCCATGCGATTGTTGCTTGACAGGGATTTGGATTTGCATGCAAAGGAGGAACTACTGGTTCCCAAAGATAAGTCTCAAGATGTGGATCAGCCACAAGAGGAGGTTCATGGAGTGGAGGAAGCCACTCATGCAGAGCCATCCATTAGAAATTGTAGAAGGCGTACCACAGAAGCTGATAGGCTAAGACTTGATGCTGCACAGAATGTAGGAGCCCCTACTTCACAGCGCAGACGAAGACAGTCTCCTGATCGATTTACTGGATACATGGATCTCATGAGAAAATGTATTGTGACTAGACCATGTTCCTTTCAGGAAGCAGTGTCGGAGCCCACATGGGTAGATGCAATGGTGGAGGAGTATGCCTCCATTGACAAAAATAATTCTTGGGAAATTGTTCCAAGGCTGGTTGATAAATCAGTGGTAGGTTCAAGATGGATCTACAAGGTAAATCAAGTTGCTGATGGGAGTGTGGAGAAATACAAGGCCAGATTTGTGGCCCGGGGCTTCTCAAATATAGAAGGAAGAGATTATGAAGAGACCTTTGCACCTATCACAAGGTATTCTTCTGTAAGGACCATCCTAGCTCTCTCAGCGCAAATGGGCTAGCACATTCATTAGATGGATGTGAAAACTGTGTTTCTTAAAAGGATCATTGAGGAAGAGGTGTACATAGAGCAACCTAAAGGTTTTGAGATCTTCAACATCAAGTTGCATGTGTGTCAACTCAAAATAGCGCTATATGGGTTGAAGCAGGCACCCCATGCTTGGTACACTCAAATAGACATCTATTTCACCAGACTGGGATTCACCAAAAGTGAAGCTGATGCAAACCTATACCAAATTGTGGTGGAGGGTAAGCTTTTAATCATTTTTATTTATGTTGATGATTTAATATTGACTGGTGATGAGTAGTTGATACACTCATGCAAGGAGGATCTTGAAAGGGTGTTTGAAATGAAGGATATGGGCCTCCTTCATTATTTCCTTGGATTGGAAATATGGCAGTGAGGTGGTGAACGTTTTGTGTCTCAAAGGCAAGTATGCAAGGGATATACTGGGTAAGTTTCACGTGATGGCTGCAAACCCCTGGATACTCCTCTTTCAAGAAACTGGAGGAAAGAGGATTCTACTTCTGGAGAGGTAGTGGATGCTACTATCTATCGACAGTTAGTGGGTTCACTAATGTATCTAGTGAACATGAGACCGGAAATTTTCTATGTGGTTAACCAACTGAGTGAAGCTATGGTTAATCCTACCAAAATCTTTTGGAAGGCATGGAATCATCTCCTAAGATTCCTAAGGGGCACATCAGAGTATGGTTTATAGTACAAACATATGGATGGAGTGAAGTTGCATGGCTTCACGAATGCAGATTGGGCAGGAAGTCCATCGAATAGAAAGAACGCATCAGGGGGGATCTTTAGTATCGGGTCTACAACTGTTTCTTAGTACAAAAAGAAGCAAATATCTATGGCACTCAGTTCAGTGGAGGCGTAATACATGGCAGCAAGTCAAGCTGCAGTGAGGCTATCTAGATGATAAATATCTTGGTTGGTTTGTTTGATTATCACATGGATCCGATAATGGTTCATTGTGATAATCAGAGTTGCATTAAACTCTTGATTAATCCTATGTTTCATGATAGATCTAAACATATAGATATCCGGTACCATCATCTTAGAGATTATGTGCAGAGGAGAATCATGTTGCTTCAATACATTCCTACAGAGGATGAGGATGCAGATATTTTGACGAAGGAGCTCACTAGGAGAAAATTAGAATATCATAGAGACATAATCGAGGTGAAGGATAATCCCTTTCTTTTTGAGAGGGAGTGTTGATATTCAAAGAGAAGATCCTAGTGAAAATGAAGCACCTACACTAGGATGGAGCCTAAGGCTATTTTTATGTGTATGTCTATTTATAGATGTATGTGAAAAATCTATTTATAAATGCATGTCTATTTATAGATGCATATCTACTATTATTATCCATTAATATTATTTGGATAATAAACTATATTCTATTTTCAATGAGCACTTGGAAATATTTAACTGAAGTGGCAAATTAGTCTAAAGGAATTTCGAGCTAATTGGTTGGTTGGTGGGTAATGCAGGTTGACTTAGTTGTAACGGAGTGATTCGAAGTTGTAACAAAGTTGGAAGTGCAGTTTTGAAAGTTGTGAAGTAGTTTAACTCAGTTAAGTGAGTTAAAATCAGTTGTGCTAGTTGTAACTGAAGCTACAATAGTGAGAGATCAAGTGAATTAATTATTAATTAATTCACAATCAGTGGTCTCACATGCAACTGAATATTTACTATTATTAACTGCATGCATGTCAGATCTAGTGGAGACCCAATTGAGTTCTAGGTGAAAGGGAAGTAAACTATCAGTTGTGACATTATCTGGTTGCACACATGCAACCGCACACACATTGGATGTGCCCATGAGGATTGATCAGTCAAGGTAGGAAAGATTGCATTCATTCATGGATTTTTATCAGTAGGGATTACACAGTGGAGGTAGGTTGTGTGGAGATAGTAAATTGGCTAAGGAACTTTCCAACTTTTGTATGACAGTGTGAGACAATTAGCTCATGTACTGAGAGCTCTTGGATTGGAGCTTTGTATGTAATTTTTTCATGATCCATGATATAATATACAATAGAATATAGTGGGGTTTTTAGCAATAATCTTTCCCCAGGAAATTAGCTGTGTTGTGTGTGATTGATCTTTCTTCAGGATATTGTAATTGGCGTTTGTGTTTTTAATTCTGCAAATATTTGTAGAAGCAATTTTGTATTTAACAGTAGCATATTGTTAGATCAGGAGAATCCAAGACATACATTTATTTTGTATAATTTATACAATAAAAAATTTCCCCCTAAAGCACAAAGAAAAAAATGGTGATTGATGGTTGAAGTGCTTTACTTTGTGACAAGTCAGGATCAAGAATAATCGACGAGATCATATTCTATTACCATAAATTTACAACATGATATATTTTCTAAGGGAGGCATACCCATACTCAACACATAAGTTAACATTACATGTACAATGGTGGACCCATGATTGTATGATTGTCTGCATGATCATAGCCACCATACATTGTGATATTGTGTTGATCTTCAAATCACAACCCAAATGGATGAAACTAGATCTAGGGTATTATATCTTGTTCACACGACCATCCAAATGTATGAGTTAAACCATGTGACTCAATGAGTTGGACTTGAACATGGTAGAAACCATCTGATTACCGACCAATGATGTGAGTCGTTAACATATGCAAGAGGAACTACCAATGATGTTAATGGATCTCAAGGTATTATAGTACAATTCGTATGGTGTGAATGAATGAGAAGATGTTGAACACCACATAAAATATTTCGCTCGAAGGCCATTGATGTAAACATGTCTATTAACAGTATTAATCCCTTTTGCGGACAAGAGCGATCCCCCTAGTACTCCAATGAGTAAATAGAAACAAAGGTATATTTGAATATCTATTTCTCTATATTATTTGTATTTTAAGATCATTACAACCATAAAAGTAGAGAGGACATGCTCCTACCTTTCAATATAGATGTCTGATGTAGTCGTTTATCTTTCGCTCCAAAGTAGTTCTTCAATGATGAGTAGAACCTGCAATCATAGACAAGACAAATGATCAAAGCATATGCAATATATAATAATCGTAAGTACTAATGCAACTTAGTGATCAAGGATTCTAAGTATTTACATCATTTCCATGAATTCAGAAACAAGACAATGAGAAAAATAGATCCATATGTATTGTCATAAATTAGAAAGAGAAATCTTACAACCGAATGCCTTGATGTTGTACAGATTCCTCCCAAGTGTCTAAGCAATCATTTTCCTTTAGTCTGATAAGCCTTCCTCTCTAGAATGAAAATAAGAATTCATGGGAACAAAGGTGTTATCTTCAATGTGTCAACAAAAACTCACTATTATAGAAAGTATGAACTCTATGAACTCTCTCCATCTTAGAAACTATACAAATCAATGTCTATTCACATTGGTATCTTAGGTATCTACCCTTCAACTTGAAACTTGAGCTCAATATATAGGGAGATTGAAGTAGTTTATAATCCATTAAGAGAGGGATGGATTCCTCTCATGAAGGTATTTTAGTTCCTTGAACCAGGGATAAGCTCCATGAGTGGAGGGATAAAGCTCGAACTGGAGCAACTTAGAGGCTTCTAGTTGGGAGATTATTCGACCAACTAGGATTCTAGAGGTTACTTTTTATTTTTACTTGATTTTCATGGGGATGTATAGGTTTTAGTGGTGAACAGAGCGGCGATCGCCGTGGATAATGGAATAAGAATCAACACATGTGCAGGAAAAGGCTAGAGAAACCACGTAGGCAATATTTTAAGGGTTTTACAGATATTTTTTCCAATTTCAAAGACTTGATTCAGGAACATGAGTGTTTTTAAACTCTATGGGAACATGATATGGATGGTGATAGACGCATATGAATAGTCAAATGTCATGGTGACAAAATGATGTGCAACATATTTCCCCCTAAAGTGCGAAGTCTGAGAAAGTTTTTTAGAAGGGTGAAGTGATTTATCATTCCGAGGATTGGATTGGAGACACCGGTTGAAAACTTGTAAAAAAATTAAATGAAAATATATATATCCTTGAGGTAGGCATTCCCATACTCAGATAAAAACTAACTAAATGTTCTGGTACATATATGATTTTAGTATTACATCAAAAGTAGACAGAGTATGGGCACAACCATCTGTCATGAGAAGTCTACTATATTATGAATAACAAAACTCCTCAAAGCCTGGATGGTGGAAACTAGATCCAAGGTCTTGATTTCTGCTTCTTGAACTAGTACAAATCTATCCATGCGATTGATGATGTCGGAGTTGAACATGGTAGAAACCACTTGATTACCGATCAATGATGATGATTTTTAACAAGTGTGAGAGGAACCATAAATACTAACAATGGCCCTCAAAGTACTTCAGTACAATCTATGAAGTGTGAATGAATGATTTTCAGTTTAACACCCATATAATAATTCAATCGAAGGTCAATGATGAAAACCTATCATCGAAGGTGAGAAACCTACCATTAAGACATGCAGATTCCAAGGTGCCGATAGGATTATAGATCAATTTTCTAGATAATGAGTTAATGTCGATAGAAAGTGATGCACTGTAGGAAAGCCTATGACACAAAACCATTAGATCATTTTTTGAAGAAATGTTTTGCAAGGACTAACTTAGGGATGGTCAACACGAATGGAGACAAATGTTTGCAATGAATAGGAAATTGAACTTTATCTTGAACACATAACGACACTGTAAGTGGCTTGGCATCATTTGACCTAAGATAATACCCAGAAACCGGCTGAATAATTTCAATGTGGTTTGATTAAATGTAAGACAAAGGATTTCCCAACCCATGTACAAGTGTGACAAAGTGTTGTGTTCAACAGTGACATGTTGCTTTCTAAAAGAAGGACGACAAATTGATTCTTTTTCTCTCTTTCCCCCCCACCATTACTGGCAAGTACCTATATATTTTTTTCAAGCTTGAGGAGGATAAAATTTTCTTGTTTTGTAAGCTCATCCTTTGGATGAGTCCATCTTGGTGTGTAAAAACGAAACCTAAGAAGGAGTGGTTCGGTCCTATTCTAATCGACAGGTCCTGTATTGTTTAGTTTTAACAAGTCCAGTATAGGATTAACTCAACGTTTTTCAGTTTTAGGGAGTCAAAAGAAAAACATAAGTAAACTCCATGGTTGTTCATTTTTGTAAATTTAGTCCCTCAAGTGCGAAAAAGGATAAAATAATGCAGGAGAGAACTCTATTGACCATGATTAGTCAATGTATACCTTTTTCGTAACTAGTCCAATTTAGTCTGGAAAATGGGTAAACTTATAATGAATGGAATATTGTTCATTTACTTTAACAAATTTGAATATTCAAGTACTCGATGATCTTTTCATGTTTAGAGAGTCTAAAAAGGGTTTAAAAGAGGACTCTAGGGTTTCACTTTTTCATATTTTTATAGAGCCAGACAAAGTGATAAAAGTGTACTCAATGTCAAAATGATTCTTTTCACCAAAATGTTATGTCTCGCACAAAAACTCGAACAATTACGAACATATGCTCTCAAAAAGGAAAAATATTTTGATTTGACTTCTTTAAAGTAAAAATAAATAAAATAATATTATTTTATTCATTTAAAACTACAAAAAGAAGTTTAAACAAGTCATTTTCACCTTTTTATTTTTAGAACAGAGCAGAAAGAGCTTTTTCCCAAAATATTCCGGAGTTAATATCAAGAGAACCGACCGAAAATTTCAAGAACTATCCAAACCATGTAATCCACATCATCATTATCTTTGTTTTCATATGTTTAATTTTTTATTTTAAGCTTTTAGGGAATTTTTAGAGGTAAAATATGTTTTAAAATATGTCCTCAGGGGTGCACGGGTTCTCATGGATAAAAAAACACACCCTGATGATTTTTCAACAAAAAAATCATCAAGTTGTCACGGGTTTTGTGGATAACGCGTGCAAAAAAATGTACTATGTAAACATAGCACCTGGGAAAGCATCGTGGGGTTTTTAAAAACATAAATATCTCCATAAAATGGCTTAAATTTCTCCCAATTGTTTTTTAATGATTAATATACTGATGTATAGGTCTACAATCATGTTGGAATGGCGAGAAAGAGAGCATGAACTCATGGAAAATGAAGCCATGGATGATCTGGAAATAATGCTCTCATTAAACAATTGTGGCTTGTATAAGTTTTGGGTGATTCAAGGTATGAAAGCACATGTTGAGCTGATGACCTAACTAGTGAATGCATGGGATGTCTAAGATAAATGTTTCATTATCAGAGACCATTGGCTTGTGATCTAGCTAGAGGAAATATATTTATTCACTAGACTTCCTCATAGAGGGAGGGACATTTCCTTATTTTGGACCAGACCAGGATTTATTCCCACTGCTACTTACAAGGGTTAATATTATAGCCAAGATTCAGAGTTAAAGGACGGTCACATAGATATCAAAACTATTGTGTGACTAGAGCTCAAGATCATAGCATTCATGATTACTAAGTTATGTGGGAGTGCAGCTCTACATGTGGCTACCAGAGCACATATGCAGACTGCAGTTGAATGTTTTGGAGGAATAATTTTCAATTGGAGTGAAGGAGTCTTGGATAGTATGAAGGGCCAAATCATGAGAGCTAAGAATGGGAAGTTGAAAAAATTCAGATATGGGTCCATTCTAGTATATTTTTCTTTAGAGAGGATCCCACTCCTTGCACCTCAATAGTCTTTGGTGGATTCCACAGGTCCTCAGGAACCACGTATGGTGCATTGGGTAGAAATGATGGCTCGCCATGGTGGAAATGGTGGTGTAGTGGTTCATTTTACTGAGTTTTTCATATGGCTTAGGAATCAGATCTTCATGATTAAAGATTTTCCTTATGTAGGGATGGATTATATAGGTGATCCTGATACATATCTTCCACCAGAGGCATAGTGGGATGAGATAGGTTAGTGAATTATTTTGAAGTATTTATGTTATCTAATTTATATTTTATTTTTATCGTCCAATACTGACAAAAAAATTAAATGCAGATGTCGGTCCAACACGACCAACAACGCTTCATCACTTTGATAGGCGAGAGGCACGACCTATAGCAGGACCACCACAGAATGATGCAGCAGAGATCCTGGAAAAGTTTTAGCACAACCTAGAGAAGTTGACTATTGATATTCCAGAGGTAGGGACAGATGATATACCTCTCAGGCTTTAGAGACATGTGACTGGTTTCCCAGGTCCACTCAGGAGATTTCTGCGTAGGGTGGCACGTGCCATAGTTTGCTATCATGATCATCATCATGGATAGATTATGGTCATTTTAGATTGACATTTTGTTTTTCGTATCAGTATATTTTAGATCATAAGGTGTTTGATACCTATGATCACAGAGGATGTAGTATTTTTTGACACAAACTATTTAACCTAATGATGTTAATACCTTCGTTCTCTATGTATCTTGTTCAACATGGATTGAATGTTGTTTTTTTTTTAATTTTTAATGTTTCAAATGTCTATTTAAAACTCTATTAGCTAATGCATCAGCCAATGTGTTTAAATTTCTTGAAATGTGTCGATATTCGATATAATCAAATTGTCTTTCCAAGAGACAAACCTCCAAAAATATTCTTAACAAGGCTGGATTTCTAATAGCATAAACATCGTTTAAATGTAATACAATGAGTTTCAAATCTAACCTAATGATCAAACGTCGAATACCAAATGTGATGGCATCAAATAATAACTCAATGATTGCGTTATATTCGGCAATATTGTTCGTTGTTTGACCAAGGCATATCCCATGAATATAGACTAACTCATCGATGGGTGAATAGATAACCCAAGCCGCATAAGAGATGTTTCGTGTACTACGACAAGCCTCGTCAGTAGAACCAATGTAATTTTGAAGGGAGGTCAACATCTGCAGTATCAAGAGTAATTAAGATAAGCAGCAAAAGTAGTAAAAATAACTAATCCTAAGGCACACTATTATAAAATGTAACTAATGTACAAGGGATATCTTCACATGAAAATGCATGTATAATATCTCTTGAGATAAATACCATTTCTGGGTTTATCTAAAGAGACATCATCATAATCAATTAATTCATAGGCTCCTTTTGCAAGCACACACTTAACACTATAAGGACCATGCCACATTGGTTCGAATTTACCAGCACCTAGTTTGTCATGAGCTTGATCATATACTAGAACTAGGTCACCTTATGAATAAATATGAGGCTTGAAATTTTTATCATACTAAGCTTTACCACATTTTTTCTAAGCTTCGACGGCTAATACATTGGTGCGACGAATCTCATCTAACTGTGCTACGTATAGAAAGTGTTTCTCCTCTTCAGAGGTAGCTGGTAATAATTCAATGTCTAATTTGAGTGATGGTTCTTAGTTTCAGTATTTGCATACATCCACCAGGGATTGAAACACATTTTAATGTGCATCTTAGGCGTCTCACTCTAAATAATTTTCAATCATTCCGCTAGGTCATGATATAAAATTGTTCCACTAGTGTTTGTCCTTGTCAAGTGTCCCATTTTCCTTCACAAGTATATGTCTCCTGGCCCTCTTCCATGTCTTCATCATGCTACTCAGTCTCCCAAAGGTTGCAAACTCAGAAATCCACATGCTAAAACATCAAATGTCAAAGGGAGTTGTGTTTTCCCAAGGGTGCCCAAGTCCTCATTGTTCACAAGCACTAAACCCTAATTTCCTCTCCCAATGAGCTAGGGTTTGCTATGAAAAAGAGGCATATGAGAAGAGAAAAAACAAGGTAGGTTAAATCATTAATTATGAGGAAATTCCAACTCATAAGATCATTTCTCCATCATTTTTTAGGAAATCATTCCAAGAATCAAGCAATTTTCCACTCATAGGGCCAATTTCTCTTCAAACTATGTTTCTGACCAACCAGAGATTAAATTAACAAATGTGAGAGAGGCTTTTGTCCCTCATAGGTCCAAGAAGAAAAAAATCCTTCAATTTTTTACACAGGTGTCATGGTTTTAGAGCAATGTAAAAAATACAGGTGCCACAGGAGAATTGTTGCACTTCTCGAGTGACCTTGGGAAAATCAAGTTTTCTCATAGCTGGAGTGTCCAAATGACTTTCTTGATGAGTCAAATGATAACTAGATAGAGATATATTTCCAATTAGCTATCATGAGCTCAATTTGGAGTTGAGTAAGGCCTTCAAAAGTTTCCTACACCAGCACTCTACATTTATGCACCTTCATTCAACACTTTTTGACCAATCTTGGGAAAATCAATTTTTGACCAGTAAAATAAACTCCAAATAGAAAACCAAAGGTATATTTGGAAAGTAGTCAGGATAATATTTCTAACGAGATATCCTTGGCCTAATTTGGACACCGGGAATGCCTCCAAATGTGGTCTGCGAAACAATGCTTCTTAGCATTGTGCGTTTAAAGTGGCATTGTGCATTTACCCAACTGCGCTGCATGTTTACCCTGAAATCCCAGAGAAATTAACACAAGCGTTGTGCGTTTGGAGATTGATTCTGCGCTTTCATCCTGGTGCTGCACCCTCACTTAGAAACTCGGTGTGTTTACACAGTGAAAGTTTTGAAGGTTTTCACCGCTTCCATCCAACTCCGGTTTCCTCATAAATTTCTTCAAGGAGTTTTTGAACAGTAAGTGGACATAAAACACCTCTCTTTTCACATGTTTGTTGTTCCTTTAAAGATATGAAATTTTTATAGCTTATGAAACCCTATTTTTAGTTCATTATCGTTTTTCATACACCATATCTTTGTTCACCTCCCTAAACCCATATCAGTCATGAGCATGGTTAATCCCTAGGGTTTTCATTAACCTAGGTTTTCAATTTACACTCATTTCCTTCATCCATCTAAGCTAGCCATCTCATATCCTTCTCCCTTCATCTCATTCAAGTTTTTACCCTAGGGTTTCCTAAGTCAAAATTCAAAGATGTCTGAAGAAGAGGATAGAGGTGCTGGTGAGGCACAAATACCAAGGAGAAATGACCAAAAGGAGGGAAAATTAATATATTTGAACCAATAACTACAAGGGAACTCATGGCCTCTCCTCTCACTGTGCCTTGTTTCAAGCATGTTGGTTTTTTTGAGTTTTGTGAGAGGGTGCAGTAGATTCAATATCACTCTAAGTTGACAAGGTTATTCATCACAAACCTTCATGATAGGCAGGTCACTCTTGCTGGGGTCACTTTTGATATGACTACCAATGCCATTTCAACTGCTACAGGGATCCCTAATGTGGGAGAAAGATGGTTTAAGCAAGGAAGAAAATATTAGTGAGATTCAAGCTAATATTGACAAAGCATAGTATGTGATTGACTTTCTTCAACAGGAAAATCAACAGTTGAAGACCAAGCAGATCATGAGTGAGGTCAAGACCATCAAAGCTCAAAAGAGGAAGGAAAGTCTAAGGCCTTGTTGGAAGAGACCTTGGGAATA
Organism: Pinus albicaulis; assembly: GCA_034641835.2. Lineage (NCBI taxonomy): Eukaryota > Viridiplantae > Streptophyta > Pinopsida > Pinales > Pinaceae > Pinus > Pinus albicaulis. Next base: position 416,296,004 of record CM076574.1, on the reverse strand, counting down.
TTTGGTGGTATTTATGATGAAGAGGATCAGCCTCCAATATATAGACCAAGGAAAATAGGACTAAAGAGAGCTTTAGCCCGTGAGAGACAAAGAGAGGCTGAGTTGGCAGAGCAACAGTGAGTTGCTTGCCCTTGAGATTAGCAGAGATATAGATTCATGGCTTGATAGAGCCAACTTACATTTGTAGGGCTTGTTGGTCAAGGCTCAAAAATACAATGACATTCAAAGAAATATGGCAAAGCATTATGCCATGAGGAACAAAATTTCAAGGGCCAAACTCAAATGAGCCCATGCAAAAATTCAAGCTTTGACCGAGAAAAAGGGGAAGGATAGGTTAGAAATACTTTCTGAGGTGCCTCTTCATGCCTCCAACCCTTAATCAGCAATTAAACTCACAATTTTGGACAAATTTTGGCATATTTTTCACTTTAGTGCAAATTTTTGTTTTTGGGAAATTTTGACAAACAAAAATTCTGCTAAACGCATAGCGGAACTAGCATTGCACTCTTTTTTGGGGCATCCAATTGACAAATGGGCACCACCATCATGTTCATAATGATGAGGAAATTAACTCCAGCAATTTTTAGAAGATTTGGAGGGGAACTGGTCCCTCAAAAAGGCAAAAAACTACCAAAAAACATTTTTATGCCCTTGCTTTTGCCTTGGTGTTGCGCATTTACCAGTATTGGGAGACTAGGTTTTTGACATGGCATATGGACACCATTTTGAAAACTGAAGTCATATTTGGAAACTATACTCATATAGATTTCCAATGAGCTATCATGGAGCTGATTTGGACATCGGGAAGGCCTCCAAATTTTTCCTACAAGACAAGATATTTTTTCTGTCATGGCGCTGCGCGTTTACCAGGAAAATGCAGTTTTCATCATTTTCAACAAAATTTTGACTTTTTGACTTTTTTCTTGGGAAAATGAGAAATTTAGTGATGTAAATGGTCATGGTGAATTTAAATATCATTTTTTGACTTTCATCTAGGGATGCATCAGATAAGTCTTCTAGAGGCCAAATGAATCAGTTTCCTCTCTTTTAGAGGCAAATTGTTGAGTTTTCCTAGTCTTCAGATTCTTGTTTGGGAGTAGGTGAAATTGATCCCTATCTCATGGATTCGACTCCCTAAGGCTAGGGAGAGTGGTTTTTAGGTCTATATGATGTATTTTCTTAGTCATTTGTAAAGGTTGGACTCACTTGGAGCTTTGGCATTTAAAGAGACATTTTGTATCAGTTTGGCTTGGACATTAATGAGAAATTTGCAGCTATTTTTTTGGGATCCATGTGGTATGAAGTGTTTGGAATATTTTATTCTTTGTTATAATTTTTTTGAATGTATTGTAGCTCATAAACCATTTTCATGTCTATGATATGCTTAATTTCAAGTTGAAAAGAAGAATTCATGATTCATGCTATGTTTTGGGAAATTTAGCATAATTTGTTTATTTTCTTCAGTTTAGGGAGAATTCCTTTCAGGTGCTCTTCCTAAATCCTCACCAGTCTATTCACCTCACCATATTCATCATTGATTTCAAACCTTTTACCTACCTTTCCCCTTAAAACGCCTACAAATTTTGACCTAATTTCCTTTCCCTAGCTATTTGACTCCTCCTAATCCAGCAAACCCTATACAATCAAAATCAAAACCCTGAGCTACTATACCTAGCCTAAAATATTATTTCCTTATTCATTTTGGTTGTGACCTTTACAGAGAGAGCCCTCTCCTAGCGTAGTAGGGCTAGCTACTTGGCTAGGCGTGGTTTTATTTTACCTTTGGATTGCCTCTCTCAACCTGAGGTTTAATCTGAGTGATAAAAATGGTATTTCACATTCAATGGGTAGCACAACTTCTAAACCTTAAACAAGTTGAAAAGGAGTGAACCCTGTAGAAATTTTTGCAGAGGTACGGTATGCCCATAATGCCGAAAATATCATGGTATTCCAATTAGATTTATGATTTCCAACAATTCATTTAATCATGGTGGTTAAAACCTTGTTGATGGCCTCAACTTGACCATTAGCCTATGGGTAATATGGTGTAGAATAATCGTGGTGTAGGCCAAGTTGATCAGAAATTTCATTCATCATAATATTTTTAAAATGGCTTCCATGGTCCATAACGATAGTGAGGGATACCGAACCAAGCAATTACATGATTGAATATGAAAATTGCTGCATTTTTTCCATCAGCCACAAATGTAGGCATCACCTCGCCCCATTTGGTAAAGTAATCTATGGTGAGAATAATATACCCATGCCCCCCGACCGAGTGAGGGTTATATGTATTGAAATGGATGCCACATTTAGCAAAAGGACCAAAAATAATGATTAGGTGAAGAGGAGTCAAAGGTGTACGCATCTTTCAATCAAAATTCTAGAAATTGTGGAATTTTCAAACCGCAAGAATATAGTCTTTAAATAGAGACTGCCAAAAACAACCAGCGCGCAATATCTTTTGGGCTGTGGAAAAACCAAAAATATGACCACCACACGCTCTAGAATGGTAATAATTCAAAACCCTTTGGGCCTCTTCATGAGTTATACAACGTCGAAATACATAATCGGCACCACAAGGATAAAGAGTGTCACCAACAATATTGTATTGCTGAGATTGGTATCAGATTGTCCGTCGATCTGATCGTGAAAGCTCTGGGAAAAAGGTTTGGGTATGGATATATATAATGAAATATCCATACCATGCTAAAGTAATAATGAGAAACAAATATTCATCAACGATAGGATTCTCTGCCATCATTTCAAACTCAGTATTGGGAAAATTACACATAAGTTTGGCAAATACCATTGATTTCTTAAGCTTGGATTTCTCGAAATCCAAATCAAAATCTTGCAAGATAACGATCCATTTTGAGTATTTCCCCCAAGTAATTGTTTCTTCAAAATGTACATCATCGGGTTGAAATTAGATATCACTTTGGTTTTGTGTAACAATATGTAATGACAAAAATGTTGGACAGCTTGAATTGCTGCCAAGGTCAATTCCTCCACATGTGAATACTTAATTTCCATCGGTTTGAGATTCTGACTTAGGTAATAGATCACATGTTCATTATTATATTCATTCTCTTGTACCAAAACCATTCCAATCATGGAATCAGATGCAACTAACTACAAAAGTTAATCCCGGTGGTAATTGGGCGGGTGCAATAACGGTGCATGGGTCAACATGTTTTTAAGTGCATCAAAAGATTGATTGGAAATCTCGTCCCAAATGAATGGAACATCTTGTTTCAACAACTGGGTAAAAAATTTCGTTAACTCTACATGGTTCAGGATAAAATGACGTAAAAAATTTTCTTTCCCCTGCAAACTCTAGAGTTGGCAAAGAGTTGAAGGAGGAGGTATGTTAATGATAGCCTCAACCTTTGATGGATCGACATGAATGCCTTCTTTCAAAATGAAAAACCCAATTAAACGTCCTGATTATACACAAAAAATACATTTGTGTGGATTCAAACGAATGTTGTAATGCCTACATCTCATAAAGATAGCGCGTAAGTGCGTATGATGATCTTGTCTGCATAAATAATGGGTAGGTAAGTCATCCAAGTAAGGTTGTACAATATGTTTGATATCGTGAAACACCTAAGACACAGCTCTTTGAAAAGTTGCACCAGCATTTTTTAGTGAAAAAGGTAATTTACAATATTCAAACGTGCCCCAAGGACATATAAATGTTGTTCTAGATTGATCGGCAGGGAGTATGTTGATTTGATTGTAACCAGAAAAACCATCCATAAACGAGAATATTTCGTTTATGGCACAATCATCAACAATTTGATCGATATAGGGTGTAGGATAGTTTTCGTTAGGAAAATCCTTGTTAATATCTCGATAATTGACACATACTCTGATAGTCCCTTGTTTTTTCGTTACGGGAACTGTATTAGATACCCAATCCATCAAAGGAATAGGATAGATAAATCCTGCACATAATAATTTTTCAACTTTAGCTTTTATTTCTGTAGCTTTTTGTAGATGTATTGGACGTAATATTTGTCTAATATTTTTAGCATCTGGGTATGTCTTTATTTCATGAATAACAATATTAGGATCGATTATTGGCATCTCTTCATAAGAATAGGTAAAAATGTTTCGGAATTCTTGAAATAGATCTTTGTAAGTTTTTATCTCTTCAATCGAACAAGAAGCACCTATATGAATGTTCTCAATTATTACAGGTTTAATCAATACATCAATAGGAATTTTTGTAGAAATATTTCCCAAATTTTTATCAGAATATGAATGTATAATCGATGTGGGATTTTGAGGTTCCTTGGCATAATCAATCATAAAGATGGATGAAAAATCAATTTCAATTTTGTCAAGGTAAATCAAAAAAGAAGATCAATGATGTAGATCATCCAATGCCAATTCTTTTGATGTTAATATTTCTCTAATGCTTTCATCAATTGTAAATACATGTTGAAAGTGATCCGGAAATGATGTCAAAATTGAGCTTGATATAGAAGATGATTCTTCAATGAACACATTCATTTAATCAGTAGAAGTTGATGCAGTGTCAGAACATGATTGTACTACTACATATGCCAATTAAAAAGGACTTAAAGTCATCTCACCATCATATGAGTCCAATTCTGATTCTAAAGGCACAGTGCATGTGTCATCAAATGGCATTGTGTTTGATGTGATCGTATTAATATTGGCGATAGTTCACGGTACATTGGGAGAGGCCATACCGAAAGTTCCCATGAGAGTGGAATCCTTCATTAGCCCTATGCCAACATCTTCATACGGGATAATCGATTTTCTGACATGCTGGATACTATCTGTAGAAGTAGGGTCTAAAGTGAAGTAAGACAACTGATCGATTTTAAAAATAATTCCTTTGTGAGAATGATCCGAAATACTAATGAAACAACATAATTCATAGCATAAGACCAAATGTGACCCAAAATAAGGTTGTAATCAAGAGGGGCATCAACAACTTCCACCTCTAGGGTTACATTTTTTCCTTCTACTTCTATAGGCAGATCATGGAGTATTCCATATGGGTGAAAAATTCTTCCATCAAAGGCTTCAAGGATAGTCGGTGATTGGTTGAGTGTTGGAGAACCAAGGGTTTTCTAACATGCTAATGATATTATACACGTAGACGCCCCCTCATCAATTACAGTGTGAAAAGCTCGTCTTGATTTGACTAATACTGGAATTTGAAAATCCATTTGATGTGGGAGTCTAGGTACAAAATTTTTGAGATCAAAGAGCATTAGATTCGATTCTTGAGGATCAATAGCTCCTATTGCTGATAATAGTAATTTTCTTTGAGCTGGACAAGATTGCAACACTTCTAAGGTTGACATTGTTGAAGGGGATATGGCCAAATCTTCAACAATGTTGTAATTTTGAGCGGCTCTCGCATGAGGATTGAAAGCCGATTTTCGAAGTACACCTTTAGAAGATAGTTAATCACTAAATCATGGTTAGGTTTATCGATTTGTAATGGTTCAGAAATTGAAGGAGTTGTTGTTGGTGTTTGACTGGATGATTTAGTCTCTTTACCAGTTACACGACTCTTAGATCCATAGTCTTGAGATCGTGTCGCAACCATGACTTGAGACAACATTAAAATATCTGTCGATGAATTGGAAGAAGATCCGATCATTTTACTATCTTGAGATGGAAAAGGATATTTCAAGACAACAAGTGTGGGTGAAAATTTGACAAATTTAGATACCTCAGCCCGATGTGGACACTCTTTGGTGTAGTGATCCTTGTCACAGATAAGACAAGGATAACGAGGTTTATGTTTTTCATTTTATGGTCCGGTTTTTTCTGTTTTCTCTTTAGGAGATGTGCTTTGTTTTTTATTTTTCCCTTTCTTCTTATTCCCGTATTTAGCTTTAGTTGTGGATGGGCCTACAACATGAATTTCGGCAAAAGTTTCAAGGGAAGAATCTCCTTTAGGTGAATCTGGTAGAGTTATAATTGGAGAAGTAGATTTAGATGATTTCTTCTTACTCTTTGTAGTATTAACTCTACCAATTACACTATGATTGATCTATGAATTTTTGTTTTGTGACAACACCTCCCTTATCTACGTCCTCAGCGATCTTTGGAAGTAATTATATAATAAACCATTCTACCAAAATTTGGTCTAGAATAAAAACCTTCACTAAACTTCGTCTACGTCGCCATTCGTGTATGTGATCTAAAATGTATGTAGACATAATTTTTTTTAATGAAGTTAAAAGTTATGTGCCATTGTCATAACGGACTAGAAACTGGAAGTGAGTTAGGAAATTTGTTGCTAAAGCGTTGAAATTATTGAAAGACCTATGTGGTAACTCTATATACCACTTTGCAACTAAGCCAATCAATGTTCTCTAAAAAAGTCTCATTCAGATGGATACATCGATTAAGGAGTTGGATGCACACCAAAGTTGATAATTCATCACATGATTTGAGGGGTCTTCTCCTGATTTTCTTTCAACATTACGTATATCACTAGGAAAATTGGTTGGAATTTCCTACCAGAATAGAAGATAATAAATTGGATCATTCGTGAGGCGAGTCAAATCTGGTAAATCTAAAGTTGCAATGAATGGTAACCAATGGTTAGGGTCTTGTTGTGCAAAATGATACCCTTGAGGAACAATACTAGTACTCGGAGGAGGATATCCAGGATAACTTGGAATAGCCTGAGCAGATGGGATTGGAATACCTCCGGGATATCCAGGGTTAGCTGTACCAAACTAAGGTTGAGCTAGTATTTGATAAGTATAACCAAGGTATGGTTGATTATGGTAGACTAGATTTTTTCATGTTAGCCCATATTGAAACAACCCTTCAAATGGTTGACTCTGCACAAACTAATCTACAAAAGGTTGGCTTTCTTGAACTGTAGCTACACCGAGTTGTCCTACAGAGCTTTGAATAGGAGACTGAACTGCAGGTCTAGTTTGATGAGTAGCAACTTGAGGGGTTGCCTATGTAACAGTTGATGCAGTCGTTTAAGGGGTTGTAGCAACAGGGGCTTGAGAAAATCTAGGGATAGGTGTACTTGGTTGTTGAAAAAAAGTTTACATAGCAGATTGGATGGGAGTACTTGGAGTACTTAGACTAGCTTGCTGACTACTAGGTATAGATACCTGAGGGGTAATTTGGGGTGTAGCCTGAACATGCTGCTAGACTTGGGTATAATCAAATTGTCCAACTGGCTGACCAGGTTGATTATAAGGTACTTGTAAAGTAGGTTGCAAAGATTTTTGATTCAACAATGGATTCCACATAGTATTAATGCCTAGGTAAGGATCTCCCATTAGAGGTTTCAATGCATAAGTTTGACCATAACTAGTTTGAGGTATTGGAACATAAGTTTGATAATTTTCCAGATAAGTTCCAAAAAATTTGAACTCCCTGAAAGGATAGTTGTTCTTAATAAAAATGTTTCCCTTTAAGAGGATTTTGTCCTTGAACAGGTTGTTTCCCTAGAATAGGGTACTGCCCTTGGATAGGTTGTGGCCCTTGAATAGGGTATTTCCCTTGAAGAGGTTTTCCTTGAGGAGTATGTTTCCCCCTAGGCAGTATATAGCCACCTTGAGAACTAGTTTGAGGAATATTTCTGGGCATCATATAGACTCGTTCCATTATCAAATATTCTATGGTAGATTCATGAAGACCAATTGATTGTGTAAGATTTTCATAAGAGGAAGATGCTCCTGAGAAAGTACCAAAGAGCGACTAGTATCTAGCAGGAATTGATGGACCACCATACAAAAAAAATTTCGGTGATGAAGAAAACCTGGATGACTCACTACACATACTTGATGAAGCCATATAACTACCTATGGGTATAGAGTAAAAAGGAATTCATCAGGTGAATAATTGAGACCAGTGTCATGTAGAAAGTCAGTAATTTGTTGATACTAAGGATCTGGTCTAAAAGGAACATAGGAGTAAATCCGTTCACTAGACCTTAGATCTAAATATTCTTGATGCGAACGAATTGCGATCTCTTCTTCTGTGTCAGTAATTTCTTCAATACTAATTCGGCCAAGAGGAAGATTCTCAACAATGTGAAGTTTCACTTGAGGTGAACAAGGACGACCAGGATTTTGGGCTATGAATTCTGAAGATGAATCAGACGAAGTAGATTCAGATTCAATTTCAGATATTTCAGGTTAAATGAATTGAGTATCTGATAATTCATCGGTAAGAGATTCAACTTTGATTACTTCAAAAATTTCTCGTTGTTATTGATTTCTTTCTACTGTCTGAGGTTGATTAACTTCGAAATCGGGATGTATTATTACAGATGTTTCTCCTTGTTTAGTAGATCCGGTTCCTAATTGTTGAACTCTTTTGGATTGAATATTTTCCAATTGACTGGGTGTATATTTAGGGGGTTTCCCCTACATTCTACGTGAGTGTCTCGATAACTCAACCACGGTTAAATTTTAACACACTCAATACCCTTGAAATCTCCTCGACATGGTAAATCTGAGGTTTGCTAACAAGTGACCCCAAGATCCTCGACAATGGTTAATCTGAGGTTTACTGTTTGTATTATGTGCACATCTTCTATCTTCACCAAAGAGATAGGTACGATTACCTCACTGGGTCCGACATGACCTCGTGCTTGACTCTTTTAAGAAGAGATTCCCAGAGTAAAAATGAACCAATTGGATTTCCCTACTGCAAGATACTACCTGTTTGTTTTGACTCCTTTGGAACATTTATTACAACCTATCCAAAACACTAACCTAAGCGATATTGGTAGAATGAGCCCCAGAAAATGTAAAAATGTCTAGATTGATTTTATTAGGCTTTGTATTGATTTGGTCGTTATATAATGCAAAGGGTATGGAATTGAAACTTTGATGATGTTGTGACCCGATGAAAAATACTCTAAATGCATCAATATGAAAAATGAAACTCTTTCCTTTCAATGAATTCTATTTAGGAGAAAGTTGAGAGATTTTTTTAATTGGAAAACACAAACTGCCGCACACTTTAAACAAAATTTCTTCTAAAAAGAAATCAATTTCATTAAGAAAAAAATTTCCAAATATGATCAATTTCTCTTTTGGAATGAAATTCCATTGATAGCCAAGTCAAAAACTACAATTTCAACAAACAAACAATTCCCGAAGAAAGCAATTTCTAAAAAACCCTAAAAAAATATAAACTTCAAAATCAAATCAAAGTTATAATTATGAATCCTAACTAGGATACCTATGAATTTTTTGTAAATTATTTCTCTTAGTTGTAATCAGACTAACAATGTTCTACTTATCCCATCAGAAATGAAATCACGAAAGAGTACTTTGTGGAAAATCATACTTCAGTGATCTAGAAGCTATTTTGTTTTGCAAATGAATAAGAAACAAATATTCATAAAAATTAAGGTTGGCTATAATCTTGATGTCTCAAGGAGATGAAATCATAAAACCAATGATCTGAGGTAAATGAAGGTATCTTCCATATAGAGCAACATGAAACTAGGGCAAACCCTAACTTGTAAAATGAAAAAAGGATGATTAATCACATAAGACTCAAAATTGTTGAATAGGAGTTCTCACACAGGTTTTAACAACTGGAGTCAATCTAGTTAAACTTCAAGAATTAGGTTATCTTGCTCTGAAAGAGAGAATTTTATTTTTTTCAAAATTTTCTAGGGGGTGCACAACCTCTCAGTTAACAATAATGTGCATGCGCACTGGACTGAACTGACAAGTTGCACAGGTTTTTGATCTGCTTTCCACAGAAAACCATGTAGGCAGAGAAAAAGTTGGAAAAAATAAAATATAAGTTTTATTTCTCAAAGATTCTAAAAATTCATCTATCCAACCACACTCAGAGAAGTCAAAATCAGAAAGCTAGAATTTCAAACTGAACACAAATAAAGAAAACTAATCCCTAGTCCCCAATATGGTCGCCAATTTGTTACCAGGATTAACCCCTCTTACAGACAAGAGAAATATCCCAAGTACTCCAATGAGTAACTAGAAACAAAGGTCCATTTGAATATCTCTTTCTCTAGATTATTTGTATTTTAAGATCATTACAACCAGAAAAGTAGAGAGGACATGCTCCTACCTTTCAATTCAAATGTCTGATGTAGTCCTTTGTCTTTTGCCCCAAAGTAGTTCTTCAATGATGAGTATAACCTGCAATCACAGACATGACAAATTATCAAAGTATATGGAATATATAATAATAATAAATACTAATCCAATTTAGTGATCAAGGAGTCTAATTATTGACAACATTTCCATGAATTCAGAAACAAGATAATGGGACAAACAAATCCATATGTATTATCATAAAATAGAAAGACAAATCTTACAACTAGATGCCTTGATGTTGTACAGATTCCTCCCAGGTGTCTGAGAAATCATTTTCCTTTATTCTGATAAGCCTTCCTCTCTAGAATAACCAATATTAATTCATGGTCACAAAGGTGTTATCTTCAATGTGTCAACAACAAGTCACTAGTATAGAAAGTATGAACTCTATGAACTCTTTCCATCTTAGAAACTATACAAATCAGTCTCTATTGACATTGGTATCTTAGGTATCTACCCTTCAACCAGAAACTTGAGCTCAAGGGAGATTGAAGTAGTTCCAGATCCATTAAGAGAGGGATGGATTCCTCCCATGAAGGGATTTGAGTTCCTTGAACCAAGGGATAAGCTCCATGAGTGGAGGGATACGGCTCGAACTGGCGCAACTTTAGAGGCTTCCAGTTGGGAGAATATTCAACCAAATAGTCTTATAGAAGTTACTTTTTATTTTTACTTTATTTTCATGGGGGTGCACAGGTTTTAGTGGCAAACAGAGCGATGATCATCGTGCCTGATGGAAGAAGAATCAGCGCATGCGTTGGAAAAGGTTAGAAAAACCACGTGTGCAATATTTTAAGGGTTTTATAGAGCTTTTCTCCAATTTCAAAGACTTTATTCAGGAACATGATTGTTTTTTACATCTAATGGAACATGATATGGATGGTGAGAGACCCATATGAATTTTCAAATGTCATGGTGACAAAATGATGTGTAACAATGTCACCGATAGCGAGGAAAATTGTCATTGATGCATGCAAGCACTAAGGTACCAAAGCGTTGTTTCTAACTCAACCTCTTGGATAATGAGTTGATGTATATAGCAAGTGACCCATCATAGAATGGCCTTGATGTTTCCCCCATCAATGACACAAAACAAGTATCATGATTTGAAACAAAATGCTAATGATATAAAACTCGATGAGGAACGACAAACATGAAATGAAGGCTTAAGCATATTGTATCAGATATTGACTGAGTGACTTCTCTTGATGATCTAGGTGGATATTAATGACCACCCACCTATTCCACTTCAGGCCTCGCCATTGTATCTTTCATTTTTTCAATTTCCTTAATTGTAGCAATATTTACTAATTTTGGAAGCTTTTCGGGTTCTGAACTTCCGAAGTCGTTTTAACGCACTAAACCACGTTTTTTTGTGAAAAATGGGAACACCATGGGTCTTTGACTGATTTTTGTCACTTGAAAATTGTATTCCTAGGATAAATATTTCTAACAAGGTGTTTTTCACGTCAAGCAAATATCGTATGACAAAGTTATGACCCCAGGAAGTTTATGTAACAATTTACCCAAACAGTGCCCATAGTTTTGGCACATCATCTCCTAGGTTTAGGTTTTTGAATGTTTAGGATTTTCCATTGTTTCTCAATAATAAATAGGCCTTCGAGCCTCATTGTAACACAATTTAGACACATGTAGTCGCCACATCTCTCCTAAGGGATAAGCTACCATCACCCGAGCTATTTTATTTCCATTCTTTCTATAAGCTTATTTAAGTTATTTTATATTAATAAAATGAAGTATATTTTATGTTGCGTCTCTATATTTATGTTTATTTATATATTTTATTGCATTCCTACATAAATTCAGATCAGTGGTATGATATCGGTATGCTCTTTCTCGATCTTTCTTTGCAAGTCCCCAACGAAATCGGGGTATAAGGAGTTAGGGCTCGATTTGGTTCAACATTTGCAAGATCAGCCTCGCAAACCCTAATAGCCTCCCACGGCAAAGGAAAATAAAGATGAGGGAGCAAGAGATCCTATTAAAATATTGCTCGAGGAGGCCCTCGAGAAACAGAGGAACACAGTGATGGATAATTTTCCCAGATCCTTCGACGTCTACCCACTGGTGAGACATCTTCATTCGGCAGCCACTTTGGAGGCGCCAATCCTTTTAAGGTACAAGTTAACTTCTAAATTCCCATATTTGAGGAGAAATAGATGAATCCTTCATAGATATATGGCTGAATCTATTAGAAGTATATTTTTTGGTTCATGACTTTTCTAATCTGGAAAATATTACTTTTTCACTCCTCAAATTCGCCCCACATGTCAAGGAGTAGTGGGAAACCTACTGTGAGCAAAAGGACGAGGAGTAATCCTCCTTGTTCTTGGCTGCACCCATTTGGAATTATTTATGAGACACCATCAAGGAGAAATACTACCCCGTGGGGAGATATCAGGACAAGTACATATAATGGACTACGCTATGGCAACAAAGGGATCAAGATGTGCATGAGATGACGAATCTGTTCCATACCCTGATGAAAAATTTAGGTATAAAATATTCGGAAAGACATTTGGTGCTTAAATACTGCATTTTTCTGCACAGATACGTCCAGGATGAAATGGAGTTCCTCAGAATCTCCTCGCTTGGTGCAACATACCGATATGCTACCAAAATTAAGCAAAAATTCAAATAGAAGAAGCTAGACTTTGGATATACGAATAAGAAGTAAGGGAAAGATGTCCCCAAACCACAAAAAAAAGGACAACTCCAAGTTGCGGTAGCCAAGGAAAACTCGTTGAAGCCAAAAGTGAAGAGAAACACCATGAATACAAAGAATGACATGATAAAGTGGTGTGAGTTCCATAAGAGCTCCACTCAAAACACAATTTAGTATTAAGCCAAGCAGTCACTAGTGGTCGAGCTAAAGGCTTTTGAATCAAATGCATGTTCTGAATCTGAGTCAGAAACCTATTATCACTCCACCCGTTTTCCAAGGTTAAGAATGGAACTGAAGGAGGTAACCTCAAACCAAAATTTAGGTCTATTAGCTAGCACTACCAAAACCAGAGAGGGCTCTCTCAATATCACTTTTGCATCCAATGAGCTGATTGGACATGTAATGATCTTAGGATAGTTATAAAGCTTAATGAATTAGGGTTTTGTTTGTTTTAATTTTTTTCTCGGAGGAATGACATTCAAGGAACTAGGTATAGCTTTTATGTATGGTTTCAAAGGTTAAGTTGCAGAGTCAAGGATGAGGCCAGGTAGGCAAACTTAGGAACATACTTAATTTGTCATTGTGTATAGGGTTTGAAAAGAGAGAGAGTGAGAATGAGAATGTTAAATGAATTCATTCATTAGAAGAGTAGACATATTCATGAAAATATTATAAAATAGAGCACGGAAAGAAATATTTATGTTCATAAACTCATACTATTACCATACAGAAGAATACATGTGATGGAAAGATAACATAACATTCAACTTGATGAGCTAACAGAGAAAAAAAAATGCTCAAAAGCATACCACTGGAGTCCCAAGATTATATCTGCAACATATATTTGATTTCACTGAAAAACATTTTTACAATAGCTCCACACTGCAAATAACAGCTATATAACCCCTCAAATCACTTGAGTTGGACTACATATAAAAAATAGATGTCATGACACCTCATTGGGTCAAAATATGATCCAAAACACATCATAAATGCACAATATGAGTCAGTACCTAGAATCTAGGGAAGTTAGAAACCATCCACTCAAATTTAGCTAATAAATAGTAGTGTATGTCTCTTGGATTAATTACATGTTTCCTTCAGAATGAGAGGCAAAAACAAGCTCTCCTACCAAAAAGAAACCTCATTGGACAACCAAACCTCGAATTTAGATTTTTTCTAGCTTGAAAACTATCCAAACGAATCCAAGACATAAGCATCGTGCCTATTAGCATAAGTGTCGCACCTATTAGCAGAAGCATCGCACGACTTTAGAGCTGAATTTGACTAACATTTAGGTATCCATTTACAAATTTTAAAGTTAGGCTAGGTAGCCATGTGTGTCTTCTTTCCATTTCACCATTAAAACTGAGAAAATACCCACTAAAATGCCTTCAAAAAACTAATTCTCACAACCTCGCTCCAGAAGCGCCGTGCAGAGACACAATGAGTAGCAGAAGGATGGAAAAAGTGGTGTTTTTGGGATTTTTCTTCAAAAATGGAGGGTGATTTGCTAACTTGATACCATATCTGTGATGTAGAATAAAAAAGGAATCTAACCATATATATTTTTATTCATTTATATTCTCTAAGGCGTGATGCTTTTGCAATGACCTAATTTCCATAACTTTCAAAAAATCTCAAAAAATGCTCAAAATATTCCAAAATTTGTTTCATGGCATCCTTGGATGGTAGGCTAAACAGATGAGGTGGCCTCAACAAGCGATTCCAAGTTATCCTTCTCCTTATGCTTAGTTATGGTTTCCTTAAATGTTTTCCTCAAAATCTTCACCCTCACCTTGGCAATTCAGTTCCTTATGAAATAATGCCTCACCATATGCCTCTGGAAGATGTTATCTCTTTCTACCTTCTTCAAAAGCTTCTCAATATTAATGTTTACCCTATCAAGACACAACTCTTTATCTTGCTCAACTTCAACAGCTATCAACTCATCAAAGGTTCTTTGACCTAATGGAGAGGATGGCTCTCTTTATTGCTCTTTTTACTTAGCTAACCCTCTTTTTCTTGGCCTCCTTGGCTTTTCTTCAGTCTCTGTGTCCTCCAGCTACTCAACATCCACCACTTATTTTCCTTTGGCTTTGTTTTCCTCAATATTAGCTTTTGGTTTGCGTTGGAGTTGTTTAACCTTCAACTGCATATTCTCTTGCTATAAGAAGGTAATCAGGAAGTTTTCCTTTGAGAGGTTGTCTTTAAAATATGCTATCTTTGCATATTTCTCCCTTATAATCTCCTCAGTTGTCTTTTCTCTCACCTGCTCTACCATGTCAACCTCCATGGGCACTTGTTCTTCATTTTGTCAAAATTGTAACTCATCCTCATTCATGAGTTTCTCACTATCATAACTAGGTGCTTGCTCCATGGTTTGTATTTGTTGAGTTGTAGCACAAGTGCAATTACTCCTTTGATGGGTTTAGGAGAAAAAAACCATCCTCTTACCTTTCTCATAGGTTTGAGTGATCTCAACCCTAGCCGCCTTTGGAACCTTTGTTTGCCTACTTGAAGAGACAACCTCATTTTATTGTGTTGGTGTTAATGGTGTGATATGAATGATGGGTGGGCTAGTAGTAGGTGTTGATGCAACTGTTTCTATGAAAGTTTCCCAAGTCATATCGATTACTGAGAGATGATGCAAAAAATAATCTTGACCAAACCATGCTGGAACAAACTAGGGTGGGGATATTTTCCTTTGCTCTATACCTTTTCAGTCATCTTGACCAAAATCCTAAATAAATAATTAGGCAAATTGAGTGCCTTAGTAGTAGTGAAGTGCATCAATAACCTGCCATGGTATTGGTACATTCCTGAGAATATCCCTTCACATGTAAAATATTTCATAATTAGCTTCATCTAAGGGGCATATTTATCAAGTAAATTCATGAAAGGGAAGATATGCTCAAGAGCATATTTCCAATGAGGTTTTAAGAACATTTTTTAGTTCTCAAAGTCTAAGTCCATCCCTTTGAACCAAATTTCTCCATAGTTTAGGATACCTTTTGCTGAAGAAATAACATCTACTAATGTGGTGAATTGGAAATATTCTATGACAACCTTTTCCTCCATAAGTTAGTGGAAAAAAGGTTTGTCAATTGACCATGAGAACCTACCTCCTTGATTCTCAAACAAAACTTCAAACAACCATTGTTTTCAAAAAATCTCTTAGCATAAGGGGAAGCGTTCATTTCTTACAAGATATATGGATCAAACCTAGAATGGTGGCCTCCCTTGTGAATCTTCTTTTCACCCTCCATAGTGTTTTTCAACAAGATAAAACCCTAGCTAGATATAGTGGGTAGGGAAAGTGGAGATTTAGGAAAACAGGGGATAGTGGTAGGGTGATTTTAGGGACAAAAACGAGGTGGAAGGAAGCTAGGGAAAAATACCTAAAAAATGGAGGAGGTAGGGTGATGAATTTGATGTAAGATTCAAGTGGAATGTTTGAAAATGGGTATGAGGAACGTGTTCAAAAGGTCAAAACACAGGGATTTCCTAGTTTTCCTACAAGAATGTAGTGAAAACGAGGGTTTCAATGAAAATGATGGAAAGGAGGGCAATGAGTGATAGGTAATGTTTGGATAAGGTGTATGGAAGGTGTATGAAGGTTGTAGATGGTTATATTAGGGTTTTATCTATTTCAATAGGACAAATATGGAGAATACAAAAAAACGTAGTGGAGAAAACCTAAGGAAGGAATCCACTTGTTTGCTGATGAATTTGACTTGAGATAGGTATGGAGAGTGTCCAATTACTATTTTGGAGGTGTATGAAGCTTTGTGTCGTTTTTTTGAACCTTGGATGACTAATTTGGAGCTTCAAAATCAAAAGCATAACACATGTTGAAATGTAGCGTAGCACCTCCGGAAGCTTAACGCAACACCTCCAAAAGCGTAGCACAGGAAGTTTTGGCACAATTTGCTTGTTTTGTATTCAACCCTCGGTAGCTTTGGAGTCTGATGATGAGAATAGAGGAACTATATTGAGAATGAAAGGATGAATTGAGTTGAAGAAGCCTCTTTTTCCTTTCATAACATCATAAAATATCTTTTTTTGTCTTCTAGTGAAACCATACAACTTTGAGAAAAACTTTGATTTTTTGAACAATTTGATCATGTAACATGATTTATGAGGAAAGGAAAATTCCTTAATTATTTTCCTATCTTTGTTAACTCCCTATGCAAATGACTTGTATGGTGAAAATTAGACTGTGTTCACCTTCTTTTATGACATGATTAAATCTTATGGTGGAGAAACAAATGATACCTAGACCCTGACCTATATGTAGGTGTGGTGAATGACCTCAAAAAATACATGATAATGGATTACATGAACTCTGAATGATGATGACCATTAATGGAGTGAAGGGAGTAGCATTTCAGATCTAAACACATTCAGTGAAAAAAAGATTATTTGAAAATTGACTTTGAAAACATGAAATTTTGACCTAGGACCATTGCCAAGTAAACCTCATAGAGTATTTTTTATCATTGAACATTAAGACACTAAAATTTTCTCCATATGTGTATGGAATCTCCTCCAAGAGGTTTCAAGAACACCGTAGATCAGGTAGCCTCATTCATTGGGTAATGGATTCAAAACTGGAAACTGAAAAAACTTCGACAAACTAAAATGATTAACTAAGCAGAAAATGATTTTGACTCAAAAACTGACTTTACTTTTTGAAATTTTAAAAGAAATACATCAGCTGATCATAGAAGTCTCATGGCCTTCTCCTCGAGCTTCAAACTTTTGCAACAAATTCCTTATTATTTGACATAAAATAAAAGCGATATTTACAATTAAAGTGAACCATTTTCTTCAAGATTAGGCAAGGTTATGTTTGAGGAACCTACCATTCACCAGTCCTCCCATAATTTTTTTCCCATCAGGATATTCTAACAAAAATGCCTTATTACCCCTAAATTTTTTAATCTTGTATGGACCTTTCCATAGATTGTCAAACTTACCATGCTTACCTTTTTCTTCATTTCGGGCATTCCATCGCAAAAAATCTCCTAACTTGAAATCGTCAACTTTGGTCTTCTTGTCATAGATCTTCTTGATTTTCTCCTGAAGTTTTGAAGTGTGATTGAAAAATTCTTCTCTTAAATGTTGTAAATGAATCATTCAACTGATTCTTCGCTCAATATCATTTGCCTCGATGTCGATCTCTTGTAGAATTTTCATCATCGACATTGCTAGAGAAGTGGGAAACACTGTGTCGACACCATAAAGTACATGAAAGGGTAACATGTTGATTGATCTGTTCATGCTAACTTTGTCTGCCCATAGAGAATTTATGAGCTTGTTGTGCCATTTCTCTTGCTCTCTTGCAAAAATTTCTTGATTATGTTCACCAATGATTTGTTTTATGATTCATCCAACCCATTGCCTTGCGGATAGTATGTTGTAGAATGCCAAAGTATTATGTGATTTTTATCACAAAATTCAATCATATTTTTGTACTTAAAGACGACTTTATTGTCAATGATAATTTCTGTGGGAAGCTAAAATGAGACAAAATATTTCTCTCCAAAAATTGAACAATGATGGTGTATGTAGCTTGCTTAGTTGGAATGGCTTCAATCCACTTTGTGAAGTAATCGATGGCAGTGAGTACCCACTTATGTTGAGTTGATGCTGGAAGATGGATCTCGCCAATGAAATCAAGAGCCAACTTTTGGAAGGGTGCTTGAATTACAATTTCTTTACAGTGAAGCAATAATTTCCGTGAAAAATTTGACACTCATGACAGCTCATGACACCCTTATAAAGATCAGAAAACAAACTTGGCCAATAAAAGCCAACCCTCTGTATCTTTTTTTTTGTAGTCTTCCAAAAAATGTGACCACCCCAATCACCTTTATTAAAGTCTTTCATCACCTTATCAACTTCTCCTTCTACCAAACAATTCAACACAATTCCGCCCGGATCTTTCCAATACAAAACATTGTTAAGAATACATTACTTAAGAGCCTTCAACTTCAGAGATCTACCTTTACTACTAGGAAATTCGGGAGGAGGAGTCAAATGTTGCAGCAGATGAATAATATTAGCATACCACGGTGATGAATAAATTTTTTTAGATACCTAGGGCAATGAATCAGCCTCTTATTCTTCTGATAATGCATCAATAAAATTGATGTCCAAGGCATGCAAGTTTGAGTCCGCCATGTGTTTTTCCAAGCCTTGTCATTTGATCAGTTTTGTAGCTTTTATTTCCAAGTCATACTCCAACATGGTAGCTATCCACTTGCCATGCCGACCTTCAGGATTGTTTTGTGTGAGCACATCTTTGACAAAAACGTTTGGGACATACGCAAGAACATGACAGTGAATAATATACACTTGGACGTCCTTCGATGCTTTAACTAGCGCCAAGTTTTGTTTCTCAATGATATTGTACCTAAAGGATGGGTCTCTTATGGTTATACTAAATAAGGCGATGGTTTGCTCTATTTTTTAACTTTCTTTTCCATAAGTACAACAACTAGAGTATGTTTAGAAGTAAAGGAAAATATAATGAAATCAAGTGTATAATCTGGGATGATAAGAATAAGAGCATGAGACAATGCAAACTTGACCTGATTGACTGATTTCTTTTCCTCATCGGACCACTTTACCTCGTTGTATTTCTTCAACATATCAATAATTTATCTTAAATGTTTAGCAAGGTTAGGAATAAATCTTCTCAAGAAGTTTATTTTACCATTGAATGACTGGATTTCCTTCTTACTTCTAGGATAGTCCAAATTCTGAATTGCTTCAATCCTTGAAGGATCTATCCAGATGTCATATTTAGAAATGATATGACCAAGAAATTTCCCTTATTCCATAGAGAAAAAACTCTTCTTTTGATTCAACGATATGCCAAATTTTCTGCATTTCTGAAAAACTGCCTTCAAATGCTGCAAGTGCTCTTCATCTATCTTGGAAAATTTTTTTATGTCATCAAGGTAAATGACCAAAAAGACATCCTTTTCATTGGAAAAGGTGATATCCATCACTCGATGAAAATTTTCTCCTTCATTATTCAATCCAAAGGGAATTTTTGCATACGTGAAAGTACCCCATGGTGTTGTAAAGGATGTCTTCTCCTGATCATCCAGAGGAACTGAAATCTGATTATACCCGAAATATCCATCCAATAATGAAATTATGGAAGAACCAACCACCCTTTGTAGAACATGATCCATATTTGGAAGTGGGTAGTTTTATTTCAGCGATACTTTATTCATATTTATGATATATATACACAAGTGAATCTCACCAGTCTTATTTCTTACTACCACTAAGTTCGACATCTAATTTGAAAAATGAAGAGGAACTATAATACCAATAGTATAGAACTTGTTCACTTATTTTTCAATGGAGGGAAACAACTTGGGATTCATTCTCCTTAGTTTCTGGTGGAAAGGCTTCTGATCAGGATTTAAATGAAGGGTGTGTTGATTATACTCTTATCATAAAATTTTAGATCATAATAATCCCATGCAAAAAAATCAGCAAAATAATACATGAGTCTTGGATATTTACCTTTCATTTCTGAGCTCAAGGATTTTTAAATCTTGACCATTTTGGGCTTTTCAAGAGTGCCAGTATTGAGGTCTTCCACTCCTACTTATGTTGGCATCATTTTCAGTTTCCGTGCAACATCATCTTGGTAAAAAAGTTCCGCCAAAGGCACATGACCTCTTGGAATAGAGTTGTCTTTCAAATAAAGTACTTTCATTTCTGCTGCTTGCATTTCTTGGTCATATTCATAAAAGTGATCATATATTTGTGAACTCACAAACTCCTCTTATGTCTGCAAGAAGTTGTTGATTTTCTTGTCATCTTTGAAAACTTTCCAATACTGAACATTATCTGGAACAATAGGGTGATGTTTGGTGTTAATTTCATACTTCTTGTTGGGACACAATGGAATTTTGAACATGATGGCTAAAGTGGCAAGAGAATCAGCAATAACATTGTTGTCCCTTGGGATCAATGACAAAGTATGATCAGTGAAGGTCTTAAGGATATCTAACACTGAATTGTGGTAAGATCCCATTCTAGGATGCTTGGCCTAGTATTCCCCTTTGACTTTATTTATTACCAATTCGGAGTCACCATACACAGAAATTTTCTTCGCACCTAATTTCTTGACAATTTTCAGACTAGCTATCAATGCCTCATACTCTACTTCATTGTTTGAACAATCAAATTCCAATTCGTAAGAAGACATACGAACATAGGAGGAAGTTTAAGTGACTGATTTATAGGTTTGTGAACCCACACTCCAAACCTAGCTCCTTCCTTACCTAAGGCTCCATCAAAATCCATGGTCCACAAACCACTTTCTTCATTGGGAAGCTGTGATTTTGATGATTGATCTTGACTGGCTACTTGAGAAATGTTTGTTGTGCCAATAGATTATGTTTATTTCACTGTTTCATCTATATTTTTGGTTGATTCACTTGATTCCAAGCCACTTGGAATCTTTTCTTGTCTTTCTTCACTGAAAATATTTAAAACAAAATTTGAAAATTCTGAATTTTATGTTTTTTCTTCCATGTTGAACATTCATCATTGACTAAGATAAAAGATTATAAATCCATGTGGAAAGAATGTATGGGGTTATTATTAGGATTTTCTTTGATATAGATCATGTAATTCATCTTATTTTCCCGGTATAGTTTTCTGAGTTGACCGAAGACCGGTATTGTAGCATAGGAAAATTTGAGCTACAAGGTGCCTCTAAGTTTTGCTCCCCATGACCAGGAGAGCAGAATTCCATATCTAGGAGGGATATCAGCCACAACAATGTCCATGAGGAAATTCTTGGCTGGAATTTTCTCTAAAGACACCACTATATCTTTAATGACGCCAAAACATTTAACCCTCCCTGAATCAGAAGATTAAAGGTCATGGTACGGTCTTGTGATATCCAAACCTAGTTTGTCCATGATGGATTTAGGCATGAGGTTCTGGGATGCTTCGAAGCCTAACATGATGTTATGAAGGATAAAATCATGGATTTTTTGGCTTAGATAAAAAGGAGGGACCTCACTATCTTCTAAGTCACCATCAACAGTAGGACCAAATAAAAGTTTTGGGTGATCATCAATCACATTGACCATATAAAACATCTGATCTACCCTGAGAAACTTGGATTCATGTACTGGTCATTCTTGACTATCAGTTGAAGGAATGGAGACTTTCAGTTTTGAGATTTCATTTTCAAGACCAAAAATAGAAAAATGTTTTCTACCTCTTTGGATGGTGCATCTTTCTTCTCGAGCTGATATTTGTGTGGAATCTCCTTTATCTGTCCTCCATCTTGAACTTCTTTATCTTTCTTCTAATTTATGGTAGAATATTCATTTCCTTTTTCATGATTAGGAACAGGAGGTCCTTTATATTTTCTTTGATTTGAAGTAGTCGTCTCTTTATGATGAGCCTCTGTTTGAGAAATTTTTTGTTTTCTCACTTGAGGTTATAGACACATTCCTATTTCTCAAACCATACTGCCTTTGTACCTGAGTAAGAGCATTCTCATATCCCCTCTGGTAATATTTTTTTGGTAATGATAACATTTCATCATTTGACAAGACATATTTTTGATCGTCCAGTGCATACATTTCTGCATAAAACTAATCTTCTTCAGTGAGGAAAATAGGCTGTTGATTTTCCTAAAACAAATGATTTTTGCCTGAAATTTCTTATTCCTCTTCATAAGGGACTTAAATGTAGTTTTTCTGGAATGGAGTGCAAATTTGCTGCTGAATTTGTGGATCCTGACCCCTTTATTCCCTTTGCTTGATCCTGTATTGAGGCTACTAATTTTGACCCTTGAAATTGGGATTTCTAACTGAGGGTTTAGCTTGTCTATCCACGATGTTCATTTTGTCCATTGTTTTGATAAAGGTATTGATTTTTCCCTATAATGAAGTAGATGTTTATTCCTTGATGGTTACTCTTTTATTTGTCTTTATTTTTGACTTCTTGATAATCAGATTCACTTCGATGCTCACTGCATTTCTCTGCATTTCTTAAAGGGTAGATGGTTTCTTTCTCTCAGGTGGTAATCCATGTAAAGATCAAAACCATCAGGGTAATGAACTAATTTAAGGCCTTGCGAAGGCTTGATATTTTCAGGAATGGAATCATATATTCTGTTGAACCTAGCTATGAAGTCTTGTATAGACTCATTAGGATTTCTTTTCAAGGTGTTGTATTTAGCTAGAATATGTAATGTGTTCTCCTTCTCATTTTTCCATAAACAAATGAATCAACTATTATGAATTAGATATTGAACCATTTATTAGGGAGTGAAACCATTTTTTAACCTCTTCTGAGAAAATATGTGCTAGGATGCGCATCTTGGTGTCATCATTGTCAATCTCTTAAAGATTGTTGAAATAAACTACTTTGAAAATGTGTTGGTGAGCAGTAACCTTTGATGTTCCATAAAAAATATGAAATCTTTGACAATAGTTCTGAGGTATGGCAGTGAGTTGTGGCGGTAGGATCAACAGAGAAAATCTAGCCATGAATAATCGAGGGGGTTGCAGAGCTGTTGATGGAGTGAATACTTGAAGAGGTAACGATGGAATGAAAGTGAGGGATGATGATGCAGCTATGTGAGAAGGTGCGATAGCAGGTGGTGATGCAAAAGCTTGATGTCAGTATTGGAAATAAGATTTTTTAGAAGTTACTTGAAACTTATCGAACAAACCCTAAAGTTTATGAAAATTAAACCAAACTTCACTATCAAGCATGAAATAAGAAGATTCGGAAAAGTGCTAGTAGGTCTCAAAATCGATGGGATCAAATATAGTTTCTGAGAGAAAGGATTTAGACTTAGACATAAACAAAGATGTCTCAAATTCAAAATTAAAGGACAAAATTTTTGGAGCAATTAGCCTCATAGGCAAGGAGTTTTATTTCACAAGTGGAGGTATAGCCTTTCCAACTTTCAGAAAATCTGTTTTATAATTTCTTAAAATAATCTTAGGGTCATTAATAATTGGCAAGGGATTTGGGTCTAGATTTGACCTAGTGTATCTTTTAGGAGCCATGTTTTTTTAGAACTTTCACTTTGGATCAAATTTAGTAACACAACCTTCTTCGAATGTCAGAAATTGTCACCCACAATTGTAACTTTCAGTGAACTAAAATAAGTATCCCCAGGGAAAATTTTGCAATCGCTCCCCGGAAACAATGCCAAAAATGTTATCACTCCCCCCGTTTCCCAAGGGAAAGAATGGAACTTAAGGAGGTAACCTCAAACAAACCTTTATGTCTGGTAGCTATCCCTACCAAAACCAGTGAGGTCTCTCTCAATGTCACTTTTGCAACCAATGATATGACTGGATATGTAATTATTTTAGGCTAGTTATAAAGCTCATTTAATAATGGTTTTGTTTGTTTTGAGTTTTTGCTGGATAGGAATGACAGTCAAGGAACTAGGTCTAGGTTTTAGGTATGATTTCAAAGGTTAAGTTGGAGAGACAGGGATGAGGCCAGGTATGTAAACTTAGGAACATTATTAATTTTTTATTGGGTATAGGTTTTGAAAAGAGAGACAGTCAGAATGATCATGTGAAATGAATTCATTCATCAAAAGAGTAGACACATTCATGAAAATCTTATAAAACAAATCATGGAAAGCAATATTTATATTCATAGACTCATAATATTAACATAAAAAAATCATACATGTGATGGAAATATAACATAAAATTAAATTTGATGAGGTAAAAAAGAAAAAAATTCTCAAAATCATATCATTGGAGTCCCAAGCTTATATCGGCAACATATCTTTGATTTCACTGAAAAACGTTTATACAATAGCTCCACACTGCAAATAACAACTATCCAACCCCTCAAATGACAAGAGTTGGACTAAATATAGAAAATAGAAGTCATGTCACCTCATTGGGTCTAAATATAATCCAAAACACATCATAAATGCACTCAATGAGTCATTACCTAGAATCTAGGGAAGTTAGAAACTATCCCCTCAAATTTAGCTAATAACTAGGAGTGTATGTCTCTTGGATTAATTACTTGTTTCCTCCACAATGAGAGGCAAAAAAAAACTCTCCTACCAAAAATACACCTCATGGAACATCTAAACCTCAAAAATTTGATTTTTATGGCTTGAAAATTGTCCAAAATAATCCAAGACAGAAGCATCGCACATGTTAGCAGAAGCTTCACGCCTCATAGAAGAAGCATCGTGACACTTTGGAGATGGATTTGTGTTGTATAACCAGCTCCAAAAATAGAAGAAAAGAGATATGAACGCCTTAGAAACAAGACACTTCGAGGGGGCAACCTCCAATACATTACATAAATGAGCAATTCTTGGATGATATAATTTACAAAACCTCCTTTCTATATATAGGAGTCCATGGGGCCATAATGTAATCCTAGTGGGCCACAATGTAATCCTAGCCGACCTAACAATAATAATTTAAGGGCACAATAATAACAATATGGGGGTTACAGGTGTACAATAATAACAATAAGGGGGGATACACTAACATAATAAGGGGCTATGCTATTAATATAGGGACTTAACATGCCCCTCTCCTTCAAACAAGTGTTGTCCTCAACGCTTGATTATTTCTTGATGCTTCTGTATAAAATTCTCTTCCTCCCATGTGAAATATTCTACAAGAAAGTTCTTCCACTTGCTGAGATACTCTGAAATTGATCGTACTTGTCGAGTTCTTGTTTTTATGACTGCTTCATAACTTCTTTCGATGTGATGTTGATCTTCCTGTTGTTTCATTAGATTCTGCACCAAAGTTGGGTTATCCTTTGAGAGTTGGAGAACTTGTTGTTGATGTTCGATGTGATCTTCCATTAATTTATCATCCATATTTGCTATTATTTGATCCTTCAAACCATCCAACTTAGCCTCCATTTCTTCTTTTAAACCATCTATTTCATCTTCAATTTCTCTTCGTAAGATTGAAAATTGTTGCACTTGGTACCGTAATTTTGATATCTCATACTGCAACTCTTCCTCTTCATGTGTCATAGTATAGATTTTTGAGGGATTAATGGGTATGGAATTATTTTTTGGAGGCATAATAGAACCCATTTCTGACAAAAATTCTTCAATATGCCCTTGGAATCAATTCAACTTGATTCTTCAAACAAGACTTATGTAATTCGGAAAAAAAAAATACACACCTTTTACTAGCTTTTAGGAGCTCGATATTGAAATTGGATTATCTCTGTAATTGAAAATATTCGATATCTCAAATTCATCCCTATATTAGCCCTCTGAAGCTTCTTTCAAATGCCACAGGTCTGACCTGATTTGGATTCTCCAAGACAAATTTGTGTCCAATCTCCCACAATGACCTAATTCTGGACTGGTTCAGTAGAGCGAACTTGTACGACTTGCCACGTGTCACTGTTTTTTTCTTTGTCTCTGAAATTGATATCCAAGAAACTACAAGCTGTGTAATTGCGACCACTTTTGACGGAACTCCAATCCAATCTCCAGAGAGAGAGTTATTGAACTTTTCCCACGATCACCTCTTTGAGATGAAATTCAGGAGCCTGACAAAGCACTACCTTCCACAGATCCTATCTCCAAAACTATTGCGAACCAAGCTCTGAAATTTTTATACAAGCTTCCTCAGGATTTCAGCTTCGCACCATATGAATTTCAGATTCTGAACCTTCGTAGAAAAAAATTTATAGCACAAATGCCACGATGACCTATTTAGGAGCCTGGAAAAATACCTGACTTCCACAGATCATATCTCTGCAAATATTGCGAACCAAGCTCTGAAATTTTTATAAAAGCTTCCTCAAGATTTCAGCTTCGCACCCTAAAAATTTCAGCTTCTGAAACTTCGTAGAAAAAAAGTTATAGCGAAAATTCCACGATGACCTATTTGGAGCAGCGAAACCCTAGAATCCAAAGGCTCTGATACCAAATGTTGTGTAACCAGCTCCAAAAATAGAAGAAAAGAGATATGAACGCCTTAGAAACAAGCCACTTCGAGGGGACAACCTCCAATACATTACATAAATGAGAAATTCTTGGATGATATAATTTAAAAAACCTCCTTTCTATATATAGGAGTCCATGGGGCCATAATGTAATCCTAGTGGGCCACAATGTAATCCTAGCCGACCTAACAATAATAATTTAAGGGCACATTAATAACAATATGGGGGTTACAGGGGTACAATAATAACAATAAGGGGGGCTACACTAACATAATAAGGGGCTATACTATTAATATAGGGACTTAACAATTTGATTGACTTTTAGGTATCCATTTGAAAATATGAATGTTAGGTTAGGTAGCCCTGTGTGTTTTCTTTCCATTGCACCCTTAAAACTGAGAAAACACCCACTTGATGGCCTTCAAAAAATATTTCTCCCAACCTCAATCCATAAGCACTACACAGAGGCAAAATGAGTGGCAGAAGCATGAAAAAGGTGGTATTTTTGGATTTTTCTTCAAAAATGGAGGGGGGGGGGTGAAAGCAACGTTATGTAGCGAAACAATATATATACGAAGAAAACGCTGCCTACGCAATGCTTCTGCAATGACCCAATTTCCAAAATTTTAAAAAAATGTCAAAAAATGCTCATAATGATCAAACTATTCCAATTTTTTTTTCATGGAATCCTTGGATGGTAAGATAAACATATAATGAGGCCTCATCAATTAGGTCCAATTTATCCTTCTCAAGCTTAATTAGGGTTTCCTTAAGCTTTTTCCTCAAATTCTTCACCCTCACCTTGGCAATTTGTTTCCTTGTGAAATAATGCCTCACCATATGCCTCTGGAGGTTGCTATCTCTTTCTGCCTTCTTCAAAATATTCTGGAGATGAATTTTTACCCTATCAAGACAAAAATCTTTATCTTTTTCAATTTCAGCAGTTATGAACTCATCAAAGGTTAGTTGACCTAATGGAGGGGATGGCTCTCTTTATTTCACTTTTTTCTTAGTTAACCGTCTTGTTCTTGGCCTCCTTGGCTTTGTTTCAGTCTATGTGTCCTCTAGCTACTAAAAATCCACCATTTATTTTCCTTTACCTTTTTATGCCTCAATATTAGCTTTTGGTTTGCTTTGGAGGAGCTGTTTAACTTTCAACTGCATATTCTCTTGTTGTAAGAAGGTAATCGAGAAGTTTGCCTTTGACGGGTTATCCTTCAACTCTAATATCTCTGCATCTTTTTCCCTTACAATATCCTAAGTTGCATTTTCTTTTGCCCACTCCGCCATTTCAACCTCCATGGGTGGTTTTTATTCATGCTGCTGCAATGGTAACTCATCCTCATGCACGAGTGGCTCACTATCATAACTAGGTGGTCGCTCCATTGTTTTTATTTTTTTCAGCTGTAGTATCAGGTGAAATTACACCTCTGATGGTTTTAGGAGAAAAAACCATCCTCTTACCTTTCTCATAGGTTTGAGTGATCTCAACCCTAGGTGCCTTTGGAACCTATGATTTCCTACTTGAAGAGCTAACCTCCTTCTGTTGTGTTGGTGATGATGGTGTGCTATGAATGATGGGTGGGCTAGTAATAGGCATTGATGAAATTGTTTCTATGAAAGTTTCCCAAGTCATATTGTTTACTAAGAGTGGATGCAAAATAATAAGTTTTACCAAACCATGGTGGAACAAACTAGGGTGATGATCTTTGCCTTTTCTTTGTACCTTTTCAGTCATCTTGACCAAACTCATAAATAAATAATTTGGAAAATTGAGTGGCTTAGTAGTAGTGAAGCGCATCAATAACCTGACATGGTACCAGTACAATCTTGAGAGTCTCCCTTCACATGTAAAATATTTCATAGTTAGCTTCATCAAAGGGGCATATTTATCAAGTAAATTCTTGAAAGGGAAGATATGCTCACAAGCATCTTTGCAATGAGGTTTTGAGGAACATTTTGTAGTTCTCAAGGTCCAAGTCCATCCCTTTGAACTATATTTCTCCATGCTTCATGATAGCTATTTCTGAAGCAATAAATTTTTTTGATATGGTGAATTGGACACTTGATATGATATCCTTGTCCCTCCTTAAGTTAGTGGCAAAAGGATTTTAAATTGAGTGTGACAACCTACCTCCTTGATTATCTCACAAAACCTCAAACAACCATTGTTTTCAAAACATCTCTCGGCATAAGGGGAAGAATGGATTTCTTGCAAGCTAGATGTATCAAAAATGGAATTATGGCCTCCCTTATGAATCTTATTTTCACCCTCCATAGTGTTTGTCAACAAGATAAAACCCTATCTAGATCTAGTGGGTAGGTAAAGTGGAGATTTAGGAAAACAGGGGATAGTGGTATGGTGATTTTAGGGACAGAAATCAGGTGGAAGGAGGCTAGGGAAAAATCCATAAAAAAATTCGGAGGTAGGGTGATAAATATGATTTAAGCTGCAAGTGCAATTTTTGAAAATGGGCATGACAAAGGTGTTCAAAAGGTCAAAACAAGGGGATTTCCTAGTTTTCCAGCAAGAATGTAGTGAAAACTAGGGTTTCAATGAAAATGATGGAAAGGAGGGTTGTGAGTGATAGGGAATGTTTGGATAAGGTGTATGGAAGGTGTATGAAGGTTGTAGATGGTTATATTATGGTTTTATCTGCCGAAACAAGCCAAATATGGAAAATACAAAAAAATGTAGTGCAGAAAACCTAAGGAGGAATCCACTCGTTTGTTGATGAATTTGACTTGAGAGAGGTATGGAGAGTATCCACTTAATATTTTGGAGGTGTATGAAGCTTTTTTCAGTTGTTTTGAACCTTATATGACTGATTTCGAGCTTAAAAATAAAAAGCGTAGAACATGCCATAAACGTAGCGCAACACCTCTAGAAGCGTAGAATCACACCTCTAGAAGCATAGCATAGTCAGTTTTGGCAGAGTTTGCTTGTTTTTCTTCAACCCTTGGTAGCTTTGGAGTATAATGATGAGAAAAGAGGAACTCTATCCAGAATAAAAGGATGAAATGAGTTTAAGAAGCCTCTTTTTCCTTTTATAACATCATTTAATTGCTTTTTTGACTTCTAGTGAAATCATACAACTTTGAGAAAAAAAATTGCTTTTTTTAACAACTTGATCATGTAACATGCTTGATGAGGAAAGGAAATTTTCCTTTACTTATTTTCCTATCTTTGTTAACTCCCTATGTAAATTACTTGTATGGTGAAAATAATAATTTTTTCGCCTTATTTTATGACATGCTTGAATCTTATGGTGGAAAAATAAATGAGACCTAGACCCAGACCTAGATGAAGGTGTGGTGAATGACCTCAAACCCTAGATGATAATGGATGAAATGACCTCTGAAATTATGATGACCATGAATGAAGTGAAGGGAGTAACATTTGATACCTAAACACAATTAGTGAACAAAATGTTATTTGAAAATTGACTTTGAAAATATAAAATTTTGACCTAGGACTACTACCAGGTAAACATGAAAGAGTATTTTTTATCACTGTACATTAAGACACTAGCAAACCCAACAAGGGGAATGGTAAAGGGAACAAAATTATCAATGGA
Organism: Pinus albicaulis; assembly: GCA_034641835.2. Classification (NCBI taxonomy): domain Eukaryota; kingdom Viridiplantae; phylum Streptophyta; class Pinopsida; order Pinales; family Pinaceae; genus Pinus; species Pinus albicaulis. Next base: position 416,265,642 of record CM076574.1, on the reverse strand, counting down.
GTTCCCAATGCCATCATTTCCACCACCAAGATCTAGAAGGAAGAACCCCAATATCTAGTGGAGGGGGAGCGCCTATTCCATTCCCAGATGTGGGTGAAGGGTTCCCCTCTACAGTTCATTGTTGACATCGGGAGCCAAACGAACCTAATTTCAGCATAGGTTGTGAAATGAATAGGCCTGTCGATCACAGCACACCCACAACCATACACCATCGGGTGGCTTTACCAAGGACATGATCTCCACATCAGCTAGTAATTTCGCCTTCCCTAGAGCATCAAGCCCTTCTCAGATGAGGTATTATGTAATGTTGGTCCTCTTGAAGCTTTTGATGTTTTATTAGGCCAACCATACTTGTGGAAGCAACATGTTGTTTATGATTCTATGCCTCGTGTTGTTATTTTTACTTTGAGTAATAAGTTGTACAGGATACCAGACGTAGCACCACCTACCACCATCTCTTTGATCACCACAAAGAAATGAAATAAGCTCATTTCCCATATTGGTAAATTTGTTTTCCTGATGATCTTCCCTTAGGGAAAGAATAATATTGTGTCCACAACCTCTAGATAGGGCTCCTTTGCATGGAAATAATAGGTGTACAAGGTTATGCAGGAGTATAGGGACATATTCACCACACATGCAAACGTGCCTCTCCACTGTTAGGTCAAGAGGAAGATTCAAGAGCTCCTATAAAAAGGTCACATCCGACCGAGTTCATCGTCTTGCGGGAGCCCGATCCTGTTGGTGAAGAAGAAGGATGGGACTTGGAGACTTTGTATTAACTATCAGGTGCTGAACAAGATTAGTGTTCGGAACAGATATTTGATCCCATGGATTGATGACCTTCTGGACCAAAACAAGGGAGGGAAATATTTCAGCAAGATTGAATTGAATTCTGAGTATCACCAGGTACCAATTGAACCCTATGATTTGTTGAATAATACCTTTAAAGAAAAGGAGGAAATTTTTGAATGGTTGGTCATGCCGTTTAGGTTGACGAATGCTCCCGCAATTGTTATCACCAAATTTAGTTCCTGTTGGGCTGATGCAATGGTCAACTTGGAGTAACTCTTTCAAACCACTTGAAACTAGAAATTATTCTCTCTGGTCTAAGAGGGCTCCCTTAAATTAATAAAGGATATTCATATTTCTAAAATACTTTTTCATTTGGTCAGAAATCAAACTTGAAGTTGACTACTAAAATAATCATGTACAGAAAATTTTCGTAGCGCTCATTTTGTAGAAAACTCCAAAATCCACCTTTTGCATAACCTTTGACCTTTCTGATTATTGGAGGATCTTCTTTGGGGCTAATTTCATAGCAAAGTTTTCCCTCAAGCCCAGAGCTTACTGCGAAACTACCTCACTTTGCAGAAAAATTAAAAATTCTCTCTTTTTCTTCAAAATTTCACCTGTAGATCTTTAATTTGATATTATGAAGGACGATTAGGAAAATTTGGTTAAAAATTCCTCTTACCCTCTTCAAAAAGAATCTTTTTCACCTTTAGCAAGTTTATTTACCAATAAAATGACTCTGTTTTTTCTGAACAAATAGGGTTCAAAGATGAGCTCCTATATCCATATCCATGATATCTGTTGCAAAATTGAAGGCTTTTTTTGTAGTTTAGTTCGTTCTATATAAAAAAATCTCTTGGTTTTTTGAAAAACATCTCCAGGTGTCTGGGAACTTCATTGAAAAATATGTATCAAACAGGAAAAAAAAACTCATTCTCGAAATAGAGCCAAAAGACATCTAAGAATCTCCTAATTTATAGCACCTTTGAGAAAAGTAAAAGAGGTTAATGTTATTTGATCTGTGCTTGAAAATAACCTTTCTCATATTCTTATAATGCTTCTCTATTTTCCCATAATCTACCGTTGAAGTTAACTACTTAAAAAGTTAAAAAATAGAGAAATCCTCAAATTCGATACGAAATTGTCAGGTAGTTTCGTAGCGAAGTCTACCTATTTTGCCTTGTATTCGATATGAAACTATGAAAAACTAGACAAATGGCTCTTTTTTTTTAATTTGAGGACTATGAAAGTTAACCCAAGGTGGGTTATTGTGGATATGACCCTAATGACAAGACTAATGAAGTTTTTATGACCTATAATAATCATGATTAAGTGAATTTCTCATCAAATGAATGATCTAACCTAATGAGACAAGGTGAAGCTTATAATGACCCTATCAAAAAAATTTGAAAAATTGAGAGTGATAAAAACAACAATCACTGATCTTTAGCCAGATTTGGGAAGAGAACCCCCACCACATTTGAAAGATCCTCCAAGCACTACAGAAACAAAATTTGTGTTCCAATTTAGAGAAATGTACTTTATTGATGAGCGAGGGGTGCATGTGGACCAAGCCAAGATCCAAGTAATTCAAGATTGGCTAGCCCTAACCACTCTAACAAAGCTCTGCAGGTTCCTAGGTCTTGCTAATTTCTACCACATGCTCTTGTTGGGGTTCTCTCATACCACATGGACTTTGATTCAAGTCACTAGGGAGGAGCGAAAGAAAAATTATTTTGGTATGAATCTCAATAGAAGGCGGTCGCAGAGTTGACACATCGCCTCTTCTCTGTACTAGTGCTCACATTACCAGACCTGCAAAAACCATTTGAGATTGAGAAAAATGTGTCTGACTATGCTATTGGGGTAGGCATCCAGTGGCATATCATAGTTAGACACTTTCAGACATAGTTCGAAAGTATCCCACCCATGACAAAGGGATGTATTCCATTGTGTATGCCTACCAACAATGGAAGCATTACATTTTGGGGAAGGAAACAATCAAACACATATATCACCGACCCCTGCAACTCATACAGAAATAAGCAAAGTTGCAGAATGATTGCCATCATAAATGGAACACATATTTGAAACAATTCCATTCGAACATCAAGTACAATAAGGGAAGACCCAATAATCTTGTAGACTACCTAAGCCAACCTCCGATCATGGAGCTAACCACTATGCTCGACTCTTGTGGGCATGAGACTTTGGGTTGGACACATCTCTAGAAAAGTGATCCAAAATTTTGCAACACATACTTGACGCTCCTGGAGGTTAAGCGAGTTCCAAATTTTCACCTCCGGGATGCACTATTATGCCACCTAGGACACCTCTATGTTCCTTCTATCAAGTGTGCCAAGATGATTTGGTAAGAACACTAAATTCTGGTTGCTAGACATTTCGGAGTCGAGAAAACAATGGCAATACTGCAGAATTATTTCTATTGGCCGAAACTTCAACATGATGTATGGAAGTACATCCGATCCTACATTTCCTACACCATTTCCAAACCAAAAATCAAGAAGAAAGGCCTATATAATCCACTTCCTACCCCTAGTCAGCTGTGGGAATCCATCTCCATGGACTACATGTTGTGCCTTCGTTCTACCAATCATGGAAACAACTACGTTATTATGGTGGTCGTCAGATTCTCTAAGATGGCCATTATGGTGGTATATAAGAAGAATATCATAGAAAAAGTCATTGCTAAACTCTTCTTTGAGAGAGTGTGGGTCCAATTTTGGATCCCATAGTCCATTATCTCATATCAGTATAGGAGGTTCCTCAATACATTTTGGTCAAGTATTTGGTCGATGTTGGATACCAAGCTCACTAAGTCCACAACTTTCCAACCCCAAACTGATGGCCAAACTAAGGTCGTCAACAAGATGATCACACACATTCTGCGGATGTAAAACTCGAAGCATCCATGCACATGGGATGAATGCTTCCCTTATTTCCAACACAACTATAACCAGGCTATCCATAGCTCAACTAGCCACAACTCCTTTCAAGTGGGCTTGGGATTCTAGCCACTATGTCCCATTGATGTGCTCATACCATTTACAACTACCGAGGCAGATTCAACTCATGTCTAGTCCAAAGCCAACAAGGTGAAAAAATTCATTGAGCACATTCAACACATTTTCCAATAGGTCCATTACATATTGGACAGATCCAATGCTAAGTACAAGTAGTGACATGATCAACATTGGGTGCCACACAAGTTCCAAATGGGTGACAAAGTTCGGCTACATTTTCAGAAGGGGAACCTCATTGGACCACACCACAAGCTTCGCTTGCTCTGATATAGGCCATACACCATCACCAAGGATGTCAGGGAAAATTCCTTCAAGCTCAGTATTCCACCATTCCATCGTGTGTAACCAGTGTTCAATTTGGACCACCTTCGACCCTACTTTCTACCATAACTAGACACATCAAACATGGCAGAACAACTCACTCCAACAAAGCTAAACCTCGACTGCATGGAACAATAAAAAACTGATAAGATCATGGAAAAGCAGATCAATAACACTCTCACGCAGAAGATCCAGCTATATCGGGTTTTCAAAGTTGGCCACCCCCTACACCAAGGTAAGTGGCTCACCAGGGACCAAGTTCAGCAGAAGTTTAGTCATCTCAAGGAGGACCTCAATGCAATGGGGACCATTTCTTCCTAAGGGGGGAATAATTATATGTGTGGATATTAGTGGCCACCCGCCTATTCCACTTGAGGCCCAACAATTATTTCTTTCAGTTTTTCAATTTCCTTAATTGTAGCATAGTTTACTAATTTTGGCAGTTTTTCGGGCCTTGAACTTCGAGAGTCGTTTTGACGCCCTACACGACGTTTTTTTGGGAAAAATAGGACCCACATTACTTTTAAACTTATTTTTATCACTTAAAATTTTTATGCCTTGTGACATATATTTCTAACGAGGTATTGTACACGTCAAACTAAGATCATATGCAAAATTTACAACCCCGGGAAGTTGATGTACCAATTTAACCAAACAAGGCCCATAGTTTTGGCGCTTCATCTCCTAGGGTTAGGTTTTTGGATGTTTAGGGTTTTCCATTATTTATCAATAATAAATAGGCCTTTGAGTCTCATTATAACATATTTCAAAGGCATGTAGCCGCCACATCTCTTCTTAGAGATAGGCTGCCATCGCTCGAGCTAGTTTATTTCCATTCTATCTATAAGCTTATTTAAGTTATTTGATATTAATGAAACAAAGTATATTTTCCACTGCACCTCTATGTTTATGTTTATTTTCGTATTTTATTGCGTCCTACATAAATCCTAATCAGTGGTATCATAAAGGTATTCTCTTTCTTGATATTTCTTTGCATGTCCCCAATAAGATCATGGTATAAGGAGTTATGGCTCGATCTGGTTGAACCTTTTTAAGATCAGCCTCGTAAACCCTAAAAACCTCCCATCATGGAGGAAAATAAAGATGAGGGAGCATGAGATCCTATCAAAATATTTCTCAAGGATTTCCTCGAGAAAGAGATGAATGCGGTGATGGGTAATTTTCATAGATCTTTCAACGGCTACTCATTGGCGACACATCTTGATCTGGCAGTCACTCTGGAGGCGTCACTCATTTTAAGATACAAGTTTATTTCAACATTACAATATTTGAGGGAGATATATATGCAGACACCATATATATATGGCTGAATCTATTAGGTTTGTGAAGCGCACTATAGTCGGGATTTTGGACATTTCGGGGTCGAGAAAATAATGGCAGTACTGCAGAAGTATTTCGATTGGCCGAATCTTCGACATGATATCGGGAAGTACATCAGATCCTCCACTTCCCGCGCTATTTCCAAGCTGACCATCAAGAATCAAGGCCTATATACTATACGTCCTACCCCTATTCAATCGTGGGAATCCATCTCCATGGATTACATGTCGGGCCTTCCTTCTACCAAGAATGGAAACAACTAAATTTTTTTGGTCATCGAAAGATTCTCTAAGATGGCCATTATGGAGGCCTACAAGAATAATATCACAACAGAATCCATTTCTAAACTCTTCTTTGAGTGAGTACGGGAACACTTTGGGATCCCAGAGTTCATTATCTTAGATCAGGACAAGCGGTTCCTCAATACATTTTGGTCAATTATTTGGTCGATTCTAGACACCAAGCTCACTAAGTCCACAAATTTCCACCCCCAAACTGATGGCCAAACAGAAGTCATCAACAGGATGATCATACACATTATGCGCATGTAAAACTCAAAGTATCCATGCACATGGGATGAAATCCTCCCCTATGTCTGTCACAGCTATAACCGATCTCACCACAGCTCAACTAGCCACAACCCCTTTCATGTGGACTTGGGATTCAGCCACTATGTCCCATTGATGTGGCCATACCATTTCACGTACTCAGTCAGATTCGACTCATGTCTAGTTCGAAGTCGAAAAGGAAAATAGCATCATTGAGCACATCCAAAACATTCACCAATAGGTCCATGACATATTGGAGAGAGCCAATGCTAAGTACAATCAGTGAAATGATTAGCATCAGGTGCCACAAAATTTTGATGTGGGCGACAAAGTTTGGTTACATTTGCAGAAGAAGCGCCTCACTAGAACCCACTGCAAGCTTTGCTCACTCTAATATCGGCCATACACCATCACTAAGGTTGTTAGGGACAATGCCTTTGAGATCAATATTCTACCATTCCTTGATCTACACCTAATGTTCAATGTGGACTGCCTTTGGCCCTACTTTCCACCATTACTAGACACATCAAACATGGAAGAACAACTCACACCAAAAGAGCTATACCCCGACTACATGAAATATGACACAACTGATTAGATCATGGAAATATAGATCAAGAACGCGCTCACATAGAATATCTAGCTATATGGGTTTTTCAAAGTTGGCCAACTCCTACACCAAGGCAAGTGGCTCACCAGGGACCAAGTTCAGTAAAATTTTCCTCAACTCAACGAGGAACTCAATGTAATGGGGACCATTACTTCCTAATGGGGGAGGACTAATCCAGGTGGATATTGGTATCTACTTGCATATTCCACTTGAGGACCCACCATTGTTTCTTTCAGTTTTTTAGTTTCCTTAATTGTAGCACAGTTTACTAATTTTGGCAGTTTTTTGGGTCCTGAACTCCTGGAGCCATTTCGAAGCCCTAAACGAAGATTTTTTTTTTTAACTTGGACTAATATGTGTCATCAGCCAATTTTGGCCACTTGAAAGTTTTATTCCTCTAATATATATTTCTAACAAGGTATTGTGTACGTCAAATGACGGTCGTATGCCAAAGCTACGACTTGAGTAAGTTGATGCGCCAATTTACCCAAACAAGGCCCATAGTTTTGGCACTTCATCTCCTAGGGTTATGTTTTTGGATGTTTATCATTTTCCATTGCTTAAAAATAATAAATAGGTCTTCGAGCCTCATTGTAACATAGTTCAGAGGCATGTATCCACCACATCTCTTCTCAGAGATAAGCTACCATCGTCTGAGCTAGTTTATTTCCATTTTGTTTGTAAGCTTATTTCAGTTATTTGATATTAATGAAATGAAGTATATTTTCTGTTTCATCTCGTCATTTATGTTTATTTATATATTTTATTTTGTTACTACATAAATTTGTATAAGTGGTATCAAATCGGTCTACTCTTTCTTGATCTTTCATTGCATGTTCCCAACGCGATCGAGGTATAATGAGCTAGGGCTCGATCTGGTTGAACCTTTGCAAAATTAGACTTACAAACCCCAATGGCCTACCATGGCAAAGGAAAATAAATATGAGGGAGCAAGAGATCCTATATATTGCTCGAGGATGCCCTTGAGAAATAGTGGAATGCATTCATGGATAATTTTTCTAAGATCCTTCGAAAACTACTTATCGGCGATGCATCCTCATCCGACAGCCTCTCTGGAGGCACCACTCATTTTAAGATACAAGTTAACTGCAACATTCCCATATTTTAGGGCCAAATAGATTTATATGTCGTATAAAGATGGATGAATCTATTAGAATTATATTTTTCATTTCATGACTTTTCTAATCACGAAAATATTACTTGTGCACTCCTCAAAGTTGCCCCCCATGTCAAGGACTAGTGAGAAACCTACTTTGAGCAAAAGGACAAGGGGAAATCCTTCTTGTTCTCAGTGGAACCCATTTGGAATTGTTTCTGAGATGCCATCAAGGAACAATACTACCCCATGGGGAGCTATGAGGATAATTACATACAATGGACTACGATGCGGAAATAAAAGGATCAAGATGTTCATAAGCTGATGAATATGTTCCATACCTTTTGCACAAATTTGGGTATCAAAGATTCAGAGAAACATTTTTTTCTTAAGTACTACAGTTGTCTACATAGATACATCCAAAGGGAAATTGAATTCCTCGACATCTCGTCGCTTGGTGTAGCATACCGGTATGCTTCTAAGATTGAGTAGAAATCCAAATAGAAGAAGTGAGACTTTGGATCTACGAATTAGAAGCAAGGGAAAGTACCCCTAAAACCACAAAAGAAAGGACAACGCCGAGGCAGGGAGGTCCAAGACAACCCATTGAAGCCACAAGTGAAGAACAACACCACGAAGCCAAATAAAGACATAGGAAAGTGGTGTTAGTTCCATAAAAGCTACACTCACAACATAAGTGAGAGTCGGGCCAAGCAGTCATTGGTGGCCAAGTTGAAGGCTTCCGAATCAGATGCATGTTATGACTCTGAGTCAAAACCTAACTAGGGGAATGACAAAGGGATGTAGATTATGGATGCAAATCCCAGTGCCACCGTTGCCACTACCAAGATCCAGAAGGAAGAACCCAAATATCCAGAGGAGGGGAAGCATCTATTCCATTCCAATATGTGGGTGAAGGGTTCCACACTATAGTTCATTATCGACAACGAGAGACAAAAAAAACTCATTTCAGAAGATTTCATGAAGCATTTGGCCCTGTCGATCACAACACACCCACAACTATACACCATCGGGTGGCTTCACCAAGGATTTGATCTTCGTGTCAGCTAGCAATGTCACCTTCCATACAACATCAAGCCCTTCACGGATGAGGTATTATGTGATGTTGTTCCTCTTGAAGTTTGTGATGTATTATTAGGTCAACCATACTTTTCGAAGTGGTATGTTGTGTATGAGTCTCGGCGTCACGATGTTATTGTTGCTTTGGGTAATAAGTTGTATAGGAAACCGAAGGTATCACCGCCTATCACCATCTCTTTGATCACCATGAAGCAATGCAGTAAGCTAATTTCCCAAACTAAGATTTTTTTTTTTGTTATGATCCACCGTCAGGGAAAGAAAAATATTATGGCCATGAACTCTAGACATGACTTCTCCACATAGGAAAAACATATGAACAAGGTCATGGAGGAGTATAGGGACATCTTCACCTCACCTGCTAGGGTGCCTTTGGACTGTCAGGTCAAGCATTGCATTGCTCTGACCCAAGGTGCATCGCATCCCAATGGACCAATATATCAATACTCTATTATGGAGAACGATGAAATCAATAGGAAGATTCAGGAGCTACTGTAGAAAAGTCACATCTAGTCGAGTCCATCGCCTAGTGGGAGCTCGATCATATCAGTGCTTAAGAAGGATGGGACTTGGAGACTTTGTGTTCACTATCAGAAACTGAACAATATCACTGTCTAGAATAGATATTCGATCATATATATTATGAACTTCTGGATCAACTCAAGGGGGGAGGAATATTTCAACAAGATTGACTTGAAGTCTGGGTATCACCGGGTACGAATAGAACCCTACGATGTGTCAAAGACCACCTTCAAAGCTAAGGAGAGAATTTTTGAATGGTTGGTCATGCCTTTCAAGTTGAAGAATTCTCTTACAACCTTCATGAGGTTGATGGAAAACATCTTGCAACCATTCTGTTAGCGCAAGGAGTCACTCCTTGATTGCAAAAGGAGTAAGCCTTACACATCATAGTTTATTTCAAATTTTAAAGGATTTTTTAGTGGTGGAATGGATTCTCAAATATTTTGAAATGATTTTTATATTATTTAAGGATTTCATGCATTTAGAAAGTTGTGGAAAGTATAAATTGTATGGTAAATTGGTAGTATAGGGAGCAGAGTGTAAAAAATGAAAGGAGATGGCTAGCTAGTACATATTCTAGGAAATATTCATATCCTAATCAGTCATACATCTAGAATGATGGCTCTTTACACAATTTTTTTTTATGAAAAGTAAAAAACATTCAGAAAGTAGATTACATGCATAAATGATTTCACAAATCCTTTATGAAATATTCACTAACATTTTCTACAACACATATATGATTTGCAGAAATCTGGAAAGAAGATAATTTACTATTAAATCGTTTAACAGTTTCTTACTCACACCTTACTAGTTGTTGCAACTCATAAATTAGAATAAATTAACAAAGAGAGAAAAAAAACCATACATTATATGGTTCTTGAATCGAAAAATCCTCCAGCATGAAGTGCAAAAATCATTTTTATTAAATTAAGTCTTTAGGTAGACCAACATCCAACCTGGAAATGGTATTTATAAATGGTATATATAGAAAGAGAGGCACCAACTCCATCTCTTCTAAAAATAAGGAAACACTAATCCTAACATTACATAGGTGTCATAGAACATTAACCCCATATTCCATTGAAATATAACTAAAAATACAGATGTAATGAAAGAAGAGAAGAGAATATGGGTTGAATTGTTGCGTATGTTGACATTATGCCCCTTTTTCTGCTAATTTTTCTCCTCATGTCTTTGGTTCTTAAATAACTATGTATATTCATTCAATATGACCTAAAAAAACCCAATAACCACTTATCACCATCACTTGTGATATAAATTTGGTTATTATTCCTTACCTTTCCTGAAATGGCTCAGAAATTTTGCTGACATGTGTAAAAAATCAGCTAAAATAGACGCTACTAGAGATTCCGGTAAAAATTTGTAACTGCGCAAAAAATGTAACGCTACTAGAATTTCTAGTAGAACTCTATTTATTTTTCAAAAATGCACAAAAAACACTGATAAATCTATGCAAAATTACATTCTTTGACATATGAGCTGATGTTTAAAATTTCACTTGATAAGAAAAAAGGTGTTTTATCAAGAAACCATTTTACCTTCCTTCCATGTGGGATGCAGCTTCAGCAAGCTTGTCCAAGTTTGATTTGCTGCTAATAGTTGATCTTGATCTTTTGATTCTTGTGGATGCTTCTTTTACAGTGGCCTTCTCTTCCTTTGAACCCTTTTGGATCTTTCTTCTTTTTAAGGGTTTTGTGTGTTGCTCTGAAGGGGTTTAGCTTTTATCTTTCTTCTTGGATTACTTTGTCTTTAAACCTTCATTTTTTCCTTCTATATTAATGACATCTGTCAATAAACTTGGATTGTGAAGAGCCTTTGACTTAAGCATAATTTTTTTTTTTGTCTCTGGTATGTCTTTTTCTGCTACCAGTAACAGGTTTGACTTCTTCTTTCTTTTTCTTTCTACTAATCTTATACCCTAAATCTTTGAGGAGTTCTTCATCAGACTTTGTGGGCCGATATTCTTTCTGCATATTTTGTTGAATTTTTTATTCCAAAATTTCTAGTAGAACCTATGCTTTAGATTTATCTTCAGTTTCATACCTTCCTCTTCAAGCTCTAGTATAGACATTAGGAAAAAGAGGAATGGGGGGCACCACTTTCCTCAACTTGGATTTACTAACAGAGGATCTCTCTCCTTTCTCCAACTTTCTCTCAACCTTGACTGAAGAAATATTTTATTTTATGCTCTTGGCTTTATGGATATTCTCCTTCTTAGCCTTCCTATTAGTTCTTCTTGCAGGCTAAGGGTGTTTTTGTGAGGACGAAAGTGTAGGTGTAGGTTGGCCTACCTTGTAAAATGAGAAATGGTCTCATGTTTGATTTATTTTCCATAACTCTTCTTCAAATAACACTTTAATGAGAGCTTGAGACACAAGATGTATTCTGAAGTGGAAGTATGTGTTTGAATCTTGTATGACATATTTTTCATACTCTTCAGCAAAAATTATGGCAATTTGATGGTCTTCATACCTACAACATGAAACAAAAATCTCATATGATAAAGAAACACTAGTATATACCTCCTTTCACAAGTGAGGTAAATATTGATGAGTTTATAAGGTTCTTCCCATTAATTTTTGAGGTAGCTACTGGGAATTCCTTTGGCCCAGTTGGGATCTATGTGTCCATCCTTAGGGAAACTATTAAGGTCTCCTCCAATGATAGTCTAACCTTTAAACCACCTTTCTACTTCCTATGGAAGGTTGAATGCCTCAGAAATTGAATCTACTGATACTTGCAATTTAAGACCGTAGACTATGGCTTCCTATCCATTTAAAGAATTTTCAAAAAAATGAGCTAATCCTATGTGAGATCTTCCAAGTCTGCAGCACAAAGAATACCACAATTCTTGGACAAAAAACCTTCTCACATTCGAATTTTCATCCATTAAGTGAGCACCTTGTGGTTCAATTCATTTTATCTTTCCTCCTCTTTTAGTCATCTTCCGTAATTAATAACTCTATCTCTGAAATATGATAGGTGGCAGATCTAGAAGACCTCACCTAACAGGTGTTGTTGTTTCTTCCTCTGAAATCATGTCTGAAATCTAAGACTCCTCCTCAAGCTGCACTTCTAAAAAAATCACTCTCCAACAGATAAGATTACAACTCATACTCCTCCTTATTTCTCAATGATTTAAAACAACAATGATGGTTCATCACCCCATGCAATGGATTCTCATTATCATGGGTATCCTTGACCGTAGTATGCACCATGTGATAGAAATCACGGTCTTTAGTTGCCTGCATTGCTTTAGATAGCATGCTACAGGTGGCTTGAAATAAGCGGCTTTGTGACTGGAAGTCACCTCCACTACATGTTGGCTTATTGGCCTAAATTTCCAACAACGTCTATGCGTAACCATCCAAACGGTCATTGCATTAAACCTATGGATCCATGATATTTTCCATTCGAAAATCACATACTTTGACATGAAACCAGACCAACTCAGCTGACAGATAGGATGAGATCAATGGATGGCTTTGTTATTGCGGATTGACACGTAGACACTACATGTATACCACTACTTAAAATTAACCTGATTGACCACAAAACTATCCTATAACATTATTTAAATCTTAATACAAATATTTAAAACATATTTGAAACTAAAACACGTAGCTTGGCACAAAGAGGATGTGGTTTTTCTTTTTATTTTTAAAAACATGGGAAGTTAATGGAATTTCCGGTAGCATCAAATTAAAAGAAAAACAAAAAGAAATAGGAATACAACATACTTTCCGAAAAGGGTTGAAACAGGTGCTATTGGAAATTTCGGTAGTGACCAATTTTTTTTTGAAATTTTCAAAGTCTAATCCTAAAAATAAAAAAAATAAAAAATAGACTCATAACTTAGCAAATAACTATGCTAACATTGGATCCATAGGTGATAGAGCTCTCCCTGCGAGGATCTAAGAATCTTTTGCAGTTTCAGTGCCTTTTCATTGGGCTATGGAGTCTTATTATGAAACACACCAGTATTTACAGTGAACTTAGGCAACCAACAGCCTAAGTAAAACAATTTTTTGAGAAATCATCCATTGAATTGGCCTCCAAACATTTCTGTCCAATCAATATGTTGTAACTCAAAAGTATTGTTCTGTAGAATATTTGAGATTTTGAAAGGACCAAGCCATAAAGCATCAAATTTGGAATGCTTGACTAGGTATTGATTTCGTGCATCCCATTTCAACAATAGATATCCAGTCTGAAAATATTCTTTTTTAGGTCCTATATCAAAAACTTTATTTACAACTTGCTGATATTTTCTCACCAAATCATATTGTTGTTCTCACTTTTTTTGTGCTTCTATGATCTGATAAATTCTCCTGGTCATGTCATTTGTCTCTGCTACATGATCTTGCAGAAAAAATAGCTACAGAAATTGCCAATTGGACTAGAAAAACAACATCAGTTCCATAAACCATTTGAAAAGCTGATGTATTAATAGTATTTTTTATTGTTAATCTGTCAGCCCATAAAGCAAACTTCAATTTTGAATCCCAGGCTTTCTTGTTTTTCTCCAATAGTTTGGTGATGATTCTTACCAAATTTTTGTTTGATGATTCATCTAAGCCATTCCCTTAAGGATAGTAAGTTGTAGAGTGAGCTAGTTGAATACCATAATATTCACAAAAATTTACCAATGGTGTAGCTTTAAAAGAAGTTGGATTATCTGCTACTAGCCTTGATGGACATACAAATCTGGTTGTGATTCCCTCCAGAAAGTTAATGATAACTTTATGAGTAGAATTCCTGGTAGGTATTGCTTCAATCCATTTGGTGAAGTAATCAGTTGCAACAAGAATCCAACGATTTTGTACACTTGAAGGTGGATGAAATTATCCAATGAAATCTAAGCCCCATAGCTAAAAAGGTGCAGAAACAACTATGGGCTTGAGAGGCAAAGACTTCAAATTTTTCTTGCCGGTGAAATTTTGACATTTTTCACATGCTCTCACCTCAACACATACATAAGAAAATAAGCTATGCCAAAAATATCTAGCTCTTAATATTTTGTATGAAGTAGTTCTCCAATAGTGATGACCTCCACACAAACTACTATGCATGTCAAAAATAATTCTCTTGGACTCATCTGGGTCAATGCATCTCAAAAAAAATCCTGTAGGATCTTTCTGATATAAACAGTGATCTTTGATGCATAATGAAATAGTTTTTAGCTTTAAATATCTTCCTCTTATTTTATCATAATTTGGAGGAGGTTTAAATTGCTGTAAAAAATATATGATATCTTTATACCAACTGCACTTAGAAATCCTTACATCCAGTACCATGCTATCAATAGGTTCAAAAATTTTCCCTTCAAAGTTTTCTCCGTGAAATTCAAGCCCAAACCTCTACAATTTTCTTCAGCAAGTAGTTTGTCTAATCCTTGACCTTTGATTAGTTTAGTAGGCTTTATCTCTAAATCAAACTCAAGAAATTTAGTCACCCACTTAATTCTTTTTCCATCAATATTGGGTTGAACTAATATGTATCTAACAATAGATGAAGGTACATAGGAAATAACTTGAGCATGCAAAATATAAACTCTAAAATCCTTCAAAGCTTTTTCTAATGCATAGGCATGCTTTTCCAACATTTCATACTTCAATTATGCATCTCTAAGAGATCTGTTGAAAAATGCTATGGCAGCTTCCTTATTTTCTGAATCTTTTTGTAACAAAACAACATCAATAATATCTTGGGAGGAAAATTAGAAAATCAAGAAAGGCTTTGAGTATTCAGGGCTTACCAACTGAGGTGCTTCAATGATATTTTTTTTTATTAAATCAAATGAATTTCTCTCTTCAATGAATCTTCTAATCTCCTCATCATCCTCAAAAACTTTCCGATGCTTGACATTATTAGGAATTCTAGGTATGAACCTAACTTCCACTTCATATTTCAGCTTTATAGGTATTGGAATATTGAATGAGCTTGCTAAAATAGAAAATGAATCTACAAAATTATTAATTTCTCTTGGAAAAAAAGAAATGTTAAAATCCAGGAATGAGTCTTCTACAATGCTCCATATTGAATTTCTTTAATCTTTGAGTCTAGGATGCCTAGTTTGATAAACATTTATGATTGTTTGAATAATAAGTTCAACATCTCCAAAAATAGAAATTTGTGAAATGTTCATGTCTTTTGTTGTTTCTAAACCAATCAACAGAGCTTCATATTCAACCACATTGTTAGTTGCTTCAAATTCAAGTTTTAAAGAAAATGTGGAGCTTTCCTTCAAAGTGGAAATGAGAACTATTCCTGCACCAA
>CM076574.1:415509741-415649843 GCA_034641835.2 Pinus albicaulis | reverse complement strand
AGGGGTTGAATAGGATTGGTTTCATTTCTTTGCCAAGGGAATCAGAAAAGAGGTAAGAATCACCACCATAATGCATATGTCAACAAATATGTAGTGCATAAATTTTTATTTTTCAAAATGAGAATGATGATAGTGTAAGGTTACATTAATTGGTTTTCAGAACACATGGCTACAAGGATAGAACCAAAAGAATTACAGATTGAGCATTGGGAAAAAGACACCATAAAAAAACTTTACCAAGGTGGTCTAACAGGTTTCCTCCAAAATTTTAATAGAAACAATGAGAGCATTACAAACGAATTCATAAACAATTACACACAGAAGCAAACCATGGTGGGAAACATAGTCATCCCATTACATATATAGTCCATTTCTCAGGCCTTATATTTACCATTGTGAGGGGAACAATATCATAAGGGTTTTCACTTTAAAGATAAGAGATGGACTTTATTTTTGGAGAAAAATAGGAAGGTATCATTTGACAGAACCAAGGGGGTTCCAAGGGAATGGTTTAATTAGCCTTAGGCCAAGTTAGTGTTAGTTACTAAGATATTTTTCACATGTGACGGTAGGCACAATGTAGTGCATATCTATCATATTATATTTATTCAGCATATCAAGGGAAAAATGAAAACCAATTTACCATATATCTTCTCTCAAAATTTGATTAAAATGATAGAGAATGTGAAGAATGAAACCAAACCCAAAGAGGCACAAATCTACCATCAGGGACTCATAAAAATCCTTGTAGAGTATTAGTTGAAAATCAAGGGTGTAATGTGGAAAGATTTTCTAACTCAACATCAGTTTGCAGAACAAATCATAGAGGAAAATTTTAAACCAGTTCATGAAACAAAGAGTATAATGATCTCACCTCTTTATCCAAGGACAAGATCCAAAAAGCAACAAGATACAATCATGGTTGAAAGAGAAGCATCCTTCCTATCCATTCCTAGGATACAAAGAAGAAAACGTCTAGTAGACAAAAGCAGTGAAGAAAAAGAACCCGAGGTAAAAATGGCTGAGACACCTCCCATAACAAGACAAGTTGATGAAATTATTGAAAGATTGCAAAAGGATGCATATGAAAACACATTAGAAAGAGATTCATGATTTTATAATGATGAGATAGAAGCCACTTCATTTTCTAAAAACACCAAGGAAGAAAAAATTGAGCTAAACCTTAGAAAAATAAAAGAATTGACAGATCAATTGGAGGTAAGCATGATACTAGAGAGGCATTTGAAGAAAGAAAACAATACATACAGGAAAAACAATGAAAATTTGATCAAGGAGGGTAAAAAACTGAATGAAAATTTGGAAAATTAAAAGAAAATAACAATCTTCTTCCCATGCAACCATTCAGATGGATCAAAGAGAAAAAGTCATGGAAAATGAAGTATGAAAAACAAAAATTCATGGATTCAATCTACAAGGGAGAGTAGTATAAATGGATAGATTATATTCTATAAGCAGCATAGAAAAAATCATTTGGATTAGGCACAATATCGACATCAGAGCTCAGGAGATCTAGGAGAAAGAAGAAAGCATAAGGACATGCTTGTACATCAGCAAGGGGAAGATGTTGGCCCTCATTTTTTATCCAATTTTGTTTAAGTAAATACACTTTATTACCATGATATCCATCTATATATCATCCATATTCACTCTATTTTTAAAAATTACTGCATATCTAGCTATATAAATTAATTTTTGCAATTTTTAGAAGTTTTTATAGAAACTGAATTTTAAGTGCATTTTTGGACTGGACCAGAGATTCCCGCAATAGCTTCATTGATGTCATAGTTGCATGACACCTGGGCTCCAGATGAGAAAATTTATAGAAATATTGGGAACTAAGAATGAATTTACACCTATTGGTTCGGTTAGACCGAGCTTAAACAGGCCCAGTCAAAGCCGATCAAATAGGAACTGTTTTTATGGAAATCCCTAGGAAATAGGTCAAATTTAACATTTTATGGGATTTTCCAGATTTTGAGAGATTAGATGGATGATATCGACCACAATAGATAGGATAAGGATATACATAGCTTTTGAAAACATTTTAGTTTAGTTTTTTTCATATTTCTCTATTTAAGCCTAAGACATTGAAGCCATTGATATGTATAATTTGTATAAGTTCACTTTGATATTTATGAAACTTTGAGAGCTAATTGAAGAACATGTTCTATCTCCTTTTCTTCTATTCTATATGGTTAATTCTTGATTGAGTTTCAGTAGTTGAAAGTACTCATAGTGTGCGAGGCAAGGGTGGAGGGCCCCCACACCACGCTAAGTGAAATTTCTGGTTAATTTAGTTGCAATTTCCTGAACTAGTTTTGTTTCATGCTTAATTAGTTAATTAGATGTATGATGATATGTTATGATTTCCGATGAATTTAATTCTAATTTCTATTCTGCATATGAAGGTTCAAACCAGTGTTTGAGTTAAACATTCCTTCTATTTGATCAGAACTAGAAATTGGAATTCATATTTTTTTGCTTTTAAGTGATTTTATGAATTTCCTATTTTCTAACAATGGAATTAATGATAAATGAATTTGTAATGAAGGATGGAAAGGACCTCCTTAGTTAGGAGCCTCTTATTTTATTATTTCATGCATCTTGATCTATATTTCATTCGTGGTTCTTGTTTTCTGATCAATGAATGACTATTGTAGAGAAGGACAAACAAGTTCTCCTAAGTTACGAGCTTCTTCTTCTACTTATTACATAATTGAATTATAAATTATTTAGTTAAGTTTTATATTTGTAATATGCATTTCCTTTAATTTAAATAATTCATCTTCTAAACTTGACTATAGCTGAAATCCATATATCTTGGAGATGCTTCTAAGTTCTACAACCCTAGATTGATAATAAAATACTTGTGTTAGTTTACCCAGTAAACAGACTCAACACTCTAGTTGGTAGTTAGAGTATCCATAGACTTGCAGTCCTGCATATGGAATTTTCAAAGTATTTAAAAATTGTACCTTCCCCAACTCAAAAAAAACCTCTCCATATCCCTGCCACACCTTGAAACCGAGGAAGTTATGCAGAAATCACATGTTCGTCATCTTGAAATCTCTTTCAAGGTCCTCCTTCCAAGACTAGATCAACTTCTCATCCCTTGTCAGTATCAAGTCCCTACATATAGGAATAGAATGGCCAATTTTCCATATACCATAATTTAGTATATATTGGCATTTGCTTCACTTTTGGTGAAGCTCAATCCACTGCCATATGTGTCTATTTGAGTGTCCCAAGGATGGGTTTCGTTTTTGAGACCATAAATATCTCTCCTAAGTCTACACAGATGTGTCTCCCTATAAAATGTCTCAAACCGCTCAAGCTTGTCTATGTAAATATCTTCATCAACCACATCCATCTTTTGTATCTTCCACCCCATCTATGTTCCTAATGCTATAATGGTTATGATGGGGGATTATCTTGCCACTGGGGAAAATTTCTTCTCATAATTAACTCCCTCTATATGTGAGAAGCCTTTGGCCACAAGTCTAGCCTTTTACTTCTCGATACTCCCATTAGCAGCATGTTTCACTTTTTATATCCATCTGGAACCAGCCACTGAATTCTTCTCTAGTATAGGAACCACCTCCCACACTTTGTTCTTCATGATGGATTTATACTCCTCCACCATGGCATATACCCATACGGGTTCGGAAAATTTCTCCTCAAATGAAGAAAGCTAAAAATCAATAAGTTCGATCATGCATTCCATGTAACCATATACCTATCTAGTGATCTCCTTTTCTTGAGCAGTGATGTACGAGCTCCCACATTCTCCTATGCATCTTGCACCAACCTGACAACCTCTCTAGTTCTTTTCCTCCATTCTATGGAAGATTCTGGTTGATTGGGTGCCTCCACTTTGAATTTTCTCTTCTCCACAACATCATGAAGCTTTGACTAAGGCTCCTCCTTTGGGCTAGAATATTCCCCTCTAGTCCAATAATTAGCTCTTTCTCTAGAGAGCTTCTCATAGCCTTCTCTTAATCAAATATGAAATTTATCCTCGTCATTTTCATCTAGAGAGAGGGAAAATACACCCAATAGTTAGGAGGTGTCTTTATGCATCCTACACATATCCACATCTCAGCTTTAGGATTCAACCTTTTCCTGCTATTCTTGGAGACATGACAATAAATTATAGCTCCAAAAATTTGAAAATGGGATACACATGGCTTCCCCCCAGAGAAATATTATTCAGGTTTGATCATGCCAAGTATTTTTTGAGGGCTCTGGTTCTGCAATTAAACTATTGTATTGCATGCTTCTTACCACAAATATAGTGGCAATCCCTGATCATGAAACATTTCTCTTTTAGCCCCTAAAATGCTCCCATTTTTCCTCTCTTCCACCCCATTTTGTTGTGGGTTTTGGGGTGAAATAAGTTCTCTCATAATTACTTCCTTAGCACAAACACCAATTCTCTTCCATTATCACTTCTTGGGGAATTAATTTTCTGACTAGTCTACTTTTAAACCAATTCTTTGAATTCAACAAATTTTGCAAATAGTTCATCTTTCTTCTTCATAAATTAGATCCAACACTTGTGGGAAAATTCATCTATGAAAATTAAATATAAATGTGTTTCACAATTGAGACTATATAAATTTTTCCACCCACATATAAGTGGACTCACTCCAAGATGGATCCAACTCTCCTATCCCATCCCTGGAAGGAGGGTTTGACATATTTTCCAAGAGTGCATCTCTTGAAAACATCATGTTGGGAAAGTGTTCATTTTGGAAGTCCTGTGGTGATTTTCTGCATGATGTTCTAAGCTCCATGGTGTAGGTGACCCATACACTTATTACATAGTTCTCTAACATATCGAATCTGAAAATGTTATGCTTTACTGCTCAATGCATTGCATGCATCCATCTCTAGCTTGTAGAAAATTTTCACTCTAACACCACTTTGTTTTACTTGTGCAGTAGAAAAATACTTCACAAAATATTTCCCTTTACTAAACACCACATCATAATATTTGTCCTTCAATACAACTATAGAAATCAATTTTTTCTTCAGCCCGGGCACTTACATTACATTTTTCAGGTGAATATGGGAGACTGGCTCCCTCTTGAAGGTGGCAGTACCAATTATTTTAGTACCATACCACCCATCATCTCCAAGTTCTATGTGTAATTGTAGGTCCTTCTCCTCCAAGATACCAAAGAAATCCTTGGATATTATCATATGAAATGAGGCTCCACAATCCAAGTACCATACACTGCTTTTTACAATACTTTACATGCATGAAACGAGGGTGAAATCTAATTCGAATTCGATGCAAGAGGATCACCTCTTGCTCCTCTTGCAGGATTATTCCTAGATTTCTTGTGTGGACACTTGGTTGCATACTTTCCATATTCATGGAAGTGAAAACATTAAATTTTATTGAGCTTATTCTTCTTTCCCTACTTCTTTCTAGATTCCTCCTTACCTTGGGACTTATTTCCCTTGTCTTTCTTTCCAACGAAAATTTTTCTTCCTCCTCAACTTTGGCTATGACACCATATCTAGTGTTTCTTCTGATCTCGTCCTCCACCAAATCAGGTGAAATTCTGTCCAAATATGGTAGCTTTCTCTTCAATTAACTTAATCCTGATGGTTGTGCTGGGATTTTAGAAGGCCTAAGAGTGCTAAGCTCAAAAGTTTGGATGATGACAAATTTTCTCCTACTCCTCCAAGTTCATCTCAAACCGAAGTGAATCCGGATAGGTATTATGGAATGGTTTCATTTTTCTACACTTGAATGCTCCTGAATTTATCTATCAATGTAAATTTCCTCGTATCATTGTTGTTTTGGAGGAGATCTGTGAGATTTTTCCATGTTGCAATAGGAGTCTTGTTTCCATGAAATTTTGAAACCACATGATCTTTGAATCCCTCCAGGATAATCCTCTTGACCTTTTTTATGTATTTCTTCCACTAACAAAGTGCTTGTGAATCTGATGCTGCTAGTTTCGAAATATTAGTTTGTGTATATTCCCATATTCCATTTTCATCCAGGACAAATTCCATCCTTTCTTTCGAAGCTCAAAAATTTTAGGTTCCCTCCAACACATACTCAAGTGTCTATTTGTTGAAAGTTTTTTTTCCTATAATGAAGAGAATATGAAAAAAAACTATAAAAATTGAAATTTCTCTGAGATAATACTTGTTAGCCACTAATAAATTCTATTATACCAAAAGGTGGCTAATTTTTTTCTTAAAAAATTCAAGAGATAATTCCCTTTGAAAACCTATCATATTTGAATTTTTTTATGAAGATAAGTAATCTTTTAGTTAATCTTCACTACTGTTTCCATCATAAACCTGAAAAAATATGTTGCTTGGAAGGAGAAAGATTGCTCAAAAAACCCTTTTTTCCCTTCATTTTTCCCCTCCTTCCATCCATTAATAACACCATTTTCATCCCATTTTTCTTCATAAAATTCCTCCTTTTCCCTCATTTTCCTTCATCCCCTTCATAAGTTCCCTTTGATAAATTTTAAAAATCCTTTTTTAACCTTATCGGAACCCTCAAAAACCTCTGAAAAACCCTCATTTTGGCCTAAAAACCTTCATTTTTCTATAAAGCCTTAAGCCCCTTTCCGGCTTTAACCTCATGCCCCTTTTCCACATAAAACCCAGAGCCGCGATCAAGCACTAAGGCCTAATCGTAAATCACAAATCGGAGCTTTCTATTAACATTTTTCCTTTGTTCTTCCAAAAATCTTATCGATGCGATGAGTTTCCTCCCTCCAACCCCAGATCTAATCTCCGTCGTTGATCTTTATAAATCCAACAGCTAGTGATAAAGACACATTGCGCCCATAACCTTCCTCCATTACCCCTCCGATTGAATATTGACCGTCGATCTTACTCCCAGATCTGACGGCTGGAATTCAATCGCATCGCGCAAAATCTGAAGTGCCATCCCTTTGCCTCCTCTGATTTTGCGATATTCGATCCAATCTCGAACGTTCGTTCCCACAGATCCGACGACTGAGGTATAATCGCACTCCACTCATAAGCCCATCACCCAGGCCTTTCGATTCAATCCTGACCATTAATACCCCTTCCGATCCGACGGTCAGAAACTAATCACATCGCCCATTTTCTGTCTGTCCACCAAGTCCCGAATCATCTTTTCGACGCAATCCTAGCGGTCTGTTTTATAGATCCAACGGCTAGGATCTATTTCACCAATCCATATAACCTCCTTCCCCTTTCAAGCACTGGCATTCCTACCATTGATCCTGACCGTCCATGCTGAAGATCTGATGGTCCACAATGAACCTGATGGCTCACCTCTGCCCTTTTCTTTTCTCCTCCATCAATAGATCTCGACTGTTCATTCCATCATCCAACGGTCAAGGTTTAAACTACCTTTGACCTTGCCCACCTTTTCTGCCCACGCATCTTACCCCATCACGCTCTCATTCCCACCGTCAGATCTCTCCACCTTTCATCCGACAGCTGAGACTCCATATCATGCAATTTCGCGCCTGAACATTAATGCCAAAAATTTACACGATATGGGTGGTATTGAAAGGACAAGTGTCAAGCGCAGACCTATATCGCATTATTTTGGGAAAATCTTGAAACGACCTTAGAGTTGCGCGAAAACCATTCTGGTTTTTCGCCAAACCACCTTTCCCCATTACATTGCATCTGTTTATTTAATATTCGCCATCCATTTCATAACATCCGACGGCTCAGATCATATCCCCGTCTCAAATACATCTACCTCCATCTACTCAACTAAAGAACTTATTGAGCAATCTCCGCCATTGGATGCCCTAATCTAACAATCCTCATTCAAAATTATGCCCAAACTCCATTTAAACCCTTTTTCGCCTCCGATAAAGGTTTTATCCCCTTTGTATTACATTTTCTTCCATTTTATTATAATGTTACTGCCTCCGCATTATAAAATTCCCAATTGATCTCAGCCGTTGATCAATCTAGATCAACGACCCAGACTTAATCTGATCCTCATTTTCATCTGACCGCCTCCCCATCAACCCATCAAGAAATCTCGATCGTTGCTTTTTCTGGATCAATGGCCACTATTTCTTCTCGCACTCAGTGCTGTCTAAACCTATCCCTCACGGATTTTTCTTAATTTTTCTCGTTTTTTTCAGGTTATAAAGGTTTTTCCACTATATTTAAATGAAACAAAAGGCCGGGGATGATGATCCCCCATGTCACTATCAATGAAGGAAATGAATATATAGGTTTTGACCAAAATTTTTAACCATGACTCATGAACATTGGTAATATTATAAAAACCCTTCGCGCACCTGCAAGACAGCAAAAACACAGTCAGAGTCCATTTATTAAAGAAATCGACGAAGACGGAGGACAATTACTATCGGGTTTTAAGGTTTAAATCGAGTTTTAAAAGGATTAAGGCATAAACTGGAAAATCAAATGCCGGTCTACGGTCGCAGAGTATGAAGACCGGATGATAAGAATTAAGTAATGGGGCTAAAAACACGGATCGAGCCGATTAAAGGTGTTTTAGTAAAAAATGAGGAAAATATCGGTCCGAGGACACCTGGAGCCCGCTCAAAGCTAATTAGATCCTCTCCGGTACCCAGCCACTGTGACCTCGATAAATTGAAAATAAGGTCTAGTTATTGCCGAAAGAGAAGATATTTGTCTAACTACGGTAGAATGATTATTTCAAGCAAAAGATATTTTAAGCTGCTCGGTGAAGAGTTATTGTGAAGGATAAATAGGCCATAAAAGATAAATAGGCCATAAAGTCAATATTTTACCACCATTGAGCCTTAAAAAAGCATAAACGAGTTGTAATTCGATGCATTCCTGCCTTATGCCTTGCATGGTTTTCAAGGCAAGGAGTTGCATTTAGTGTAGAATTTATTACACTTCAATCCTAAAAACTCTTCCACCTCCTCATTTCTTCTATAAATACTTCTGAAGAAGATGAGATACAGGTTGATTGTTCACTAGTTGTAATACTGAAACTCTCTGAAATAATACATAGTCTGTCTGAAGTTGAGGAAGAAATTGAAGTCTTGGAAGCTTGATGATGTTGAAACACGCTTGTTCTTGAGAAGGCTCTATCATTGGATCCATGAGCTTGGCTGTTGGTGAAGTATTCTGAACTGTTTGATGTTTTATCCTGTTTTCATTTTGTTACATAAATGCTTAATACAGTAGGATGAAATTTTTAGGCTAAGAAATGACTCCTAGAAGCACCTTAGACTTGTTCATCCTTCACTGTTTCATGTTTTCTTCTGATGAGGTATTTTAGAGTCTTTAATCTCTCTCTTTAGTCCTCATGCTTGTTTATTTCTCTAATAGTTCAAATAGTTGGTTTCAACATGATTTATGGTTCTCCTTGCTTGTCTGCTGCCACTTGAAGGCTGTTTTTGAAGTCTCCCTTTTAAGTACCATTGTTTATAGTTAGCCAAGGAGGCCTGTTATGATCATGCACTTTGTCCTTGCTTTAACAATTGTTTTAGAGGTATTTATAGTTGTGATCATAGATGTGTTAGGTGTTCCCTCTTCTATGACTGCAATTATCAGTGAATCTTTTATGTTTTCTAAGTCATTTGAAATAAAATCTTTGAGGAAATAGGATGTGCTCCCGAATCTTAGATTTCATTTTGAAAGTTGTATTGAAGTCATTATTTGCTTGAAGTGTGTTTGTAGAATTTATGGTTACCCCTGTCTATCAAATACCTCTTTATTGTTTAATTTATGTTTTCAAGTTACCTTTGTTGAGAATTCAATTTCTCTTTCCAAATCATTGATGTCCATCTCATTCACAAAACCAAAGGATCCTGTGGCCAAGTTAGGTTTGCCCTATGATATCCCATATCCATTGATAAGTTTGTCATAAACCCCTTCTTGATTTCAATACCCAATCAATCTAACATTTCTCCTTTCTAGCTATCTTTCCTAGACTTTTCATGTTCTCCTATGTCATCCAACCAAACAAACAAACAAACACTTGCACTTAATAACTAGTCTAAAACCAATACTCAAAGCACACAAGATAAACCTTTGCAAAACAAATAATTTGAGAGATCCCTCTTTGAGAATAGGAGGACTAGATCCTGAACTCTAAAGATTGGTTCTGATGTTGCCTTGTATTTTGATTTGCCAATCTATCAAAACACAGGATCCCAACATAATGATGATCACGTTGGGACATTTTTGAGTTAGTGACAATCTAAATACACCTTAGGACTCCAGAAAATCCCTTTGTCTTCAAGAATATCCAGTGATTATCAGCCACCTCATCGGTAGGACCACTGAGTTCATAGCTGCCTAGAAAGCTCTTATAGACTCTTTAGTCTTTCAAAAAACCATATAAACTCAGAAAAACTAAAAAATATTTCAGATTAGCTTCCTAATAAACATGGTGGTGGAACCATTCAATATTTTATCTTCATAAAAGCTAAAAAGTTTCAACCTGGCGACTCCACTAGCCCCAATAGGCCTATAACCTATCTAGCTCTCCAGAATTCCTTAAGATTGTGTTAACCAACCTCGAGGAAGTTTAGAAGCCTAGTCCCATACTAGATAAGACATTGTGAGGCAAAATTTTCAAAAAACAGTCCCTAAAAAAAAAAAAACCTTTAGCCTTTCTCATTTTTGAAAAAGAAGTCTGGCTTCACATAAGATCAACACTAGATCCCATATAGACCCTAATCCTCCTACAATATTTGACAATCCAGAGAGAATTCTGTGGCAGACTTCTAAATCTAGAAAATCAGTTGCTGATGGGAGCCTCTTAAGAAAAAAATCTGTCCCTAAAAACCTTGTTGTCTTAGAGGATTTACACTTTGACTTACATCACACAAAGAACATATTTAGAACTAGATCTCAAGGTGATTTAAGCCAAACTGATCTTGAAATTGCAGATTTGAAACAGAGCTTTAGTAGAGAAGCCTCACCTTCCACTCCTCCTAATTCCCAGCTTCTTCACAACTTTAGCCTCTTTCATAATAAATCTGCTCAAAACCAATTTGCTGGCCCAAGTGTTTCTTCCACTCCAATCCATACTACCACTGTTCAAAACACTCCATTTCAGCCCACTTTCACTCTTGTAAATCCACCTTTATTTCCAGCCATGGCAACATGGTATGCCCCATTATTGTTACCACAACCTCTGGTTCCCTTACCAAATGATTATCAATCTAAAATTCCTCATTTCACTGCAAATGAACCCACTACTGCCCAATAGCATATAGACAAAATGAATGATGCATTTGATTACATGGAGATAGAAGATGAGACCATACAGATGAGAATATTTGCCCAAAGCTTAGGGTGAGAAGTAAAAAAATGGTTTAAAAGCCTATCTCTTAACAACATCAATGATCTCCCTGCTTTGCATCAAACATTTATAAACATATGGGAAATCAAAAGGAATCCTCTCCAAATCTTAGCAGAGTATAACAGTCTTAAAAGAAATCAAGGGGAGAGTGTTCATGATTACTCCACTAGGTTTAATAGTATCTACAATGCTCTTCCACCTCACATGAAACCTCCCCAAGGCATGGCCTTAGTAAGATATCCCGAAGGTTTTGATGCTGAAATGGCCTATCAACTAAGGGAGAGAGATTACTGAACTCTAGAAGACATGTAGAAAGGAGCTGTGAGTGTAGAAGCAAACATAATTGAGAAGAGAAATAGGTTGATATCAGAGAAGAGGGTAACTTATAAAGATGACATTGCACCCTCAACCTCATCTTCTGACACCAAAATTGACAACTTAGTGAAAGTAATGGAGAATATGCTTGAAAAGATCAACTTAAATGATAGAGTGCCACCAAGAGAACCTCAAAACAACCAAAATAGAAATAGAAATCAGAATTATAGAAGAGAAAACAATCAAGATAGGCAAAAATAAAATGACCAACAGATTAGACCTCCCTTCCAACAAAACTATGTAGATCAATATGAGGAAGATAGGGAGATTGAAAGGTTGGGAGAAGGTCATGTAAAATTGATTGGATCAGACAGTGGGGATGATGTTTTCCTCATTGAAGAAGAACAAGGTTTCTTATCCTCAGATCAAAATGAAAACACCTATGAGGATTCTGATGATTATATATTGGGGTTTGAAAATTCAATCATGGAGGTGCACAAACAATATGATCTTAGAAGCAAAGGGAACATAGAAAATTCAAAAGACAAGAACACCAATGCTGCTGTTAAGAAAAATGCAGAAAATCAGCCTAAGAAAACAGCAGACAAACCCAACATTTTGGCTAAGAAACCAGATTCAAACAAAGAGAAAAGTAGCCAGCCCAATGTTGAGCAAAGCATCCCTAGCACTTCAGCTAGTGGACCTAATAAAACTGTCCCAATTACCAATCCAAACAAAGTTCAGAAAATCAAAATTGCTGAAAGGAATTCAATTGAAAAGACAGATGTAAATATGACCAAATCAATTGTTCCTTTCAGCCTTGAGGGAGAGATTGCAAAGATAAAAATTACTATACCTCTAGTTGAACTAGTAACCCAAGAAGTGTACAAAAACAAATTTTTGAAAGCTTTGAACTTAGGAAGTGATACTGATACCTTAAACTTGACAGATGACAAGCCCGAGTTGTTGTTTGGTCCAGAAGTTGAAGGAAAATACCAAGAAGGAGCTGTCCCTCCCTTCTATGTTAGTTTGAATATACATGAGAAAATTTTACACAATGCCATGTTAGATTCTGGAGCTTCACACAATCTTATGCCCAAAGTAGTAATGGAAAGCTTAGGCTTAGAAATTACTAAACCATACAAGGATTTATATTCCTTTGATTCAAGTAGAGTCAAATGCTTGGGTTTAATCAAAGATTTATGTGTTAACTTATCTAAAATCCCTGCTAAGAGTCTAGTGATGGACATAGTTGTAGCTGACATTCCCCCAAAGTATGGCATGCTTTTGTCAAGATCACGGGGAGCCAAAATTCAGGGAAGCCTTCAAATGGACATGTCTTATGCCACCATCCCAGTTTTTAACCAAAACAGAAGGTTATACAGGGAATCCCACATGAAATACATGGTGAGAAACATAGATAAACCAAACAACTCTCCAATCTATTCCATTTAGTCAAGCTTAGATTCCTTCATCTTATACAATGAATATGAAATCACTCAGGAAGAAAAGGAAAACCAAGAGAAAATCAGTTCACCAGAACAATCAAACCTTCCCTCAAATCAAATTCAAAACATTGAAAATCAACAGCAACAAGAAAACGGAAATGAGGTAGATATGCTTTGGACAATAAACTTTGATGGATCTTGTAATAAAACTAGTGCAGGGGTAGGTGTATGGATTCAAAATACAAATCATAGCTTTTCATATAAACTAGATTTTCCATGCACAAACAATATCGCTGAATACGAAGCACTTCTCCTTGGCTTACAATTTCTTAAACAATTAGAAGCCCAAAGGATATCAATCTTAGGAGATTTTTAACTTATCATAAGAAAAATCAAATGAGAATACTCAGCTAGAAACCCAAGACTTAGAGAGTATCGAAATGCTGCCCTTGATTTATTAAAAACCTTTGAGAAATATGAACTCATTTTCATTCCTAGAGCACAAAATCATCTAGCAAATGAACTTGCTTTCAATGCCAGCAACTGCCAAATACCTGAGATAAATGAACAACTTAGTGTAAAGGTGAAACACAGGCCTGCAGTGCCTGATAATGAGGATCACTGGCAAGTGTTTGATTCTGAAAAAACACATAGATGATTTCTTAAAATTAGAAAATGATTTTTCCATACCAATATCAGAAACCAGCCATAAAGAAAACTGTTTGTATATTGAACAAATCCCAGAAGTTGAAATGACATATTCTGCTGATATAAATCAATATGAGAATCCTTTTGAAGTAGAATTAATTGACTGCGCAGACCAGAAAGACTTGGAAGTATTTCAATTTAAAAGTGATACAATTCCAAGAGGTCTCACACCTTTAGAACACCTTTTCAATTTTAATGATGTAGCCAAAGAACCAAGAATGGAGCCTGTGGAAATAGATGTAGAAGAACATAACATAGGCAGCCTAGCAGAACCCAAGATGATTAAACTGTCCAACACTCTCCCAGCTCACATAAAATTGCAATACATAGAGCTTTTCAAAGAATATAAAGATGTGTTTTCTTGGGAATACAAAGATCTAAAATCTTATGATACTAGCATCATTCAGCACAAAATTCCTCTTAAGGAAAATCAGAAACCTTTCAAACAAAAACTAAGGAGAATAAACCCTGTTTTACTGCCTTTAGTTAAGAAATAAATTGAAAAGATGTATGATGCTGGTATTATTGTACCCATTAGATATTCAGAGTGGGTGTCAAACTTAGTTTCTGTTAGGAAGAAGACAGGGGAAATCAAGCTCTGCATTGACTTTAGAAATTAAATAGAGCCTCTCTAAAAGACAACTAACCTTTGCCCAAGATGGACCATATACTTCAAAGGGTAGTTGGGTCAAAAATAATATCACTATTGGATGGGTTCTCGGGCTACAATAAGCTGTTAGTGCTCCCAAGTGATCAACTCAAAACTGCTTTTACTACACCTTGGGGCACCTTTATGTATGTCAAATAGCCATTTGGTTTGATGAATGCAGGGGCCACCTTCTAAAGGGCCATGGACATAGCCTTATTTGAATATATTGGCTATTTTATAATCATTTACCTTGATGACATAACCGTTTTCTCAAAAATTGATGAAGAAAATTTGATTCACTTGAGAAAAGTTTTTGAGAAGTGTAGGAAATTTGGCTTATCTTTGAATCCCAAGAAGACACTCTTTGGTCTCCAAGAAGGTAAACTTCTTGGTCATATAATTTCAGAAGAGGGAATCAAAATAGACCCTAAAAGGATAGATGGCATATTGCAGATCAGCCATCCAAGAAGCCTCAAAGAATTACAATCTTTCATTGGGAAGATTAATTTTCTGAGGAGGTTTATCCCCAACCTTGTTGAGCTATTAAAAAAAATTACAAACATGCTTAAGAAAGAGGTAGGTGTGAAATTGACTTTACAAGCTAAAAAATCATTTGAACAAGTTAAACAAGATCTCACTCAAACACCAGTCTTGATTAGTCGAGATTTCACCAAAGACTTTTATATCTTTTCTTTTGCATCTGAGCATACAATAGCTGCAGTATTACTTCAAAACAATGACTTGGGGCAAGAACAACCAATATCCTTCTTTAGTAGGGCCTTAAGTTATGCTCCTCTCAAATATAACATCATGGAGAAGCAAGCCTTAGCATTAGTGAAATAATTAAAGGACTTTAGAGTCTACATTTTACACTCTCACATAATCGCTTTTGTTCCACATACCATTGTCAAGGATATTCTAAGTCAAGAACCTGATGGTAAAAGGGGAAAATGGATTGCTACTATTCTTGAATATGACTTAGAAATCAGGCCCACCAAACTAGTTAAAGGGCAAGGATTAGCAAAACTTATCGTTGAGTCTAACTTCCAAGCATTAGATATGAACATGGTGGATGTGTTGGAAGAAATAGAAGAATCCACTGCTCCTTTCATTGAAGAAACATTTCTGAATTCTCCTTGGTATGTTGACATCATTTATGTGCTTTTGTATTTGAATGCCTCTCCTTCCTTTTCTAAAACTAAAGCTAGATTTTTGAAACAGAAAGCTTTAAGTTATTGCATCTTAGATGGGGTATTGTATTGAAAAAATGCTGTTGGAATTTTGCTTAAATGTTTACTTGAAGAAGATGCAGGAAGAATCATGCATGAGCTGCATGAAGGAGAATGTGGAGGACACCTCTACTGGAAGGCCACAACAAACAAAATCCTCAGATCTGGTCACTATTGGCCCACCCTTTTCCCAGACACTCAGAAGTTAGTCATGTCTTGCTATAAGTGTCAAATTTTTGATGGAAAAAGAAAACTCCTTCCCTTACCTTTGCATCCTATCAATGTTGAGACACCCTTTCAACAATGGAGCTTTGAATTCATTGGGATTCACCTATCTTCCTTAGCCCAACATAAGTGGATCCTCACTGCCACTGACTACTTTACCAAATGGATAGAATCTATACCCTCTAGGAATGCTACTGACTCCATCATTATCAAGTTCCTTGAAACAAATATCCTATCCAGATTTGGTTGTCCTAGAAAAATCATAACAGATAATGCTGCTGCCTTTAAATCTGAAAGAATGGTTGATTTTTGTAACAAATACCACATTACCTTGGGCCACTCTACTGCCTACTATCCCCAAGGAAATGGATTAGCTGAATCTTCCAACAAGAGCCTCATCAATATCATCAAGAAGCTGTTGGAGTAGAATAAAAATTCATGGCATAGTAAGCTGGTTCATGCCTTATGGGCTGATAGATTAACTACAAAAAAGTCAATAAATATGTCCCCCGATCAGCTGGTTTATGGCATGGATGCAGTCTTCCCAACATCATTAGGAGTTCCAGTCGTGAAACTCCTCCAAGAAGTGCAAAATGAAGAGAATGATATGTAGAGAATAATCAACCAAACAATTCATTTACAATATACTAGAGAAGAAGTCTATAACATAACACAGTTAGTCCAAGAAAATATCAATAAACTCTTTGATAAAAGGACTAAGGCAAACAATTTCCAATTTGGAAATGTTGTCCTTAAGTGGGATTCAAGAAAGGAAGAGAAGGGAAAACATGGCAAGTTTGAGAACTTGTGGAAAGGACCCTATATTATTCATGCTGAGAGAGGTCACAATGCATTTTTCCTGAAAGAATTGAATGGAGAAGATTTATATGGAGGTCCTGTCAATGGCAGGATGCTAAAACATTACTTCTGTCAAGAGTCATGAGTTTCAAAGAATTTTACTTTTCATTGTAAATATCATTGTTTAAACATTGCATTCAAAATTAGAAAAATAAAAATCCAAAAACAATAGAAAAGAGAAAAGAGGGCAGATTGAAAAACAAGAAAGGTACAACCCCATACCAAAAAGAAGAGACAAAATCTGAAAGTGTGCAAGCTCAAATGCCACTCCTAAAATCACACTTCTAGTTAGTCATACAGTTTAATCATGACTAATTAGCTTTTCAATTTACTGCTGATAGGTTAATGAATTAGATTTGCCAAACAGCTCAATCTTGGCTTATCAGTAAGGTAGATTAGGTTAGAAGAAAGAAGGTTCAAACATGCTCAAAACTTAAACGATGAGATTGATGAAAAACTGGTTCTAATAGGCTTAAAACTTGAACCTGGAAGAGAGAATAGGCAGCTCAAACAAATTAAAAAACAGAGCTGAAAAGATAGTGAAGGATGTTTTTAATTTTCAGATCTTAAGCCTTCTTATTTTGTTTTAAATTTTCTGCAAATACTAATCTATGTGCAGCTTGTTTTTATGCCATTGATCACAGCAAGTCAAATAGCTTAATCTTGGCTTCACTGTTTTTAAATTTTTGTCTTAGAAATTAGAGAATAAAAGTCTTCAGACAGTCTAATCCTGACAGACAGTAGTTAGGTAGAGAAGCTTATGAACTCAACTGTTTAAACTGAGTTCATGGAGAAATAAGATTAGACTTAGATAGGTTTTATTTTTCAAAAAGAATAAAATGTTTTTGAAGAGAGTTTTCCAGTTTAAATTCACTCTGAAAAGAAGAAAAAATGTTAGGATCATTAGGAATGGGTAGGCAGACATGTTGTTTTGACAGAATTCCATTGTTTTTAATGGCTGCAGAGTTCATCAAAAAAGAATGGTTGCTGCCCAATAGATTAAGGCACTGGTTTAATGAAAGCCAGAGATTCGCAGCTAAGGTTCTAGACACCTAAAGAACCAGCTGTCTTCCCCAAGTGGAGCCACTGTTAGCCACTGATAAATTCTGTTATACCAAAAAGTGGCTAATTTTGTTCTTTGAAACTTCAAGAGATAATTCCCTTTGAAAACCTATCATCTTTGAAGTTTTTTATGAAGATAACTAATCTTTTAGTTAATCTTCACTACTGTTTCCCTCATAAACCTGAAAAATATTCTGTTTGCAAGGAGAAAGATTGCTCAAAAAACCCTTTTTTCCCTTCATTTTACCCCTTCTTTCATCCATTAATAACACCATTTTCATCCCCTTTTTCTTCATAAAATTCCTCCTTTTTTCCCTCATTTTCCTTCATTCTCTTCATAATTTCCCTTTGATGAGGTTTAAAACTCCTTTTTTAACCTTATCGAAACCCTCAAAAACCTTTGAAAAACCTCATTTTGGCCTAAGAACCTTCATTTTTATATAAGGCCTTAAGCCCCTTTTCGACTTTAGCCCCATGCCCCTTTTCCGCATAAAACCTGGAGCCGCGACCAAGCGCTAAGGCCTAAATCGCAAATTGCAAATCGAAGCTTTCTATTAACGTTTTTCCTTTGTTCTTCCAAAAAATCTCCGATGCGATGAGTTTTATCCCTTCGACCCCAGATCCAATCTCCACCGTTGATCTTTATAAATCCAACGGCCAGCGCTAAAGTCACATCCCACCCATAACCTTCCTCCATTACCCCTCTGATTAAATATTGACCATCGATCTACTCCTAGATCTGACGGCTGGCGCTTAATCGCATCGCGCAAAATCTGAAGTGCCATCCCTTTGCCTCCTCTAATTTTGTGATCTCCGATCCAATCTCGACCGTTCGTTCCCACAGATCCGACGGCTGAGGTATAATCGCACTCCGCTCATAATTCCATCACCCGCGCCTGCCGATTCAATCTTGGCCGTTAATTCCCCTTCCGATTCGATGGTCAAAATCTAATCGCATTGCCCATTTTCTATTTGTACACCAAGTCTCGAATCATTTTTCTGACGCAATCTCAGCCATCCGTTCTATAGATCCAACGGGCAGGATATATTCCTCCCATCCATCTAACCTTCTTCCCCTTTGAAGCACTGGCGCTCCTACCTTTGATCTTGACTGTCCATGCGAAAGATCTGACGGTCCACAATGAACTCGATGGCTCACCTCCGCCCTTTTATTTTCTCCTCCATCAATAGATCTTGACCATCCATTCCATGATCCAACGGTCAAGGTTTAAACCACCTTTGACCCTGCCCACCTTTCCGCCCACGCATCTTACCCCATTGTGCTCTCATTCCCATCGTCAGATCTCTCCACCTTTCATCTGACGGCTGAGACTCCATATTGCGTAATTTCGCGCCTAAACATTAATGCCAAAAATTTATGCGATATGGGCGATATTGAAAGGACAGGTGTCAAGCGCAGACCTATATCGCGTTCTTTTGGGAAAATCTTGAAACCACCTTAGAGCTGCGCGAAAAAAATTCTAGTTTTCTGCCAAACCACCTTTCCCCATTACATTACATATGCTTATTTAATCTCCGCCGTCCATTTCATAACATCCGATGGCTTAGATCATATCTTCGTCTCCAATACATCTGCCTCCATCTACCTGACTAAAGAACTTATTGGGAAATCTTCGCCGTTAAATGCCCTAATCTAACGGTCCTCGTTCAAAGTTATGCCCAGACTCCATTTAAACCCTTTTTCGCCTCCGATAAAGGTTTTCTCTCCTTTGTATTACATTTTCTTCCATTTTATTATAATGTTACTCCCTCCACATTATAAAATTTCCGATTGACCTCAAATGTTGATCAATCTAGATCAACGGCTCGGACTTAATCTGATCCTCATTTTCATCCGACTGCCTCCCCATGAACCCATCGAGCAATCTCGATCGTCGATTTATCTCGATCAATGGCCACGATTTCTTCTTGCACTCAGTGTTGTCTAAACCTATCCCTCACAGATGTTTCTTAACTTTTCTCATTTTTTGTAGGTTATAAAGGGTTTTCTACTATTTTTAAATGAAACAAAAGGCCGGGGATGACGATCCCCTAGGCCACTATCAATGAAGGAAATGAATATACAGGGTTCGAACAACAATTTTAACCATGACTCATGAACATTGGTAATATTATAAAAACCCTTCGTGCACCTGCAACACAACAAAAACACAGTCAGAGTCCATTTATTAAAGAAAATCAGCATTGAAGACAAGAGACCAAAGAGTATCAGGTTTTAAAGGTTTAAATCAGAGTTTTTAAAAGGATTAAGGCATAGACTTGGAAAATCAAATGCCTGATCTACAGTCAGCAGAGTATGAAGACTAGAAGATAAGAATTAAGCCTAATCAGGCCTAAAACACAGATCAAAGATAGATTAAAGGTGTTTTAGGAAAAATAGAGTAAAATATTAGTCCAAGGACACCTCAGAGCCACATCAAAGAGGCTAATTGAATCCTCTCCAGCTACCAAAAGCCACCTGCATCGTCAATAAATCGAAAAGAAGGTCTAGTTATTTCCAGAACAGAAGATATTTGTCTAACTACAACTGAATAGTTATTTCAAACAAAAAAGATATTTTAAACTGTCAGTGAAGTTATTTTAAAGGATAAATAGGCCTCGAAGTCAATCTTTTGACCCGTTGAGCCTTAAAAAGCATAAACAGAGTAAATGAAACAGAGTTGTAATTCGATGCATTCCTGCCTTATACCTTGCATGGTTTTCAAGGCAAGGAGTTGCATTTAGTGTAGAATTTATTACACTTCAATCCTAAAACTCTTCCACCTCCTCATTTCTTCTATAAATACTTCTGAAGAAGATGAGATATAGGTTGATTGTTCACTAGTTGTAATACTGAAACTCTCTGAAATAATACATAGTCTGTCTGAAGTTGAGGAAGAAATTGAAGTCTTGGAAGCTTGATGATGTTGAAACACGCTTGTTCTTGAGAAGGCTCTATCATTGGATCCATGAGCTTGGCTGTTGGTGAAGTATTCTGAACTGTTTGATGTTTTCTCCTGTTTTCATTTTGTTACATAAATGCTTACTACAGTAGGATGAAAGTTTTAGGCTAAGAAGTGACTCCTAGAAGCACCTTAGACCTGTTCATCCTTCACTGTTTCATGTTTTATTTTGCTGAGGTATTTTAGAGTCTTTAATCTCTCTGTTTAGTCCTCATGCTTGTTTATTTCTCTAATAGTTCAAATAGTTGGTTTCAGCATGATTTATGGTTCTCCCTGCTTGTCTGCTGCCACTTGAAAGCTGTTTTTGAAGTCTCCCTTTGAAGTACCATTGTTTATAGTTAGCCAAGGAGGCCTGTTCTGATCATGCCCTTTGTCCTTGCTTGAACAATTGTTTTAGAGGTATTTATAGTTGTGATCATAGATGTGTTAGGTGTTCCCTCTTCTATGATTGCAATTATCAATGAATATTTTATGTTTTCTAAGTCATTTGAAATAAAATCTTTGAGGAAATAGGATGTGCTCCCGAATCTTAGATTTATTTTTGAAAGTTGTCTTGAAGTCATTATTTTCTTGAAGTGTGTTTGTAGAATTTATGGTTAGCCCTGTCTATCAAATACCTCTTTATTGTTCAAGTTATGTTTTCAAGTTCCCTTTGTTGAGAATTCAATTTCTCTTTCCAAATCATTGATGTCCATCTCATTCAAAAAACCAAAGGATCCTGTGGCCAAGTTAGATTTGCCCTCTGATATCCCATATCCATTGATAAGTTTGTCATAAACCCCTTCTTGACTCCATTACCCAATCAATCTAACATTTCTCCTTTCTAGATATCTTTGCTAGACTTTTCATGTTCTCCTATGTCATTCAACCAAAAAAACAAACAAACACTTGCACTTAATAACTAGTCTAAAACCAATACTCAAAGCACACAAGATAAACCTTTGCAAAAAAAAT
Source organism: Pinus albicaulis (assembly GCA_034641835.2). Classification (NCBI taxonomy): domain Eukaryota; kingdom Viridiplantae; phylum Streptophyta; class Pinopsida; order Pinales; family Pinaceae; genus Pinus; species Pinus albicaulis. Next base: position 415,628,097 of record CM076574.1, on the reverse strand, counting down.
AATTTGAGAGATCCCTCTCCGAGAATAGGAGGACTAGATCCTGGAACTCTAAAGATTGGTTTTGATGTTGCCTTGTCTTTTGATTTACCAATCTATCAAAACACAGGATCCCAACAGACCCTAACACATTCATGTTTGAATTTTATGTTGTTTGTAGGACTTATGACTACACCTTTGATGATCAGAAGTTGAAGCTATTCCCATCCATCCTTAAGGATGCAGCCTGGCGCTGGTTCATGGGTCTGCCTGGGGATAGCATCACTACCTAGGAACATATGAAAGAGATATTCAACAACAAATACAAAGACTGATGTGGGTCCAAGGAAACTAAGGATGAGATCTTTAGGATGAAACTAGGGCTGGATGAATCCTTAGAGGAATATTAAGAGATGTTTCAATTGAACTATAAGAGAACCAACTGTACACTTGATCGAGACTCACTTAAACTTGCGCTTCTTCGAGGGACCAGAGAAGAGATGATAGAAACCTTGAATATGCTATCAGGAGGAGATATCTACCAACAACCCTATGAAACAATCAAAACTGTCTTCCAGAACCATTCTAGGGAATTTAGGAAGAAGGGCAGAGCTAGAAAAAGTACATCCAATACCACTTCCTCTTCCACCTCCATCAAACATGAGATTGGGAATATGCTAGAGGACTTCAAGAGTGATATGATGCACACCCTTTCTTTGCAAATGGACACAATGCAGGTCAAAAGGAAGCAAGAGGAATTAGGGAGAGCCCTGGCCATATTTTGCCCTAGATATACCCGGAAGCACCCAAGAAATGAATGTCGACTAAATTTCATAGAGGTTTTCTTAGTATGTGAAGAGAATCATGCTATAGACAAGTGTCCCTCCTTACCTGGACTTAAGGCTGTATATCAAGGTGGGGAAGCAATGCTAGAGCAACTCTGTTTCATCAACTAGAGAAGGCCTCAAGGCCCTCGGCCATATCAAAAAGGCATGAAAGGTGCACCTGACTCTTATTATCACAACAATCAGAGTGCACCCATGCAACCTTGGTACACCCCCACTCCCCCATCCTGGTCTACACCTCCTACTTTCCCTTACAACCCTTCATATCATCCTCAGCCAGTAAACCAACCATTCTAATAGTATGTTCCACAACAACCTCAGTGGAACAATCCATCCCGAGGATGGAGGCCTCAAAAAAATCAACCACCTGCTATAATGCCTCCACCCCAACCTCAACCTCAAATTAATCATGCCTCTCCACCTACGATACCTCAAATAACTGCACAACCCAATCCGAACCCGAACAACAAACATGCACAATAGGCTCCCAGTGGAGAAAATTCCTATCCATATTATGTTGTGGAGATACAGGAGGTTAATCTCAGGTTGGGAAGAGTAATCCTAGACAACCATCCTCCATCTCCACCTATAGAGGTTGAGGAGGAAAAGGAAGAAGGTAACACTTAGATCCAATAACCTCCTTTTCCTGAGCGCTTGATCCACCCTAGTCAGCACACCCCAGAGGAGATTGAACTCCTGGGAGAATTGGAAAACTTGTGTGTAAAGATACCACTTATCCAGGTCATTAAGGATGTCCCTATCTACAATAGGCTCATAAAAGAAAAGTGCCTCAAGAAACCTGGGAGAAGGAAGAGAGATACCCTCACCATTAATGTGTAGGACAACTGTCTGACCTAATGCTGGGAAGGGTTATATTTCCAAAGTACCTAGACCCTGGTAGTCCAGTTGTTGATGTGCATATAAATGGTGTCATGGTCCCCAACACTTTAATTGATCTAGGGGCTACCATCAATTTCATGACCAAGGAAGCTATGTTGAAACTTAATCTCCAAGGGAATTTTAGGAAAACCACAACAATTTTACAACTTGCAGATCAATCCACAGTAAATCCATAGGGAATTGTTGAGGATGTTATGGTTACCATTGAATCTTGGGAGTATCCTACATATTTCCTGGTCCTGCAACCAAAAACCAAGTTCAATGGTTATCCTCTCATCTTAGGGAGACCTTGGTTAGCCACTGAAGATGCTTATATTAGTTGTCAAGCCGGAAACATGACTATAAAAAATGGGCCTTTGTCTAAACAACTAGTGTTATATCCTCCAGCCCAGCCTTCCATCGATCATGATCTCCCTATATGGTTGGAGGATGAAGAAGATGAGTTATATGACACTGCCCCTATGTGTACCGTAGATGCTATTATTAGAGGGGGGGTAGCTTGATGAAGATGGACTCATCGACCATGCCGTTCAAAACCAGTCCTCCACTAACATTCCTCTCGAAACCTTATTCAAAGAGTCTGAAAGCCAACCTTGGATGGAAGTGCACTCAGTTGAGTCAACCTCTTGAACCACCAAGGCTATTGAGTTTGGCCCATCCAGATCTCTAAAATCAACCCAAACCTCTTAAATGAAACAGAGAAATAGCTATGCCGACTTTTGAAAGAAAATCTTGAAGCATTTGCTTGGGATTCAAGGACATGAAAGGGGTGCATCCTTCAGTATGCAGACCTCAGATTTACATCAAAGAAGGATGCAAGCCCGTGAGACAACCCCAAAGAAGGATGAACTCAGATCTTAAGGACATAGTCAGAGAAGAGCTGTTGAATCTATTGGATGCAGGGTTCATATATCCTATATCCAACAACGAGTGGTTATTCCCTCTTGTCCTAGTCCCAAAGAAGAATGGGAAGTGGCAAATTTGTGTTGACTACCGAGAAATTAACAAAGCCACGAAGAAAGACCATTTCCCTTTGCCCTTTATAGACCAAGTCCTTGATGGCCTTGTGGGGAAGAAGTTATTTTCCTTCTTAGATGGGTTCAGTGGGTACAATCAGATTCAAATCAGCCTTGAAGACCAAGACATGACTACTTTCACCTACCCTTGGGGTACCTTTTCTTATAGATTCCTACCCTTTGGGTTGTGCAATGCCCCAACTACCTTCCAAAGAGCTGTCCTGAGCATATTTTCTGAGTTAGTCCATGAATCTGTCGAAATCTACATGGATGATTTCACACCATATGGGGATGGCTTCCAGGAAGCTCTCTCCAATTTGGGTAAAGTACTAAGAAGGTGAAATGATATGCATCTATCCTTGAGCCTAGAAAAGTGTGAATTCTAGGATAATTAGATGGTTGTTACTTTTGCAGCACTTTGATTTGACTATTGTTGATAAACCTGGAAAGGAGAATGTTGTTGCCGATTTTTTTTCCAGGTAAGCTCTCCCTACAGGTGAAGAAGGAATGGTGGATGAACAACTTCCAGATGAGCATGTATTTTCTATATCAGCACTCTCACCATGGTTTGCTGATATGGCCAACTACTTGGTTGCTGGGAGACTCCCTCCTAATATTTCATTCAGGGAGAGGAACATAATCATCAGAGAAAACACCCCTTTCACATGGGTTGGGGGAAACATTTTCAAGCTAGGACTTGATCAAATACTAAGGAGATGTGTGAGGGAGGAAGAAGTTTTTGATATCCTCTATACATGTCATGATGACCCATGTGGAGGCCACTTTGCGCAAAATAGATCTGCTTAGAAATTTTTGCAGGCAGGGTACTATTAGCCTACCCTTCACCAAGATTCTAGAAGATACACCAGCAGGTGTGACCAGTGCCAAAGGATGGGGAAACCCACGCAAAGGGATGGGATGCCTTTGCACCCTCAGGTAGCTCTTGAGCCATTTTAAAAGTGGGGCATGGACTTTGTTGGACCTATCGATCCACCGTTCGAACAAAAGAAATATATCATAGTCTGCATTGATTACCTGACAAAGTGGGTTGAAACAAAAGCAGTGAAGATAGAAACCAAGGAGAAATTAGCATAATTTCTAAGGGAGAATGTGTTTTATAAGTTTGGGTACCCTAGAGAAATAGTCACTAATCAGGGAGCATAATTCACCTCTCACCTCATTGAGAATATTTTGAGGAAGCACAAGATCAAGCATAGAACTTCTACTACCTATCACCCTTAGGCGAATGGCCAAGTAAAAGTAACTAAAAAAGCTTTAGAGAGAATCCTCACCAAGTTTGTGAGCAACAACATAAAATATTGGGCAAACATATTGGTAGAAGCTACTCGGGCCTAAAACACTACTTGGAAGACAACAACATGATTCACTCCTTATGAACTAGTATATGGTACGAAGGCTCTACTTTTAGTTGAGTTTTAATTCAATACTTTAAGAATGGAAGATGAATTAAATCTAGATCTATAAAATGCCCAGAAAGAGAGGTTGCTACAACTAAATGGATTGGATGAGTTCAAAATGCACACTTCTTCACACAGAGGTAGTTCAGCTGCAAAGGAAGGTCTGGCATGACAAGAACATCAAAGAAAAGACATTCCAAGAAGGAGATTGGGCACTATTTTATGATTCAAGGTTCAAACATTTCAAAGGAAAGCTGATGAAAAGATGGTTGGGACCTTACAAAGTGGAAAAATGTTTTGATAATGGCGCAGTTCAAATCAGAACCATAGATGAGGAAGGAATCCCCTTGTTTGTCAATGGTCACAGACTTAAAATTTACAAGAAGCCTTTTTCAAAAGAAAAGTTCATAAATTAAATATGCATAGAGGTTTATGTGATGGGAAACTCCATAGTTTCCCACACCTCCTGAAAAAAAAGAGAAAAAAGAATAAAGATCCATGGGTGAAAATCTCTCCGAGACACCCAAGGCAAGCTTGTGGGCTGAAAACCTCGATGGAGGTAGCTCACTTGCTCTCAAAAAAAAGAATAAGAAGAGAAAGAGAATAAATATCCATGGGTGAAAACCTCTCTGAGGTGCCCAAGGCAAGTTTTTGGATTTAAAACCTCCATGGAGGCAACCCACTTTCTTTCAAAAAAAAGAAAAAAAGAAATATATATATACATCTGCATCTTTGTGTTTTCTGTGTTTGCTGTTTTGTAGGTTATTAACGGTTTCTGGAAACACAAGGAAGAATTAATATTCTTTTCCCTTCTTCTATTTTACCATTCATCCCATCATTCACTCCATTCATTTTCATAACTTCCTCCATCACCTCCATACACCACATTTCTCCATTCCTGAGCACAATGTAGCAAGGAAAGCAAAACATAGACTACTACAGACATCAGGGAATTCCTACAATGCAAAAATATGTTCGTGAACAACAATAAAAAACAAAGAGAGAATATGATAAAGCAGACCCTAGGAAAGACAAGAGTGCCACCCTTGGCATCTGGAGCACCCCCACACAAAATCTACAACGAGAAGAAAAATCAAGAAAGATCAGTAGCTCACTCAGAGAGTTTCTCATTTAGCAAGCTGCTCACTTAGAAAATAGGAAATTAAGGAAGAACACAACATATAAGAGGAATTTCTACAAATTCTAGCTCCTGCAAACGCCTTGACAGCATTTGGTAAGCTCAGGTATAGCCCTTCACCCCTTGCTATGCATTCATAATGGCCAGAAATAATTAAATTTACAGAATAAGAGTTTAAGAGGCAGAAAGATGGCTGTTAACTTGGCCACCACCATGAATTATGACTCAAAAAACTCGAATTACATGCCACCTAGGCCAACAAAAAAAATTAAATTAGTTGGAGTGGAAGAGGAGGAGAGGAGGAGACACGCAGTATCAACCAATTAACAAGAATAGGGTCCAAATGTCTACAACAGTGAGCTTCAGCCACGTATTTTGGGACAACATTCAACAACAACAATAGGACAACGTCACCCTACCCATGGCCTGGTCCTCTTTTGTAAATATGAGTAGGGAAGCTTTTATAGCAACCCAAACAAGGCATAATTCCACTTCTAGTTGCAGAGAAGAGAAGAGGAAGAACCAGAACAAGAACCAGAAGAAGAAGACCCAGAAGAAGAAGAACCATAAGTGGAACAAGAAGAACCAGAAGAAGAAGAGGTAAATACAAAAGGCCATGAAAAAATAGAAAAGATGGAAATAGAAGTCATACAGGTAGCAGAAAGTGAGCAAGAAACATACTCACAACACAACACCACATCCCCTCAAGACAAAGAGGTAGTTGCCACCTTAGCTCCTCTGAGCGTAAAGAGAAAAATGCAGACCTTTATGTATTTCAAAGATGACAAGAGTCAGATGATGTGTCAGAGAGAGCCAGAAACTCCTCCCACGAGCCTGATTATCATTGAGGAATCACCAAGGTAGGAGGAAATAATTGAAGAAACAATTCTGAAGGAGCAACTACAAAAGGCACAGGAAGATAATGTAGCACCAAAGGAGCAATTGCAGCAAAAAGGACAGCAAGTAGCCATCATGGAAGGCTTATGCATAGAATTCCTTCAACATAGATTCCCTTCTGACTCATATGCTATGTAAGTCAAGGAGCTATGGCTCCTATTTCAAATCAAGACTCTAGCCTCCCATGGATCACTACCTTTCCAAGATTATAGGAAATTCATGGATTTCTACAAGCAAGCTAACATGGCTGATCAGGAAAAAATGGCAGAGTTTTATATGCATAACCTTGTGCTGACAAATCTAGATACTTGGGACCCCAATTCCACAATGGGGGATATGCAACTAATGGCTCTAGCATCTTGGATGACGAATGAGGACACTAGAGCAAAAGAGATATGGAGGGTCATGGGAAGAAGAAATAGAGAACTCTTATATATCATACCAGAATTTTTCAGCCCAAGAGGAGTCATCCTTAACCATCGAGAGATTGAAAGGGACCCTACACTGGTTTAAAGATCCCTTCAGACTCAAACAAAGGTAATAGGCCACTTTGATTATGTTTATAGGTAGATAGAAGATGAGTGAATTATGGCCAGCCAGAGGAGATGGAACAACCTCCCTCACAACCTCAAGAATAGGGAGTACCATACTCCAGAAAGACTGAGGGGTGCATTGGAAAGGGCACCATTATACAAGAGGGCCATGCAGGCCAAAAATATCCAATGGTTGGGACTAAAGCTCAACCCACCTTTGCTGATCGGGCTGAATGATGAAAAGGACATAGAAGCACAAGATAGAGAATGGGAGATTGCAGAAAATAATAATGGTTTTTACCCCCTTGGAGAAACTCCCACACTTCTTCCTTAGGAAATCCGGGGGGGGGGGGGTGCTGTCAAAGCCTTAAAGGAAATGCGGGAGGAGGATTAGTTGCTCAGAGGATGAGCAACCATTCAGTAGGGGGGTGATGATGAGCTCCATCATAAGACATATTTGGAGAGATCAATGGTCACCTTTTTTCCTTCTTAGATATCTTTTTCTGGCATTTTTATTATTATTTGGTTTTATGATGCTAGTATAGGTGGTGATTAAGGCTAACATAATCTGAATTCCTAATATGAGGTTGAGTGCAGGAAATCATGAATTATTAGCATTTTTATAAGGATTTTATTATAAATATTTGGAGGAGACAACAAGTAGAAATTATAGGAGGATTTTCCACCCTCCTTAACTCTCAAAGGCAGCTAAAGGATCCCAACACTACAAGGAAAAGAGCCTCTAGAGGATGTTTTTGAGGAACCCATTATAAAAATACCCCAGACATCCATTTCTAGAAGAGGTTACTAGAGGATATTGGCGGGCAGAAGTTTTTGCGGATGTTTTCCGTTCGGTGCACTTATCATCCAAAACCACACCGATGCGCTCAACAATAGAAAGCACTGGTGCACACAAAACATTGGCATACCGGACACCGTGCGCTCCGTACACACCCACCCGGTGCGTCGTATTACTGTAGAGCATTGGTGCTTTATAACTCTTCTGGACCGATGCGTCATAACTGCACCAAAACACAAACCACCCGGTGCAGTATTAAGAAACCACACTGGTGCGCCTATAAAACCCCGCACACCAGAACAGGGTTAAAAAAAAAAAAAATACGACCAAAAAACCACATTTTCACTTTTCTTAGCGCTCCAGAGCTCTCAAGCACTGGTGCAATTTATCCTTGTATGAGCTGCCCTAACATTAGTGCTCCCATTGCACCCATTCCACGCACTGCTGTTGTGCATTGCCCACCAATCTCTAGCTTGCATTTTGCAAAACGGTGGGAAAATTTTCTTTTGCAAATTCTACAGCCAATATGCCTCCTCGACGACCAAATGTACATGTATTTTTCTTGTTTTTCCATAATTAATCTTTTTAGTGGATTAGTTTTTCAAATAACCTTAAAATTAACCATTTAAAATATTTTTTATTTTTTTTTGTTGCGCGGTGTGCTAGAGCCGTTCGGTTCGCACCGGTAAGTGATGCTGCCTGTAAAATTTACAGGCTTCACTGCAACTGGTGCTAACGGTATCCACACCATGTCTGGGGTGGTACCGAAAAGCACACTGCGTTATTTTAAAATTTTAAAAAAAGTGCAGTGCGGTCATTTAGCCGGTCGCACTGTTGACCATGTGGAATAGCGGCAACATGGTGTGTTAACGGAAATATCCACCCCAGGGCGGCTATGTTTGTCAGTGCATCGCATTCGGCATGTTGACATGGTCAATGGTGCGACTTGGTAAAGGACCGCACCATTGACTATGTAATGAAGTTAGGAGGTCAGTGCACAGACCCAACTATACGTGCCGGGGCGTAGATTTTAGTCAACGCACTACACTCCTCACACCGTACGTAGTCAATACGGATTTGAAAATTTTCAGGTGCACCGCTTTTGGTGCGTTTATGTCATTTGGGGCACCACCACTGGTGCACGACAAAAAAAAGATTCAACGGTATCGGTGCATGACTGTTTTTTGTGGCGCACCGACTGTTTTGTTTTTTTTTTTCAGATGTAAAACTCGGAATATCCACAGTCATCGTTTTTATTCTACGTTTCAATTCTAAATCAAGACTCATCTTCAGGATAGCCTGCAAAGAAGAGAAAAGATCTGGGTAGTAAAAGAAATCGTAGAACCCCAGACCGTTAAGCTCACTGAGATTTGTCTTCGGTCCACCTTCTTCACCTTCCAAGGAGAAATATTTGAACAAACATATAGAGTTGCTATGGGTTCCCCGTTGTCCCCCATAGTGGCCAACCTCTTCATGGAAAAAATTGAAAAGAAAGCTCTTGACTCCTACCCATTGAAACCTAAATTTTGGAATAGGTTCGTAGATGACACCAATATCAATTGGCCACATGGCGATGAGGAATTAAAAATCTTCCCGGACCACCTTAATAGCATTTCCAAAGATATACAATTTACAATGGAAGGTGAGGTAAACAACCGTATCCCTTTTCTAGACATTATCCTCTCAAGAAATGAAGATGAAACCCTTGGGCACAAAGTGTTCAGGAAGATATGGCATACTGACAATTACCTACATGCTGATTCACACCACTACCCTGCCAAAAAGATGGGGGTCCTATTGACTCTTTTTACAAGGGATTTTAGAATATCAGATGATTCTCATATTGAGGAAGAAATAGAACATCTAAGAAGATCATTTGTGAACTTGGGATACAGTATTAAATACATCAATAGAGCTATTCTAAGAGCTAGATCCAGAAATAAAAGAATTTCAATTGATAATTCCGTAAAAACAAAAGCATATATCCCTTATATCCAAGGGGTCATAGACAAGATGGCCAAAGTTCTAGCCAAGAAATACATTAGAGCATCCTTCAAACCTCTAATGACTATCAGATAGAGGATGAAATCAGTCAAAGATGACCCTGACCACCTCCAACAAAAAGGGGTTTACAAAATTAATTGTTCATGCTGAGATTGCTATATTGGGGAAACAGGCAGGACCTTTAAAATAAGATTTAAAGAACATGGTGCGGACATTAGACTGGGAAGAACCAAAACCTAGGCTTTAGCAAAGCACTCTAATAAGACACGTCACCACATATTCCTGGAGGATGTAGTGGTCATTACCAATGAGAAGCATAATTTTAAGCGTAAAGTGCATGAAGCCCTGGAAATCATTAAACACCCTCACAACCTCAATAGAGATGGAGGCTTATAGATTAACAGGAATTGGATTCACGTTCTTTCCCGCAATTAAACTTATCCCCCCTCTATTTTGGTTGTCGACACCTTGTCTATCCTCTTGCTCGTCATTTTCATTACGTGCTTTCCAGACATATCCCATTCATATACTCCCCCCCTCCCACCTTTCCCCCTACCTTCCATCTTCCTTTCTCCTTTCCCTTCCTATATCTGTTCCTGACCCCTTTCCTCCCATTAACCTGTCGCCTTTCCAAAACTATTTTTAAATATTCTAACTCTTTTTAACCTTTACCCCCCTTTTCTCTGCCTCCTATATAATTTAACATATTAGATAGGCTGCATTACATAATTAATAAACCCTTCTATTCGAATAATAATAATAAACTGCACATTATCTCAAAATATTTAGGATCATTTATAATTCCCATTATAATGTAGGGCTTCCCTTTACTTACTATCTAAAATATATTTATTAGATAAACCTAATATTGTCCCTTAGTTTTAGTAACGACCTTCTTTATTTATTAATAACTCTTACATTTATAATTAATACAAATAAAAATCTTTTAATTCAATTAATTTTAATAAAATAATAATATATTAACCCTTATAATATCTCTTTAGTATTACAATAAAATAAAAATTTTATATTTATCCATTATACATTATATATGTACCATCTTAAAATTATTTATGTCTTAACTACCTAAACAATTTCTATATAAAAAAAAATTAGTATTAACAAATATAATAAATTTTTTCATAAAATTAATTTCAATATATTTTAATTAGGTAGGATAGCCATTAGACAATTAATTAAACTATAATAATAATAATTTTAAATGGGTCATCATTAAATTATATATAAAATAAATATTTTTTTTTCGAAAACTAAAATAAATATTTAAGTAATTTAACAAAAAATTTCAAAAACTGGTCGGCCCTTTTCATCTCCCTCTTTCCACTATTTATTGACCCAGATCTTTTCTCTTCTTTGCAGGCTGTCCCAAAGATGAGTCTTGATTTAGACTCGAAACATAGACTAAAAATGACGACTGTGGATATTTCAAGTTTTACATCTGAAAAACTACACCACAAAAACCTCCAATCTAGCATTGTTTTATTTATTTTTTTTCCAAAAAAAATTATATATGTATATTCCTAAATACATGTCTCATTTAATAATTTTTTTTATTTAATATGTCAATCATTCAGAGAGAAGAGGGGGAACAACAACAACAACAGGCAGAGCAGTATGGCATGGCTTTCCTGTGGGAGGCACGAGAGAGGGAGAGAAATGCGTACCCTTGCCCTATTACAAAAACTACCCAGGGGATCCTAAGGTAGGTAGGCCTCCTCAATTTCTATGAGGAGGCTACTTCCCTAAAGGGCCATGGTGTGTTTTTGAGACATCTTATCCACAGGTGGAATGCCCACCGACAAGCTTTCCAGGTTGGTCCTAACCAGTGGTATATGCCCACTGAGGAGGACATATATTTCATTACAGGGCTATCAAGGAGAGGGGTGGATTTTTCCTTGTTCCCAGAGGTTCCAGCTGGCTATGTAGCAGGGAGTCAGTTAGTGTAATCCCAGAGATACATTAGAGAAGATGTATTGTCTCCTTCAGATTTTCAGGTCACCGGAGGTCAGCTATGTATTGGTGCATTTGGTAGTGAGGAGGTGAGGTGCCTCTCACTTCTGATTTCGACCATTTCACACAAAACCAGTGACGGGAAACACATTAGTTGCTCGCTTTTATATTATGTTGATTCTTTAGTACATGATCCATGACTTGTCAAGTGGTCTGCCATTTTTTTGCGGCAATTCTGTACATCCTTAGATATATGTCGTTCTCATGCACAAGGGAGGGTCAACTTCCCTTTTGCTTCAGAGATTTTTTGTTTATTTTTTGAGAGGTTTTCAGAGACGAGGCCTACTTTTGTTTGGCAGCCTCATAGGCCGATGTTCGAGGCACATATGCACATGTGGGGGCAGATGATGCCCAAGAGGGGCAAGACTGTGTTTCCAGCGAGGATATCACATGATGCACTGGAGTTGCTAGCCAGTGTTGACGAGCTGCATCCATTCATTATGGTCCCCTGTCCTTATGTTGGATTAGATTGGCGAGGGTGTGTCAACATCCTCTTCACAAATGATGAGTCGCCAGATGATAGAGGTAATATTACTGTTTTATTTAAAATTATTCTAACATGTTATTTAACTTTTTTTTATTAAATTGTGTAATGAAATTGTCTAATTATTGTTGTGTACTTGTATATATTTTGCAAATATTGGGTCTTTTGATGGCAAGGACATGCTGGCACCATCACATGATCCAAGTGTGGATCCTGATGACGATCAGGGCATGCTAGATATCGAGGATCATCAGGAGGCTGGTGCAGAGAGACCTGCTCCTGCTGGTGCGCTGATACTTCCTTTTGCTAGGCGCGGTCGGCTTGATACTAGATACAGGATGGAGTTGGGCGACCAACTCACTGCATTGATTATTGAGGCGGGCATCAGGTCCTCTCATATGAGAGACATACAAGTCGATGGTAGGCTATTACAAATGTGGAGAGGTATGCTGCGTGACATGTACAGCCTGATGCGGCATGTGGTAGGAGCTACAACCTTAGTTACGTAGCTGAGGATGACTGTTGAACGTTATAGATGTGGTTGAGTCGATGCACGTGATCGACAGTCCACAAGCATCGACTCATCATCTCATGATTATTCACCTCATGCCACGCCAGATGAGCAGCCTCCACTAGCATCTAACAACAGTCATCATGGAGATGAGGCTGGACCATCGGCCACATCCAGTCAACATCCTGCAGCATCTAGTAGTACTCATGATCATGAGCAAGCTAGACCATTGACCGTCGAGGCTGCATCATTGACTGAGCAGGCCTCGACTAGTACTGCTATTGATGTTGTACCACCAGCTGATCCATGACATTTATATTACAATTGTATATTTTTAACATTATTCAATTATATATATATATATATATGGTCCATGTATTTTATGTTCATGTTGCAGTTGTACTTAATTTACATGTTGGTGATCATCATGATGTGTATATTATTAGGTCATGTTAGATATGTTCATTTAATGTGCAGCTTGCAGATAGATGTGTATGTGATAGCATGAGTTATTTGACATGAGATGTATATTTGATGTTTATGTTGTGATGATGTTATACAATGCTAAATGTGTTTTGTTAGATGATCGTGATCACGATGATAATAGCGAATTTGAATGCGTTTTTTAGTCAAATATGATGTTTGTACGATGGTTATTATGATCGTGATGTTTATTAATTAATTTAATATTAAATGACCATGATATTTATTAAATATTATGTCGTGATTGTAATTGTAATTTAAATTTTAATTGTATGTAAAATTGTAAAATTGTATTTGTATTTGTAATTGTAATTTTTACTGTAATTGTATATAAAATATTTGTAAAATTTTAATTGTAATTGTAATATTTAATTTATTGTGAAATGATTGTAATTGTAATTGTATATGACAAATTGTAAAATTGTAATTATAATTCTAATTGTATGTAAAATTCTAAAATTGTAATTGTATTTGTAATTGTAATTGTAATTGTAAATGTAATTCTAATTGTATGTAAATATTTGTAAAATTTTAATTGTATAACTGTGAAATGATTGTAATTGTAATTGTAATTGTATGCAAAATTCTAAAACTGTAATTGTAATTCTAATCGTAATTGTATGTGAAATTGTAAAATTGTAATTGTATGTAAAATATTTGTAAAATTTTAATTGTATTAATGTGAAAATTTTAATTGTATTAATGTGAAATGATTTTAATAAAATTTGTAAATTTGTAAATAATTGTAAAATAATAAATATAGAATAATATGAATTTTTGTAACATAATAAAGTTTAGAAAATAAAGCAAATAAATTCATGTACTTTAGAATTATCATTATTTTATTATGATCTTACATACAAAAATAAATAACTTTATACAGTACACCATTTCTAGCGGAGGTTCCTGGTTTTTCGTCCGGTGCGCTTATCATCATAACCCGCACTGGTGTGTCTTATTACTGTGTCGCACTGGTGCTTCACAATTATTCCGCACCGGTGCGTCATAAAACACCGCGCCAAAACATAAACTACGATCTTACGAAACCGCACCGATGCGCCTATAAAACCCCACACATTGGAATAGGGTTAAATAAAGCCTCACGCGAACCAGGTATGTCATTGAAATATATTTTGTAAGAAGGAAAACTTATTATGTAAAGTGCAGTATTGGAGTAGTGGAGGGTTCGAATCGCGGGCAAGAATTTTTCTGAGGAGATGAGGGTTTGAAAAGACGAGAGTTCAAATTTTGGCTCAGAATTTTACAGCAGAGAAAATGAGTGATTCAAATAGAAAGATGGAAAAATACGCTTATAGGGATGAATATGGCTACAGAGCTCGATTGAGTACAAAAGGAGAAAATATTTGTGAAAAATATGAGAAGGGCGGTCGAGAAAGATCGGTTGAGATCGACGATAGGGTTAAAAGGACTGGTCACGAGGGTAAGTATTTTCTTGATCATGGCAGAGAGAATTCGGTTGAGGCCGATGATAGGGTTAAGAGGTCCCATGATGGAGAAAGGGAGAGCAGAGTTGATGGCAGAGAAATACCTGTCGACGCTCTGGCGACTAGCAAGGTGAAACGGTCCATCGAAAGCAAGGAGTCCTATTCGCTAAGGAATGTCAGAGAGAGATCAATTGAGTCTCTTGAACGGGCTAAGAGATCAAATGAAGGTAACAATTCTCATTCTTACAAGGATGGCAGGGAAGGATTGGACAGTAGAGAAAGATCAATCAAGGCAGTCGATAAAGTGATGCAGGGGCATTAGGCACAAAAAAATACTTTGTATCTAAGTAGACATAGGGGGGTCTCATGTTTCTAAATTCTCATGTAATTATTAGTATTTTGAATAAAATAGTGAGGAATTGTAAATGTTCTCGAATCATTGAAGAACATGAGAGGAAGTTGATTAAGCTAGGAATGTGAAGAGTCAGCTTCAGTTTATCTAGGGATTAGGCTAAAATGAGAAATACAAGAGTTTTGTGGAGCTGTCAAGGAAGCTGAATCGCTTCATTAATCTTTTGTATAAAGGTAAACATCAAGTATAGGTCTGGAGAGTAGGAGAGCAGTTCAAGAGACAAAGTAGGAAGATAGAAAGGCCATCGAATTGAAGATCAGGCCACAGAGGAAGTAAGTTGTGTAATTAATTTGGTTTTATTTATACAGAGGAATTCAGGGTCAATTTGATTGTGTATGAGACTGTGTGTGCTTTAAATTGACCTGCAAATTGGGTGAATCGATCACTGAAAGGATCGATTCAGCAAAGGATTTAATTATCTGTCTCAATTTATAGATGACTAGTTGGATGTATTCTGAAATGAATTGAAAGGAGGGTTCGATTCCTTTTGAATTCTTGAGTTATATATGTTATGGAAGGATTTGAATCTCTATGTGAAGGGTTCTGTTCCGAAAGCATTGGAATTTTCATTCTAGTCTTGTGAGAATTGAACGCGTATGAATTTAACATATATTAAAGCCTGTGTGAAGAGGTAGTCAAGGTAATTCTCGACTCTGCATTTGAATTGGGGGGAATTCTGGTTCCAATTGATATAGTTCGATTTGATATTTAATCCATGCCATCAAATTCATAATGGAGAAGTAGAAATTTGATTGTATAAATCGATGCCAAACTTTGGGACTCTGGTTGTTTGAATTGGCATTAGTAAGGCCGATCCACAACATTAAGCGGAAAGCTGAGTTTGAAATTAACATAAATCCGTGGACGGTTAGAATGTTTACCAATTGCAGTAGTATTAAGCGTAAAAGCAGTGGATTGATAGAACAGAAACATCGCCATTAAAACAAAGAACTGCCGAGATGCACTAAAGGAAAAGTCGAAGATAATAGCACAATGAAGGACTGGTTTCATATTCCGTATTGAGTCAAAGACGCGGAATTAGAAACAGAATTGTGAGCCAGCAGAAGGCGGATTTCGAAAATAGTATATGGTTTTCGTGTGATTGATAAGTGGTAAATGGTATTGAGAAAAAAAACGCGATACGTTCCAGCGTTTGACGTGTGTCTGGAAGTGGTATTTTAAAACCACGAATTTCGCGTTATTTTTGTGTGTTAAATCACAAGGCTTAAAAAAATGCGATATCTGTCCGATGATATTCATCGAAGGATCAACGCTGGTCGCATCATCAAACTGCTCGAAGATTAATGGCAAGGTAAGTTGGTGATGTGCTGTGGGCCCGAAGATTTCGTTAATACCAGTGCTGGTGACATTCGAAGGTGAGTGCGAGGGTCGAATGCTTGTTACAAAGGTTCATATAATATTTGTTGCCGTTGGATTGATTAACATCTATATGCATCAGGTATTAATTAAAACAAGTCCGAACTTCTAAATTGAAATGTCCATGTACTTCAAATGCATATGAAGAATGGATCTGTTGAGGCCAGCCCTTAATACTTTGGTTCTTAATAAAAGACGAGGGTTAAATTTAAAGTGAGCTGGTAATGTAAGAGTTGAAAACTTGCATTGGGTCATATAAGTGAAAATGTTGATTCACATTTGCATAAAGTGTGAGAACCCGAAGTTTACATTTGGGTTTAATTGAACTTGGAATAATTGATTTGAAAGTTCATAAATGGGTTAATACGGCATATTGGATGGTGGGTTTTTATCATATGGTCTTAACCATAAATTGAATATTAAAGCTTCCACATGAGTTTAAAGATTGCTATATTGTTAAAATTATTTTGGAAAAAAATATTTGGACTAGAACTGAAATGTAGTTTTATATGCACATAGTGAGTGTGATAGTGGATTGAGAGGTTAGCCCAGGCATCAAGTGGTATCAGAGCAGGAAAGGATCTGTTTGAAGTAAAATAAATTTTTGTAATTAAATCTGAATGAGTGCATGTGATGAGAGAATGAAGGAAGATTAGATTTTTAAATCTGATATGCAGCAAATACATAATTGCAGTGAACAGGACTTGCAGAAATGAATGAAGAACAAGATCATGCAGGGATCTTGTAGGTAAAATAATTTTAAATTTGATTTTGAAATTATGATTGCAGAATTATGGTTGCAGAAAGTGCAGACTGAGTTTTGATGATGATGGCAGTGAACTTGATATTCAGCTAAAGGTTGAATAGGGAGGACAATTACAGTGTTCTCAAGATAAGGTGAGTTGATGAGCAGTGTTTAACTATGGTTTGAAGAATTTTTTCAGAATTCAGATTGCAGGAAATTAAAGAATCTCAGCAAAAGTAGATCACAGCTTTGAGAGCAGTGATGAAAGAGTCCAGCAGAGGATTCTAAAGTGAAGAAGAAAGTGTGGTAGAACTTGGAGAATTCCCAACAGAGGTTGGATGAAAGAAGAACATATGTGTTCTTGAGAAGTTGCAGAGTGAAGCCTAGAGAGAGCAGAAGAGAGTGCTCAGAAGGTTCCACCAGATAGGGGACTAGTACTTGCCAAAAGACTAGATCCAGAGGAAAGGATTGGTGAGGAAAGTGGCAGCAGGAGAGCTTGCTGTTGTAGAGGCTTGGTGCAGCTGATGAGTGAGGAACTCATGATGGAGAAAAGGATGAATACTGGTAGTCATAGCATAGACTGCAGAGGTTTTGAAAGAGGCCACATCAGAAAGGAAAAAGAATATGCCAGGACAAATGGAATGAGGAAGAAATTGACTGATGCAGAATATTGGAGAGAGGTAGCTGAGATCAGAGAGAAGTTTAACAAACTGAAGATGATGATAGAGGAAATCCAGAGAGTTGGTTGGCTCATGAAGAAGAGAGTAAAATGGCAACCATTACAGTTGAGGTTGAGGCAAAAGGAGATTGCCTTATTGAAAGAGGAACTCAGATTTCTTGAGTTAAAAATGGAATTTGAAGATTCCACATGTAGATCTGTTCAAAGGGAAGTGCTTGAGAAAGCAACCAAGACTGAAAAGTCTTGTAGTTTTAAAACTAAAGAGTTGTGTATGTTTGCAGGTACATCACAAGGAGATGAACAAGCTTTAAATTTTGTTGAGGAAGAGAAATTGAATATGGAATCTGTTCATATCAATGCTGAGATAGCAAGATCTCAGGAGGAATTGAAGACAGAAGAGTCCAATGAGAATATTCAGCAGAATATTGAGGCAGAGAGAGAAGGACCAGCTGATGATCGGTCGAGAACAAGTGGAGGTATAAAAGGTTGTGTGAGGTTCCCAAAATCCACTCCAATTGAAGTTGTCGAATTGTATACGAGGTTGGATTTTCAAAGAAGAGAATTGGAGAGACAGAGGACCTATGCCCAGGATAATTTTCTGAGGAAGCAGGGCAGGAAGGTTTTCATGAATAGTGTGTATGAAGCAGATGATGGAAAGAAGGAGAGATTAGCTGATAGTTTCATGGAGGATGCAAATCAACATACTGATGTGTTGATAGAGGAATTTGGAAGAAACTCAGAACAAAATATTGGTGTGTTGTCAAAGGAGGAAGAAGTATTGAGACCTTGTAATTTTAGTGCTGAAGGTTCATGTGGTAATTATGCAAGAAAATAACAACAAGTGAAAATTGTCACAGAATTGAATGAAAGAGAAACTATGTTAGCTGAAAACATAGGGAAGGGTCATCATTTTAACATGGTGATTGGAACAGTGGAGATAACTCTAGAAGCTGAGGAGAAAGATAGTGAATATTTTCTGGGTCCTGAAGAAGACTTGGAACTGCAGAGAGAAGAATTGGTGACTGGATCAGCAAGTGAGACCATTGGGTCTTGCGATTTTGAAAATGAGAATTTGATTGTGTTTACAGGTGATGTAGAAGACAATCCATCATTTGGAATTGTATTGAGAGAAGAAGAACTGTTGCAGAAAGAAGATGAGACAGTCATGTCTCATATGCAGAGACTTGTTACTGTTGGTGACAGGGAAGTATTGGCTTGTCTGATGGGCCAAGAGAAATCTGTGGGACAGATTTTTAAAACTGACACAGTGATGAAGAATCAAAATTCTACTCTGATAGAGGATGAGGATATAGTGCTTAAATATATTGATTTGATTACCAGAATCAATCAAGATGATGATGGACAATTACTGAAGATTTACAAGGAAGAAGAAAGGGGATATGCTGAGACTGAATTGCAACATACTGATGATGTGAAACAATTACAAAAGAGATGGTTGAAATGTTTTCTGGAAACAATTATACAAGAGGAAGGGATTGCAGACACTAGAGTAAAATTGCCTGAAGCTATGAAAGAGACAGCAGCAGATACTAGTTTGCAAAATTTGATTATGCTTACTAGTATACTGAATGAGTATGTTACTGCAGGAAGAAAATTAATTGATGATTTATTTTCTAAAAGTAAATTTGTAGGTGATGAGGAAAATAAAAATGTTGCAGAGGGAGATATATTAAGAGATATTCAGGAAGATTTTTTCTGTAGCAGAAGACAAGAGGGTATGGATGATAGGGTGGTCACAAGGGCTCAGCAATTAAGAGCAAGAGCCGGAGTAAAAGCAACAAAATTCTTGGAGGCAGTAACAATAGCAGCATGGGCAGCAACATAAATTGGAGACAGCAGCAGTGGGCAAAGAAATTTTTAGATAGAAGATAACCTAGACAGAGAAATCGAAAACATCAGAAGACTGATGATGAAGGTGTCTCAGAAGCAGTAGACAGCAGCAAGAAAGCATAATAATTTTTGCAAAGGAAAGACAAAAAGAGATTGTGAAAGCATAGTTGGAGGTAAGATGCAGAATAAGATATGGATACCCAGAGAAGAGTAGTTGAAGGATGATGCAGCTGTTGGACAACAGAAAACTAGAGTATGGGATCCAGGAGGCAGATATTAAAGACACATGATCAGGAGATCATGAACAATTTGAACCTTGGGAGTCTGATGTAGGGGCATTAGGCACAACAAAATACTTTGTATCTAAGTAGACATAGGGGGGTCTCATGTTTCTAAATTCTAATGTAATTATTAGTATTTTGAATAAAATAGTGAGGAATTGTAAATGTTCTCGAATCATTGAAGAACATGAGAGGAAGTTGATTAAGCTAGGAATGTGAAGAGTCAGCTTTAGTTTATCTAGGGATTAGGATAAAATGAGAAATCCAAGAGTTTTGCGGAGCTGTCAAGGAAGCTGAATCGATTCGTTAATATTTTATATAAAGGTAAACATCAAGTATAGGTCTGGAGAGTAGGAGAGCGGTTCAAGAGACAGAGTAGGAAGATAGAAAGGCCATCGAATTGCAGATCAGGCCACAGAGGAAGTAAGTTGTGTAATTAATTTGGTTTTATTTATACATAGGAATTCAGGGTCAATTTGATTGTGTATGAGACTGTGTGTGCTTTAAATTGACTTGCAAATTGGGTGAGTCGCTCACTAAAAGGATCGATTCAGCAAAGGATTTAATTATATGTCTCAATTTATAGATGACTAGTTGGATGTATTCTGAAATGAATTGAAAGAAGGGTTCGATTCCTTTTGAATTCTTGAGTTATATATGTTATGGAAGGATTTGAATCTCTGTGTGAAGGGTTCTGTTCCGAACGCATTGGAATTTCCGTTCTAGTCTTGTGAGAATTGAACGCGTATGAATTTAACACATATTAAAGCCTGTGTGAAGAGGTAGTCAAGGTAATTCTCGACTCTGCATTTGAATTGGGGGAAATTCTGGTTCCAATTGATATAGTTCGATTTTCTATTTAATCCATGCCATCAAATTCATAACGGAGAAGTAGAAATTCGATTTTATAAATCGATGCCAAACTTTGGGACTTTGGCTGTTTGAATTGAAACTAGTAAGGCTGATCCACAACATTAAGCGGAAAGCCGAGTTTGAAAGTAACATAAATCCATGGACGGTTAGAATGTTTACCAATTCCAGTAGTATTAAGCGTAAAAGCAGTGGATTGATAGAATGGAAATAGCGCCATTAAAACAAAGACCTGCCGAGATGCACTGAAGGCAAATTCGAAGATAATAGCACAATGAAGAACCGGTTTCATATTCCGTATTGATTCAAAGACGCAGAATTAGAAACGGAATTGTGAGCCAACAGAAAGCGGATTTCGAAAACAGTGTATGGTTTTCGTGTGATTGATAAGTGGTAAATGGTATTGAGAAAAAAAACGCGATACGTTCCAGCGTTTGACGCGTGTCTGGACGTGGTATTTTAAAACCATGAATTTCACGTTATTTTTGTGTGTTAAATCACAAGGATTAAAAAAATGTGATATCCGTCCGGTGATATTCATCGAAGGATCAACGCTGGTCGCATCATCAAACTGCTCGAAGATTAATGGCAAGGTAAGTTGGTGATGTGCTTTGGGCCCGAAGATTTCGTTAATATCAGTGCTGGTGACATTTGAAGGTGAGTGCGAGGGTCGAATGCTTGTTAAAAAGGTTCATATAATATTTGTTGCCTTTGGATTGATTAACATCTATATGCATCGGGTATTAATTAAAACAAGTTCGAACTTCTAAATTGAAATGTCCGTGTACTTCAAACACATATGAAGAATGGATCTGTTGAGGCCAGCCCTTAATACTTTGGTTCTTAATAAAAGACGAGGGTTAAATTTAAAGTGAGCTGGTAATGTAAGAGTTGAAAACTTGCATTGGGTCATATAAGTGCAAATTTTGATTCACATTTGCATAAAGTGTGAGAACCGAAGTTTACATTCGGGTTTAATTGAACTTGGAATAATTGATTTGAAAGTTCATAAATGGGTTAATGCGGCATATTGGATGGTGGGTTTTTATCATATGGTCTTAACCATAAATTGAATATTAAAGCTTCCGCATGAGTTTATATATTTCCAGATTGTTAAAATTATTTTGGAAAAAAAGATTTGGACTAGAACTGAAATGCAGTTTTATATGCACAAGTGACTGTGATAGTGGATTGAGAGGTTAGCCCGGGCATCATAAAGCCAAGAGGCACCATGAAGGGAAGGATTCTCATTCCCTTAAGGACAACAAAGAAAGATCAATTGACGTTGTTGATTGGGCTGGTAGGTCCCATGAAGGGAAATATTCTCCAGAATGCGTTTAAAAGCAGCTGGGATTATTTTTCGAGCTTCGGTTGGCTTACATAAACTTTTACCGGCAAAGCTGACGTCGCATAAAATCACATCTTCGGCTTTCAATTGAACGTGAATGGAATCTCTAACTTTTCTTAGCTGTGGTCCTATGGATAACGAGGAATATCACATGGAAGGTACCCAAAAATCCAAAATTTTGAAAGTATTGGTGAATTAGCACTTATCAAAGAATGAAATGGCAAACAAAATGCGAACGGGATACACTTAAGGATTCCTTGGTTCCATTTTTTAATGAAAATGATGCTCTCTCTGGATGAAACTAGTAAAAAGTATGCTTGTATTATAAATGGAAATCCAATGACCATTTCTATGGGAAGAAAAGCATAGATACTTGCAGCTACCATATTTCCACCTGCAAATCGGTTTCCCATTGGAAAAGCTAATGTAATAGCCCATTTTGCAATGTCTTTCCTCTCCTCAACCATATACTTATTTTCTATGGGAAACCATTGCCTCCACATGTAATAACTGCATCGTCTAGTAAAAAACCAGTATTCTTCTGCTAAAAAATGTAGAATGAAGGACTTCTTGTCATTGCTCCCAGAACATTCAAGGTCAGTTTCTCATAAAACAAAGATTGTATAAATTTTGTTAAGATCAAGATAGAAAGCACAAAGGAGAAAAGAGGAAATTGAATGCCAAGATGGAGGATGAACTTACAAATGAGTAAGCAGATCATGGGTCAGCAAGAAAATCATGGCTTGTTGCAGGTTATGGAAAGGTTCAAGTTTCTTTTTCTGAAAGAAGAAGAGATGTAGTTTTGAAAAGAAATGGCCCAAATAGTTTCACAGCAAAATGTACATTTCAAACATGTCTAATTTTGGTGTACACACGTAAAAGTAATTTCGGTGCCTCAACCGCAAATAGGTGCTAATGTACATATAACTGCACTTGTGCATTCTAGTTACTTCGTGCCGGTGCGTTTTAGTTACTACACACCGGTGCCATGTTACCAATGGACGCACCGGTGCAGTGCTACTAAGTGACGCACCGGTGATGAATAACCACAAATAAAAAAAGCGCAACTCTATTTTCTTTAAGTGAAAAAAAAACGACAAATTGAAAATTGGGCGGAAAAATATTTTCGAAAATATACTTTCATAAAACAATTCTTTAAATACTAAACACTTTTCATTATTTCACTATTTTTGCTAAAATTTTTAGCCAGATATTTGCAGGAGACATACCTGGAGCAAGAGAGCACGAGAGCACTGTGGAGCAGCGAAATACGTTCGAACAGAAGTATTCAGACAATTAGAATTCAAACCTCTGGTGATTCAAACCCTGTAGCATATAATTTCAAATGATCTTGTGATTAAATTTGATTATTTTTTTACTTTTTCTGCAGTTTTATCCATTTTTACCCTAAACCCTTCATCTTTTTTGTTTCTACCCTTTCTTCTCCCTGTTTATGTGATTTCAGAATTAGGGATTTTAATTTTAGATTGACATCCAACCCATGGGACAACTTGAATAGTCGGATCCCAATCCATGTTGGCCTTTGCGTGAATTTTTGAAAAAAATGGATTTTTTTAAATCAGTGTGCCGTGCGTAACTAGCACACCAGTGCGCTGTATTATACAACACATCGCGCAAGTATTGTGTAATAAAATATTTAAAAACAATTTTTTTTTTAATCAGTGCGCCATATCTAAAATAGAGCACCAATGCGCTATGTTACAAGGATAACACCGTATGGTCTATTATACTGTTTGTGCGGTGTGTTTATAATACCCCCACGCACTGACGTCGGTGCGTACATCATGAAAGATGCACTGGTTTCTTGAGATTTATTTTTTACCTGAAAAGTTAACAATTTATTTATAAATATATTAATGAATGATATGGTATAGGTTTCAGATTGATAAAGAAATGAATGGCAAGAGATCAATTAACAAAAATACTGATAACACATCAAGAAAAGCAAAAAAGGCATGTTCTTTGCAAATTCTTTACAAAAAATATTATTTTTGAACTATATGTAAGTTTAACTAATATGTATTGTTTACTGTGTATCATGCAGAGCCACAAAATGACGAAGCTCGATAAGATTATTTCTGATCTAGGACCGGAAGAGCATAAAAGGTTGATGTAAAAATTGCAAATGGATGATTCAAGTGAATGAAAAAATACTATCGATCCAAAGTTTATTTTTTTAATTTTCATTAATAATATACTTAAAATTATTAGATAACATGTGTCAAACAATCTATTAATTCACATCTGTTTAAAGTTCTATAGGGATCAACAACTTAGAAAAGGAATTATGTTCTAAGAAAAGAAAAAAAATAGAACATGCAAATGAAAATGAATTGCACCTTAGCTCATCTGGAGTGGTGCTGGAGGTTAACGAAAGGGGGAAATTTTTACAAAAGTTTGAGGGATCTAGTGGAACGAATGTATAGATGTTCTTTCCACTTACAATACAAAAACCAATCCAGTGATTCCAAGAACCAAATTTTATCTAAACTATAGGAAGATTTTCCAGAGAATTGGTCAATGAGACATGTCAGACTTTTAATAGCAAAAACGCACAACAACAAAAAAGAAGGAATGAAAAAGTAATATTCCTTTAAATGTTTGTCTAGAATTATTTATAAATATCACTTTTGTTATATTTACTTTTCATATATCAATATAAAAATTAAATAGTTTATTGTCATGTTATATTTTCAGGAAGATTATGAAAATCTCAAAAGATGAACGAGTTGATATCAGAAATATGCCAGTAGGAATGTCCAAAAAGGTGTACAAGGAGATGGTCAAAGAAATGGACAAAATTGCATCGCAAGAGGAGCCATCTCAACAACAACGTGCTTCAAATGTAATATGTAATCATTGATTTTTTCGATCATTAGGTACAATAAATAAACAATTTAGCATTAAATATTAATTTTCAAGTATTTTCTTGCAAAAAATAAAAGAAAATGGAACCCATTCAGCACATAAAACAGGACGACAAGGAAGAAAATGGTTGATATCTAAGTTTGTGAGTAATTGTTACTTCCTTATAACAACTTAACTAGATTTCATTTTTGTATTTTTTAAGTTGTTTTACAAAAATCATCATTAAATGTCTTCAAACAGGTGCTAACATACAAAGAAGAACCATCAGACGAATTGATTGAAATTGGGTTAAATATGGGTTGTGAGTATATGTTGGCATATCAAAAATTAATTGTGGAATTTGTAAGCATTTATCGATCTTGTTTTACTTAGCTCCGTCTATAATTAATAGAACAAAAAAATATTTTATATTAAATATATGATTTGTTATGGGGTATAAAACTTGCAAGAAACAAAGTATGGAACTGCGCCAACAGATGAAATTTTGAAAGATGGCATGGTACATGGTTTTGAAAGAATGTGTATAATTTATGAGTCAATTGTTGCTATGGTACGCCATTTTTCTTTTCGATTTACATTGATGTATATTATTTAATATTACAATTTTCATTATTCTCACCAATGTATATACACTCATTTCAGTTTATTTTTATGTTTGTAGATGGAAGGTGAAGAAGAAGAAAACAATCAACACCGTGAAAAAAACATTCCTAAAAATAACCCAAGTCATGGAAGTAGCTCTAGCAGTGACAACAATTCAAGCGAAGAATGATGATCACTATGTTTAGATATCAAAGCAAGGCGCTGCTTTTTTTGAAATATTTGTCTGTGAAATCAGACATTTTGTTTAATGTAATGGACACAGTGTCCCAATTGAAAGACAAAGGGATACCAATAACTGTCCCATTTTTTATGACAAAGACTGTCTTATATATATATATATATATATAATATGTTTTAATTTATTCTATTGCGTTCTCCATTGTCATTCTCAAATGCAATAATAAAAAATTAATTCATAGGAATATTGTTATAGGATATATATGTGTCGACTTTTGATGAATAATGAATTTTAAAAAATCACAATAATTATGATATGATATAACAAATTAATCCAAACATCACATTCAAATGCATTAATAAAAATTTAATTAAGATGAATATTGTTATATGATGTGTCGACTTTTGATGAATAATGAATTTAGAAAAATCTCAATAATTGCACTGTCATAGATCGATGTTTCTAAAAAATACAAAATGAACACTGGTGCGTGTCAGTTACTGTACACCGGTGCGTTTGTATGCTGCAGTGCACCGGTGTGTTTATACGACCTATGGGCACTGCAAAAATACCAAAACCAATTAAAAATCTCGGTGCGTTTGTTCGATACTGTGCACCGGTGCTTTTATGTGAGACTACGCACCGGTGCATTTGTACAATGTATGGGCACCACACAAATACCAATACCAATTATAAATATCGGTGCATTTTTTTGATACAGTACACCAGTGCGTTTCTATAAGTCTACGTACTGGTGCATTGAGACGACCTATGGGCACCACACAAATCCCAAGACCAAATGGTATGGCCCCATGCATTGTATCACCATCACTGCGCCCGGTGCAGTTTTATACCTTGACGACCCGATGCAGGAACCTTCGATCGCCCCAGGGCCACCGTCTATATGACACGCACCGGTGTGTTGAAACCTTAGTAGCGCACCGATGAAAAAAACATCCGTAATAACCTCCGACCGCCCAGTTTTTTTAGTTGTGTTGAATTTCCATTAAAATCTCCGCCAAAATCACCATAACCATAAACATATGCTATAGAAAATGTTTTTTTTTTGACAATTTTGGCCAATTTTATAACTCTAAAAACCTCCTTTATAACCTCCGCTAGAGGGTCTTTTCCTTCTAGTGCAAATATTCTCTCCAACAATTCGAATTCCAGAGGCAGCTAAGCAACTCAAAGATGAGTGCACTCAATCTTTGTTTACTTGGAGTCAAGTGGACTCAATCACTATTTTATAGGGAGCTATTGGTAGCTACCATGTAGAATAAATAGAGCAAAGCTAGAGCTAGGAAGGGTCGAAATTTTGTTGCAAGCTATTGAGATTTTTATTATTTTACTCAGTGATTAAAATTTTAGAAATGTATGTGACTATTCTTTTATGAAATGTGCAGACTGATTTCATTTTACTGATTTAAGTTTCAGAGATCTAGGCTTGTGGGTTAGGGCCCAATCCATGTGCCTCAACCTATCTGCTGTATTTGTTCTCTACTTTTTGTCATTTCATTAGTTCCGCTTCTGATAATTTCGTTTATGTTTCAAGTTGATATTTAGTTTTGCCTTCAGTGTGCTGTGATAGGTTTCATTTGCTTGTGAGTAATATAATAGAGGAGAAAAACCAAAAATCTGTAGATTAAGACCCCCTTCTCATCTCTGTCAATAGAGCTCGAGGAGGGCGAAACTTCCCACAGACCCAAAAAATGATTTCCGGTCACTGTTTCTGAGATTAAAAGTAGAGTTTCATTACCATTTTCCAGTCTTCCTTTGCACTGTATTTTTAAGAATTTGTCTGTTTCTTTGCGCATAAAGTTAGCAGGTTGATTGCAGGAATTATTGTTAAACCCCAAAGCAGCTTCGTGGTGCCTCCCTGCTTCATTCTCCATCTCTGTCTTCACAATCTGTGCACTGCTGTTATGCCCTCCATTTCCTCTTTTTCCCGCTTAATCTCACTTCTGAACCCACCTTTTTATTCATAAAAACACTTAAACCATTCAGAACACCTTATTAATTTTTTTTATTGGTCACAGTTGCCTTACAATTTTTAACACAAAACGCTTGAAAACCATTGAAATTCGATCTCCACCTTTCCTCATCAAAACTCTGCCGCATCGCACATCGCAAATCACATCTTTTATTTGGTTTCCGTTAACACTTACCACTCCAATCGCCGATTGTGATAATTCTCCCTACTCTGCCACATCGAAAATCACATTTCGCACTTCACAACCTTTTCCCTTTTTCTTTTAAGACTTACCGCTCCAAACTCTAATTGTGATAATCCTCCGTGCTCGGCCACATCGCAAATCACAAATCACATTGTTTATTTTATTCCCGTTAACATTTACCACTCCAAATGTCGATTGTGATATCACATTTCGCATTTCACAGTTTTTATCCCATTGCATTTCGCACTTCGTAGTATTTATCCCATCGCATTTCACATTTCGCTCCCGCTCCTGAACAACACTTCCGCTACTCCTCTGAATTTGAGATATTGCGATTGCGATATCGCATATCGCATATCGCACTTCCGTCCTCCATTGCAACTCCGCCATCGCACTTTTCAAATTATTCCGCTCCAAAGAATTTTTGCGCTATAATAAAGTTTTAATAAGGTTCAAACCCATCTTTTCACTTCTAAGCCTTGTTTCATGTGTTTATCCCTCCATTAGCGCCTTTACCCCTTTCTTCTCCAAGATGCAAATCAACACTTTCTCAATTAGAATTAAGTCATGGTTAGCTTAGCTGCATGGATAGAAGCATGGTAGATAGAGCATAAGATAAGTAGGGTGTGGTTTAAATTAGTTTGCCTTCTACATTTAAATTGGTTTCCTTTCTGCAATTTAAATTAGTTTCCATTTTGTCATTTCCTTTCAACAATTTAATTTAGTTTCCTTCCTGTCATTTCTTTTCAACAATTTAGTTTAGTTTCCTTCCTGTCATTTATTTTCAACAATTTAATTTAGTTTCCTTCTGTCATTTCCTTTCTGCAATTTAGTTTAATTTCATTGAAGTGTAACAGAATTCACTGAGAACCCATAGAAGTAGCACACTTTCGTAGAGCAGAAGATGATGACATGAGTATAATGCATCTGCTGTGTATATAGCACTGCCACCACCAATTTTGTATAAACCCCGGGTTGATAAAGTAAAGTAGGGAAATCCCTAGGAGTTGTAGCACTCTTGGTGCAATACCAGGGCTCACCAGTGTGCACAACATCACATGTACATGACACCACTTGCATAGCATGTACACAACACCAAATTTACACTGCACCACCTGTACAATGTGTACATAATACCACATGCAAGAAATATACACAACACCATATGTACATATCACCACATGCACAACATGTACCCAACGCTGCCTGCACACAACACCACATGTACAACCTGTACATAGCACCACATGCACACAACAGCATGTGTAAAATCATGCACACAACACCAAATTCACATAAAACCATATGTACATCACATACACAACACCATATGTACATAGCACTGCATATTCACCATGTACATAGCACCATACGTACACAACACCGCATATCCAACATGTACATAGCACCATCTATACCTGACACTGCATATGCAACGTCATATATACAATAGCATACAAAATCATATGTATACAATACTACATATGAAACATTTCACATTACCACACATTACCATAGATACAATAATTGAATATACAACATGCACATCATATACACAACAATAGCACTTCACATCCATAGACAACACACTGACCCCAAAAGCAACCTTTCTTATAGTGTCTTTCCACTATCCACACTCACCCTAACATGTCGCAGATCACACTACTTTCACTTCATTTATGTACCCCTTATCATTACCTATCCATAACATAAACATAGGCATAGTACACTGATACTGACCTCGTGGATTTGTCAGAGTTAATCTTCCCACTTGATTCCTCCTAAGGCCAAGAATCTCTTCATGCCATTCACCTGCATAATAAATCATTCCTCCACAAGAATGATCCTTGAAAACCCTATCATACAGTAACACACACACACACACACACACACACACACACACACACACACACACACATAGATATATCATTAGCATAAAAAAATCATGATCCTATCAGACAACAACATACATAATCACATACATGTATACATATATTAACATCAACAAAATCATGATCACAATGCCATTTCTAGATATCATAAGGTCTAGGTTAAGAGAACTTCCTTATTTGTGCGCAACACGCACAACGTTGAGAACAAGATTTCCCAACATAACCAAGGCATATAACACCTCATTCATTTCACCTTTTATGTTTCCTTTCTCATGTCTGTACTGCCACCATCCATTTACCACAATGGGCCCAACTAGTCCAACTGACTGTCATACTCTTACATTCTGCTGTGCTTACTCATGCATCGAGCTTCATCCAAGTCCTTCATTACCTGTTGGGTACCAAAAATATCTCCCAGATATCCATCAATCTTCCTCTCTCCCAACTGATCCCCAAGACTCTCAAACAAAATGCAAGAACAAGAAACAAACAAGAAGAAATATATGAAAACCAAAAGTAATATGACACTGCAACAAAGTGGAAAGGCCTTGCACCGAACATAATAAAAACCGCAAATAAAGCACAAGAAAATCACAAAAGACCAAAAGCACAAGGCTAGCAACAAACACCATGACTCAATCCCGATGGTTCCCAATGAAAGCTCAATCTAAGCTTTCTTCAATATTTCATAATATTCTCTCTTTCCATGTAATCCCTGCATCATACTGACATAAACACATAATTTTCAGTGCATAAACATACAACATGCTATTTACCTTACCTTATTGTGCCAAGCATGCTGACCTGTAACTGAACACACATGTGAGCCATATGTACCAAACGTCAATACAAAATATCTATCAATTTGAAATCAAATTTTACCCAAACTAATAGCCATGTCATAACCAATAATCAGCTCACATTCATCCGTCATAACACATAATGCTACAACTATCACCTACTTACACTCAAGTATATACTGACTATCTCAGCACATATGTGTTAACACAACCATCTTAAAGAAAGATAATTTCTTCATGCAATCTTATAGATACAAACTGATAGTATGCAATTAATCAAACATTCAAACAGCTTTCAAACATACCATGCTAAATAGATCAACTAGATGACATCAAACACTCAAAACAATCAAGCATCAGGTATACGACATAAGCAAACTCATACCTCAATGTATCTCAGGGGAGGCTATCTTGTCTACAAAATAAATCTATATTAACACAATATAACTTCACAACACCCCAACTCAACATAAATAAGATCAAGATATCCATAAAAGTAACCAACTAACATGTTCACATCATAAACTCATAATCAATTGTTGTTCATACATAACAATCACATAGGCATAGTCAACCTAAATTAGTAGAATAAAATATCACAATTATATTGAGTCATACATGAACGTAATAACCCTAACCATCTACATAAGCCAATCAAAGGCAATATGATATATATAAAATCAAGGTCTTAATGAAATAACCCTAATCATCAAGTTACTAACATATACCAACAACAAGCTATATATCACGCTCATCAAAAACATGTAACCTTATAATCAAGATAACTAGCATACCACACCAATAAATTAACATATAACATGCTGATCAACAACATATAACATAGTCATTGAGCTAACTACAAGCTAACATATTCATCAATGACATATAACATAATCATCAAGTTAATACCATGCTTGACTAATCGACACATGTACATATGATCAAACTAATTAACTATCATCTATAATGTATGTAACCATAACGTCAATAGAATGACATGCGTGCACATAACCATAGTAATAATAGAATGAAAAACATATAAGTAACCCTAATGCTTACAACAACCATGAATCACATACCTAAATTCCAAGCATACAACTTGTATGACGATCTGCTCTTGCCTCAAGGTCCAATGTTGCAACTTCACTTTGATGATCTGCATCTTCTACTCTATCTCATCCAACAAATTAGCATCATAACATATCAATATCATCATGATGGCCTAATTGTGTACAATGAACTTATGCACAACAACCTCAACCAAACCAATGCAAATTTGACCATATGCACCCACTTGACATGTATAATTAATCATGAACGACCAATGCTTGTTCATCATATAACCTCACACAAGTAAGCATACATGGAAAACATGCAAGCATGACCAATATGCGTCCTAGCATAAAAAAGAAATGCATGTAAAACATGCAAGCATGACCAATATGCGGCCTAGCATAAACACGCAATGCATGTATATCTTGTAATAATATGTAAGCAAGAATGCACGAACAATGCACAAGCATGAGCAACACATAACCAGTCATATACTCATGAAAACATATTGTCGACAACACCATAAGCACTTCCATGATGACACCACTACTACCATGGTCAACACAACATCAACCCAATACAACATGGGTATGAAAACACATAAGAAATCGACATAAAAGCATGACCAACACACCACCCATCCAGTCCAAGGGTTGAACCATGCTCTGATACAACTATGTGGTATCAGATATCAAAAAAAGAGAACAAAAACCAAACACCACCATCATGCATACACAATAAGAACATGGAACATAAGCATGAGGAACATATATGTAATTGGTAGGTATGCATGAAAAACACACACATCCCAAGGAGAGTGCAACCATGCTCTGATACCACTCTTTAAAACCCTATTCCCACATCTAACCAAGTAACCAATCAACCAGGGTAAACATGTGACAAGAGGCTACTAATATGAGATTCAACCTCCTATATTACCTTAAGGAAGTGGAACCGATGGAAACACCAAAAACACACCTTACACTGCATCATTGACATCCCTAGGGGGTAACCCAACCTCCTAGGGCTTTGTTTTTTGAGGGGGGACTGATTTTTAGCCCCTGTGAGGCTGAGCTGCAAGCTTGTAAGGGCAAGGGAGTGACTCTAGACCCTAGACCTGCGGGCTAGCCTTGGAAAGGAAGCAGATCTAGACCCTAGAACTGCGGGCTAGCCTTGGCAAGGTAGCAGCTTAGGCCCAAACAAAAAATTTTCCTCCTGTAGCTTCGATACTTGTGCCACATTTTCAGCCCCCAAGCCTAGGTCACTGCCCTAAAATTCCTGTAACTTCAAGAGAGGGTAAATAACATTGAAACAAAAATATGGAAGCAATCACATCATCAAGAACTCATCCAACCCCACCCAGCCATGACATGCATTTCATCAAACATGTCACAAACATAACATCTACAGGTATAAACAACAACTTTAAACAAACTTGGGGTCTCTTTCTTATCTGAGAGTGGCTAAGAAGCATTTCTCCCCTAGATTATAAGCTACCATTTAATCAATTTAACCATAGATACACTATGCATTCATTTACAAGTAAAAACATGGAGAGAGCCATACCTCATCACTATCACAATACATACTTATAACCAACGTAATACCAACAAAAATACCATGGATACATCAAAAATAGAATCCATATATAGACCAGTGCATATACACATCAAATACCAAGGCAATGAACCTTTCATTAATGAATGTAAAAACCAACTCGAAATGGGACTTCCACAGGGCCACCTGACCATAGACATGGCTGAGTCAAATCTCACTTCAGCCAGTCACCCCCATGCCATATTCCAAGCATGAATGTGGGACTTTATAAACCACATCAATCAACACCAAAATAGGGCTCTAGAGACCAAACTGTCTCAACCCAAAACCAGTGATTCCACCTCATGGTTAGACATCACTAACTATCACGTATTGGTCTCTATCCAAGCTAATCCAGGGCTCCAAAGTGTTTTTTCTAGCCAGGGATTCTAGGACTAGTAACTCAACCCCAACTGTTACAGGGCTTCCAGAGCGTTTGTCCAACCAGAGCTTCTAGGACTAGTAACTCAACCCACCTAGGGCTTTTAGAGCATTTGTCCAACCATAGCTTCCATGAATAGTAACTCAACCCACAGTTTTCCGCCAAGCTTCCAGAGCATTTTTCCAACCAAGGCTTCTAGGAACTAATAACTCAACCCAATAGCTAAAGGAATCACGAGAAATAACCAAAAAAAATCAATGGAAATAAACCCACAATCACCATGGTTATCCAGAAAATGGCAAAGCTAGGAAAATCCACATGCATACCCATGCATGCCAAAACTAGTGAGGAAAACATACATGCAACTCGGTACTTGCACTTAGAACATGCTATAGATGCTGATCCCGATGTCCTCTTCCACTTTCCTTCTTTTCATTTGATTTCTTGATCCAAATCTCCAAGTATGCCACACTCTACAAGAGTGCTCCAAGAATACACTAAGTGCTCAAGAGTATGAGATGGAGATAGAGAATAATCAGAAATCCAAAATTGAACTGACCAAGCCTTTCCCACTGATCCTTAGAAGCCTTTTTATTAATGAGGCCTCTAATTTCTTCATTTTCCATTATTTTCCTTCAATTTCCCCCTCACATGCAACCTGTGACCTTTCACCTTCCTTTTCTCCTAATTTCCATTATTTTCATAAATAAAATTCCAATTAATGCCTCATGCCTTTCCAAAGCCTTTGCCTTTTCCTTTTCCAAGTTCCTTTAGCCATAATAACCAAATGAACACCCACTAGGATGTTTTTCCCACCATTCAAATTGGAATACGTGTCCCATCACCGTTGTATTATATATATATATATATATATATATATATATATATATATATATATATATATATATATATATATATATAATATATTTTAGGCATTTATTTACATTGTTGATCTGCAATGAGGTTTGAGCCTCACTCGCACAAAGGAAGGCCCATAGGTCGTATGCACGATAGAATCAAAATTTAAAGTTTTGTACGAAAATAGACATATTCGCGGAGGGGGGTGTGGGTTCTATAGATATTGAAAGATGTAAAATACGGTGAATGTTTGGAATAATATGAACATGAATACTGAACTTGTGTTTGTAGGTGACCGTGACATACATATAGATATTTCATTATGTTTATAGGAATTTGACATGATTTTTCTGATTGATATAGATGAAATATATTATGTTTGATGATGACTTAGACCTTTGACTCAATGATTGAGATATGTCTAGGACTATAGATCTTACCATGATAGCAAATTTGGATTTGACATGATGTCTAATGATTTTTACTTGAAGACAATGATATATGAGCATATTGACTTGTATTATGATAATGGGAATGACTTGATGAAGTTTTCGATTGATATTAAGTGGTCGATGACAACTTGTTGGCATGATAATAGATGATTTCATGACTTGATGAAAGCTTTACCTACCATTCGGTCTAATGAACTGACACTGATATATTTATGACTTTTGATATTAGTATTGATATAGCTTCTAAAATTTGATGAGTTGATTTGATTGCATAATAATGATTTATGAAAGGTTGTACATGACGGTTTGGTAAAGTTTTATGGTTGAAGTGAGCATTGCATGAAGCAAGCTCCCACGATCCAGATATGTCTGCATTGATAGTTATCTGGTGAAGCCAGGATGTTGTATTGATGGAATCCTTTTTCTTTAGAAGTGTTCCAAGGTATAAATTTAATTTTGATTTTGGTTTTATATGTTGAAAATCTACTATTGTCAGGTAAAGAGCCTTTGATGATATAACTTAGAGGAAGATGGCTTCTCAAGCTCAAAATGGTGTATCATGGCATGGTGAATCAATTTTTGAAGTCGATAAAAGATAAACTATTGAAGAAGTATTGGAAAGTGTAAATGCAAGTACTTGGACACCTTGATTTGAAGTTCAAGATGTTGTTGAACCTCACACAACAATTGACAGTTGATTGAAGCATTGATGTTCTGTTTATAACATCCATCTATATATATACAATGATGTGCATATAATCTGAGTAGATTCATGATTGAGTCGCTTCATTCACATATAGTTGCCTCTGAGAATCCTTTGAGATGTTTGCATGAGATGATCTATTCTTGGTCTGAGATATTCGACTGTATGGATATGTTGATGTTTATTATTGATGAGATGAGCATATATGAGTGCTTCCTTAGTATGATATCTTCCATGATGAGAGGTTCGTAGCACGACCGAGGTTTAACACATGACTAGCCTTAAGCAGGATGCAGAAGCTCCTTAGAGAGTTGTCTAAGCATGATCTATATATGACATGGATACATTGAGATAATAAAGAGTGAGATTTGATTGGCAGAGTATCCTATATATAGTTGGGACCGAGATAATCTCATATATTGAGACAATGTAGTTGTATGAGACAATATTAGGCTTGTGTTTGGCACCTCCTTGAGAGGGACGATGTTTATGATATCCTTTTGTGATTTATATGATTATTTATGATCTAACATGATATTTGATTTAATGTCCTGTATAAACAGGATACAACTGCTACTGATAGATGATGATTACTTGATACAAGTACGATGATATGAATATGATGAGAGCAACACTGATTGAGGACACTGAGCCAAGCTCTTCATCTACTGTTTGAGTTCCCAGGGTATGGAATTGAGACAAAGGGCTCTTGGGGTTGAGGGAACTTTGAAAAATAGGGTGTTATCCCTATATGTTACCCATAGGGTTGGAGTATTACCTCACCCTATCTTGGTCATTGCAGAGTATACACCAACTGGAATCATACACAAAAGATTGGGATTGTTGGGATTGTCCCTCTCCGTATGGCCAACAGATGAGGAGGCTTGGAGGCATGTGATCCTTACCTCTTGGTAAGTCGGGTATCTCATCCAAGCTATATTATTATGCAGGCGTTCTACCACATGACTATTTAGGGCCATTGCTGGGAAGATCAATAGGCAATAGGATAGGTTGAGTAGTAACTCCCCTATATCACCTATTGCTCGATATGAGGTCGTAGTAGTACCTCCCCCATGAGATTCTGGGTTGAGTAGTAGCTCCCCGATGTGGTTCCAAGTTGAGATGTGCCACCTGATGATATGCTCTATGATGATGATGCAGGTCGTATATTTGACTCCCTACCGATATTTTGAAGTAGTAGCCCGATGATGTTTCTAGGTAGCAACCTGATGAAATATTTCCAAGTAGTAGCCTGTTGATGGATATTATGGGTAGTATCCCATTGAAAAATATTTCGGGTAGTATCCCACCAACTTATATTCCAGGTAGCATCCCACTGAATGATATTCTGGGTGGTATCCCATTGAAAAAATTTCTGGGTAGTAGTCTGTTGACAAAGGTTCCAGGTTGTACCTTGATGAATAGAGGGTGGTACCTTAAGCTCCCCTCCGATAGCAAATTCTTCTTCTAGATTCTAGAATATTCAACATATGAGTAGTGAAAATCAAGTAATCAAGAATTAGAAAGATATGTACTTTGATGATTCAGAATGATGAGATACTTGAGATGGGACATATGTCATATTGATCGATGGTTAGATATTAGAAAGTGGAATTCTCCCTAGTTGAGAGGGAGTGTTAAATTTAAGAAATTGCGGTCAAATTCCCCCTTAGACAACTCATATGAAAAAGATGATGATTGCATTGAATTCCTCTTTTTGAGAGGACCAAAATCGACCTAAAGATCGCCTCGTTCAGATACAGATAAGTTGGTTTTTGAATTTATGTACCCACCCAAGTATATTGGATTAGGTCGGCCCTATGCACATATACCAATGGACAGGTTGACCTCAACATCAAGTGGATCCTCATGGAAGCCTATAAATAGAAGAGACTTCAATCTCATTTGGACACATTGATTAAGCTCTCTTCTTCTCATGTATTTTTTCTTGGCTCGCACAGGTTTGACGGAAGGAGTTCACATAGGGTTCGAAATCACAGGTGGTAGGCTCGCTATGATCTAAATTTTTTTGGAACTTTTCCATAGGCTTGCTACAAAGTATTTTTGGCCATAAATCCAGGTATATAATATTATGTTAGTGGCTAAGACGTAGGCACAAAGTGTTATGGTAGCGGCTAGGGACCTATAGTCGCATGCACAGAGTGTTATGGTAGTAGCTAGGGCCTTAGAAGGCAGATCGAGCTACGCTTACCCATAGCCGTAGACACATAGTGTTATGGTAACGGTTAGGGACCCATAGCCACAAGAACATAGTTTTATGGTAGCAGATAGGGCCTCAGAGATGAAACTATAGTACTTCGAAGTTTCTGCTCAATGACAACATTGTTCAAGAGTATGCTATAGGCAATGATAATATATTACAATCATTAGAATCAGAGTTTTTATGTTTAGACGTGTTTCATGGATATTCTAGTTGTTGTGAATATATGGATCATTTCACTCTCTTTTGATGAATAATTTTATGAAAATCTACTAGAAGAAGAATTTGCAAGGGTTTTCCCCATAATGGGTTTTTCCTTGGTCTTCGACCAATCTTGGTGTCTCTATGTGTGCATGATTTTCTTCCTATTTTCCTTTATGTTTTGCTGCATTGATGATGATGTTATTTTTCTTTCTACATATTTGCATATGCTGATGAATAATTATGTAAATCTAAATAATTTTATGATGCTATGGGGTGAACTTAATGTGTTAATGATGAAATGCAACTATGAAAGCAAAGAACAATATAGCTCTATGAAAAATTAACAATGATATTGTAGGCAATAACCTATTGTTACAATGAATTTATCGCACCAATTAAAAGGAGGAACCAACCTACTGAATTTTTTTACTAGCACTAGCTAAAAGGAGGAACCAACCCCCTGTAATTTTTTTACTAGCACCAACCAGGAGGAACTAACCCCTAAGGAATACATGCAAGAACTTGAAGAACACTTAAGTGAATCCTTATTTATGTGATTAGATTTGTTTTGTATTTCTCCTCTATTATGTACATTATTTCCTATTATAAATCCTCAGCGTGACTTCACAGACATCCTTTGAACTCTTTTGTGATCACATTCCCTCCACAAAATTCATTCCATAGAGTTATTTTGCACCTTTCAGACCAGAAAACCGCAACACTCAGAAAAATATTTTAACTCTTAGCCAAAATCTATGCCAAACTTACAAACTTATTTGGATTACTTATACTAAGCCAAGTCGAAAAAATGTGGCAGAGCTGACATTCCATGGAGGATACTGTGGAAAACATGGAATATTCATTTTATTTTCAAAAATTAAAATCCGGTTCATATGGCCCATATATGACTTGGATTGATGGCTTCTTGGTTCCTTTGGGGCTCAACTTTATGTCCATGAAACCAAAATATATGATCAAATTGAAAAAGTTCCAGTAAAATACATCTAGGTCCACTTCAGCATAATGGATTATTAGACATCCAGATTCTTTAAATACCCATTTTGCAAATTCTAGCTCCAAGGGCTTATTGTGACTCCATAAGATCAAGAGACATGACCATAGACTTATTTGAATGAATAATATAATGGAAATATGGGTCCATAAGGTTATATTAACATTATTGGATCTATGGATAAGCTAGATAGCTCTTCACATGGAACACTGACCAATAATGAAACCTTGACCACTTACCCTTTGAGTTCACACCTAGTATCTAGTTCAAAAGAAAAACTTGTGAACTAATGGACCCCCAGATCACCAGATGCCTGGATGGCCTGGCATTTGGGACTTTTCTATTTTTGGAGTAATTTTCCTTATTCATGCTATTTTAGCCAAAAACTAAAAACACTAAAAACCTTCACCAAACTAGTCCTTGGCATGAATATTAAGGCTTCAGAGATTGCCACTTTGAAAATTTGAGAACCAATCTGAAATTTCCACATGGATCTTTTTCCACATTATCTATGCCAGTCACTAGCATATCATTTTCCACATCAAATTTCTACCAAGTTTCATGCCATGACATCACCATGTGTAACTCGAAATAAGGCCACTTAGCCACTGAAAAATTCCAAATTTTCTTGTCATGTGGCCTCTCCTCAGGGTACCACGTCATCATATTCTGCCACCTGGAGCGATCTTTCATATTAATTTTACTTCCATGTCAACTGGGGTCCACTTGATGGCTATTTTGTTGCATCCTTAGATACCCAAATGCCTAGGTGTAAAAATAAAATTCAGTATCTGACTCTTGATCCAATGACTCTTATGGAAAAAGGCCTGGATGCCTTGACATGCTGAAGAATCCCAGATATGCTAAATAAAACTAGATATGCGGAAGAAACCTAGATACATTTTTGAGACTCAAATATTACACAATGATGGAAATTCGTACAGTCTTGGAACTTTTTTTGAATTCTTTATTTGAACATCATTTTCCTCTTGATTTCTATGGATTATTAGAAATGATTATATCGTTTGAAAGAAATTTGAGAGGGATATCCAACCATTCAAAATTCATTCACATTTGGAATAGGGACTAGAGAAGAAAAGCCTTCAAAAATATGCTATCCAAACTGTAAATTTGACAAAATTAGCGCACACATTCGAAAAACTCCCATGTTGTTGAACTTGTTGAAAAATGCAGCAAGAAATTCTCAATTTGATTTTTCCTTGATTAAATTTAGAAAATTATAATTTCCACATAAAAAAACAACTTGGATGTAATTAACTTAGGTGACATGGCTCTTGTCACTTAGTTAGCTCAGTAAATTTTAGTTAGAGGAGTTAGAGTTTAGTTAAGCATGTGTGATTAATCATTTTTATTAATCAAGGTTAGTTATTTCAAGTTGCTTTCAGTTAAACTAGTTCTAACTGTTTGAGGAACTAGTGGAAGGTCAGTTGTGCAGTGGGACTTCAGTCTAACCCAATGATCATCCAATTAAATAATCAATCAACCCAAAATAGCTAGTGCATGCAGAGAATTTGAGTTCCCCAATTGTGATGGATATTCCAATATAGTATAACATTGATTGTAGAATAGTCTTGAGTGTACAGGTGTTGCATGCAGTCAGATGATCAACCTTGGGAATTGCACAATAATTTTGGAGGAATTTCCTAAATAATAGGGGCCTAATTTCTCAAGGATTTTCCCAAGGAAATAGGGGCTCAAGCAGAGGCAAGAATTGAATAAGTCTGGGCTAGAGCTTCTCAATGAGTAGAGAGATAGGTTTTTCAATTTCAGGTTGTGCTGAGTTGAGCAAATCAATTGTAATATATCTCTATTCATCAGATTAATGCAAGCATGCAAAGGGATTTTTAGCAGATTTCTTTCCCCTGGAAAAATACTGTGTGTAAGCGTGTTATTTCTTATTGCATGTTTGTGATTGATGTTATAATTGTGAATTGAATTCCATAGAGTAGTAGAGTAGGTTTGTGTCTTGT
Organism: Pinus albicaulis; assembly: GCA_034641835.2. Lineage (NCBI taxonomy): Eukaryota > Viridiplantae > Streptophyta > Pinopsida > Pinales > Pinaceae > Pinus > Pinus albicaulis. The sequence goes on along the minus strand of CM076574.1, from coordinate 415,587,043 downwards.
TATTTTGATTAAAATATCATAAGCAGTTGCAAATATACACCATAATTTCTACAAGATATCATAGCAAGATTCACATTAGAGAAGGAATTTCGAAGTCGTTTCTAAGGAGGCTCAAAATTGTAGTGAATTTTAGCAGTATATCTAGAGAGTTAGTAAGATGATCTTTAATGGCATGAGGCTAGAGTATGCCTTGGAAGAAAAATATAATTTCATCGCATGGAAGGATCACATGGAGGTTGTATTGGATGAAAATGGATTGCTAGAATACATCAAGATAGGTATTGCAAAACCACAAGCATCTAACTCCCGAAACCTTGCTCAGTGGAAGAAATATGTAGCCAAGGCGAGAAGAATAATATTAGAGGGAGTGCGAGATCACGTTGTCTCAAATATCCATGGGAAATAAAATCCTTTCACAATGTGGAAAGCAATGACATAATTGTTCGAGAATAGTAGTGACCACAGGAAGCTAGTGCTCAATGATAAACTTCACAATATCAAGATGCAAAAAATGACACTATTTTGTAGTATCTGAGCAAGTTCACACAAGTTCATGATGAAGTTGGTGGGGTTGGTGTTAATGTTGCAGAATATGACTTGGTAAGCCTAACCCTTCTAGGCCTTCCCAATGTTTGGCACAACTACCAATATTCAGTGACTGAGAGGGAGAAACTACCAAATTGGGAACGCTTTTGGTCTAATTTGGTATGAGAGGAAATAAGGTGGAATACCAGAGATGGGACTTCATCCAAGGGTGAGGATGAAGAAAAATTTTCATTGGTTGGAAAGGAAAGAAGGAAAAAGGGAAGAAATATCAAACCAAACCAGAATCCAACCAAAGGGGCAATAAGAATGATTTTTCCAAAATCAAATGCTTAAATTGTCATGAATTTGGGCAGTATGCGACGAAGTGTCCACATAAAAAATTGAGTAAGAAGAAATCAGGAGGAGCAATAGGTGAAGCCTTAGCTTCACATTTTTAGCTTGATTTTACCCTTATCGCATGCATGACAAGCACAATGATGGGGAGTGTGTGGTACTTGGACTCAGGGGCATCGTTCGACATGACATGGTGTAGAGATTTTTTCAGTGACATGGAGGAGAAATATCTCTAGATGTACATCAGGCTAGGGGAAGACAAAAGGTATAATTTGATTGAAATCGGTACAATCACCTTTCAGAGGGAGTTGAGCTCCCCTCTCAAACTCAAGGATGTCATTTTCATTCTGGGCCTAAAGAAAAATCTCATCTTTGTTGCAGTTTTGGAAGACCGTGGTTATGATGTGATCTTCAAAAAAGGAAAGGCATTCCTGATACACATAGTCACGATATAGCTGAATCAGATCGGGGTTCATGTAAAGAACCTGTATAATCTAGATGTGGAAGATTGTGCTACATTAAGCAATAAGGCAGAGAAAGTGTAGGACTGCGATGTCAATGAACTTTGGCACATAATACTTGGCCATTTTCATCATGGCACCTTGAAAATTATGCAACAAATAACCACTTGCCTCCCTAAAGGAGCACTTGAGCAACATGATGTATGTAAAGGATGTACCTTGGGTAAGTACACAAAATCCAGATTCCATGAGTGGGACATTAAAGAACATAAAATATTGGAAAGGATCCACTCTAATGTTTGTGGACATTTCTCGACAACCTCCACTCCCATACATAAATTATTTTTTCATTTTTACTGATGAATTCTCATAGAAATGCTGGATCTTATTCATGTGGAATAAAGATGAGACATTGTCCAAGTTCGTAGAATTCAAGGCAATGGTTGAGAAATAAATCGACAAGAAGTTGGAGGATGTTAGGAGCAATAATGGAGGTGAGTATGTGTCGAATGAATTAAAAATAAATTGTGCAAAATAAGGCATTCGATAAGAGCTAAAAATACCCCACAACCCACAACAAAATGGGGTGGATGAGAGAAAGAACCATAGCATTGTGGGAGTTGTGAGGGCTATGTTTCATGACCAAGGCCTACCATTGCATTTGTGAGTAGAGGCATGCAACACAACAATCTATTTGTAGAACCGAAGTCCTCATTAGATTTTGGGCATGATTACATAGGAGGAGGGCTTCTTAGGGAGAAAGTCAAATGTGCCGCACTTCAGGATTTTATGAGCCTATATCTACTACCATGTATCCAAAGAATCAGGGAAGAAGCTCGAGCCAACAACAAAATTTGGTGTATTTTTCGGTTACACAGAAAATCCTCACAACTACCGCGTGTACTTGCCATCCCTCAGAATGACAGTTGTGCGAAGGGATATAAAATTTGATGAGGAGAAAGGGATGCAATTTTCTCTTGAGAGGGAGGTTCGAATACCACTAGAAGAGGAGATTTTAGCTCCAAAGGAGGAGACTTAGGAAGTTGTGGAAAAGCCATAAATTGAGGAGCAGAGAGTGGAGACACCCACTTAAGAAAAACCATCATGAGTAGGTAGGAAAATAACCAAGGAAGCTCAGAGACTTGTGCAGGATGCGAGGGAGAATGTGGGAGATCCTTCAAATTTGAGCAAACAGAGAAGGTCACATGATCAGTACACTGGCTACATAGCTCTAATGATTGATCTTGTAGATACTGAGCCATCCTCTTTTGAGGAAGCAATAGAGAATCCTATATGGGTTGATGCAATGGTGGAAGATTAGGAATCCATTGTAAAGAATAATGTTTGGGAAGTGGTCCCAAGACCAACAAATAAATTTGTTGTGGGTTCGATATGGATCTTCAAGGTAAAGCATGTAGAATACAGAAGCATAAAGAAGTATAATGCCAAATTTGTGACTAAGGGATACTCTCAAGTTGAGGGAATTGACTATGAGGAGACCTTTGCTCTTGTAGCAAGGTACTCATCCATTAAATCAATTCATGCACTGGCTGCGCAGATAGGGTGGAAGATATGATAGAGGTTTACAGTCTCAAACAAGCACCCTATTCTTGGTACACCAGGATCAACATCTATCTCACTGGTTTGGGTTTCACCAAAAGTGAAGCGGATGCAAACCTCTATCACATCTTGGTAGAAGGTACATTGCTTATTACTGTATTATATGTTGATGATTTGATTTTAACTGGTGATGAGAAAGTGATCAGATATTGCAAGGAGGACCTTGCAAGGGAGTTTGAAATGAAGGACATGGATCTCATGCACTACTTCCTTCGGTTGGAAGTATGGCAAGGCAATGGAGAACTATATGTGTCTCAAGGAACATATGCAAATGAGGTACTACAAAGATTATGCATGGAGATTTTCAAATCCATGGAGACACCTCTAGCAACCAACTGGAGGAAGGAGGATGCTAATTCAGGTGAAGAAGTGGATGCTACCATTTATCGACAACTACCGGGTTCATTGATATATCTTGTGAACACATGACCAAATATGTGCTATGTAGTCAACCAACTGATCCAAGCTATGGTTAGGCCAACCAAATTATCTTGTAAGGCAACTAAGCATGTTTTACGGTACCTCAAAGGCACTACCCAGTTTGGACTATTGTATAGATGGACAAAGGGAGTGAAGTTGCGTGGCTTCACAGATGCACATTGGGCGGGGAGTCTATTAGACTGAAAGAGTACATCAGGTGGAATTTTTCAGAGTTGGGTTTGCAACTATTTCCTAGTACAACAGGAAGCAAAGATTTGTGGTTATTAGCTCAGAAGAAGCATAATGCATGGCTACAAGTCAAGCAACATGTGAGGCGATATGGATGAGAAAGATCCTTGTGGGATTTTTTGGTCAGATGATGGAGACTGTATTTATTTGAGAATCCTGTATTTCAAAATCTATCCAAGCATATATATATATATATATAATCCTGTATTTCAAAATCGATCCAAGCATATATATATATATATATATATAACTGAGGTGACATGGCTCTTTTAACTTAGTTAGCTTAGTAAAATTGAGTTAGAGGATTTAGAGTAGTTAAGCATGTGTGCTTACTAATTTGTAACAATCAAGGTCAATTATTTCAAGTTGTTTTCAGTTAAACTAGTGCTAACTGTTGGGGAACTATTGGAAGGCCAGTTGTGTAGTGGAACTTTAGTCTAACTCAGTGATCATCTAGTTAACTAATCAATCAACCTAAAATATCTAGTGCATGTGGAGAACCCGAGTACCCTAGCTGTGGTGGAGATTCCAAGGTAGTGTAACATCAATTATAGACTAGTATTGAGTGTAGAGGTGTTGCATGCAGTCAGATGATCAACCTTGGGAATTGCACAATCATTTTGAGGGAATTTCCTAAATAATAGGGGACTAATTCTCAAGGAATTGCACAAGGATATAGGGGATCAAGTAGAGACAACAATTAACTAAGTCTGGGTCAGAGATTCTCTGTGAGCAGAGAGATAGGTTATTTAGTTGGAGGTTGTAAGAAATTGTACATCTCTATTCATCCGATTAATGTAAGGATGCAAAGGGGTGTTTAGCATATTTCTTTCCTGTGGAAAAATATTGTGTGCATTTGTGTTATTTCATATTGCATGTTTGTGATTAATGTTCTAATTTTGGATTGAATTTCGTAGAGCAATAGAGTAGGTTTGTGTCTTGTGATTTTGATTAAAGTTTCATATGTAGTTGCAAATATACACCATAATTTCTATAGAACTTTGAAACCAATGACACTATAGTTGAAAACAATGCCAAAATATATGCAACAACCTCCCCCTTTGGCATTGATGACAACACCATCAGACGTCTACTGTAATTAATGATAGTCGGTTGGAATCTCCCTACCTACTTGTTGACTGTACTCCCCCTATTTGCTTAATAGATGATATTTGGTTGATTCCTACTTATTCTCCCCCTTTGAAATCAATGAAGAAGGGCATCTACTCATCCTGTGCTAGCGCATGCCATTTTCTGTTGAAATTGGAAACACGAAGGGCTTATAATTTAATTTTCCCTTAATTAAATTAGAAGAAAATTGTAATTCCACATCACATGACAACTTGTACGAGTTAAATGAGTTAGGGAGACTTTGTTAGCTCAGTAAATTTGATTTGGGGGTCACACTGCAGGCATGTAGAGTTCACTCTAAGTTTTAGGGGGTCCAATTTTAGCTTATTTTGAGTTGTAATTGTTTAACTTAATTATTTGAGTTAAAATTAGTTTAACTAGTTCTAACTGATATATGAGATAGTGAGAGGTCCAATGATATAAACATGATTTAGTTCACATGTAGTGATCAATCAGATAACTGATAATTCACTATAAATAGTTATTGCATGTCAGTTCTAAGGAAGACCTAGTTGATATGGGAGTTAAAGGGAAGTATACTCTCAATTGTATAATTAGAAAATTTTACAGGTCATGCATGAGGTCATCGAGATGCCTTGGATGGATTGTGTAATTAATTGATGGGAATTTACTAATGAACAGGGGCTCAATTCCCTCAGGAATGCATGAACAAGGCTGGTCAGACATGGGCAAGCCTGAGAGAGGCATTGCATTGTTTCATATTATTGACTTGATGAAATATACATATAGCAGCTTTTTTAGCTGAGGCTTTCCCTAGATACATCTGTTTGTTATGCGATTGAATTTTTTTATCTTTATTATTCATGTGATTGTGCGATCGTAATTGGTTTTTGCAATTTGTAGAATAGATTCAAGTATTTTGTTTTAGCATATTACAAGATCGGTTGAATCTATTTGGATTTTCTATATGGTATCAGAGCAGGAATCACTATAACATAGAAGAACTATAGTTTTTTTTGAACAAGTGAATCGAATTTGTAGATTTATTCCTCTGGACCAAAAATAGATCAGCTTGTCTTTCTCTTGATTGGGACTCGAATATGCCCTCGAGGGTAATTAGAATTACATAGTTTGGAAGGACAGGGTGGAGGAAATGTTGCAGGACAACATACTGAAGGAATTCATAAACATTTATATTGCCAGGCCTGCAGCAGTAGATGCTCAAAATATTGATGCATGTAAGAAGAAGGTAGAAAAGGAGAGAAATATTCTGTTAGAAGGAGTTCGAGATCATATTGTCTCAAACCTCCATGGAAAGTAAAATCCATATGCTATGTGGAAGGCCTTAAAATATCTATTTTAGAATAGCAGCAACCACAGGAATTTTGCGCTGAAGGACAAGCTCAGAAAGATAAATATGGATAAGGGTGTCACGATACCAAAATAATTGATGAATTTTGCTCAATGTTGAGATGAGCTTGGAAGTGTTGGTGTGACAGTTTCCCAGGATGATTTGGTGAGCCTAGCACTTCTAGGCCTTCCCAAGAGCTGGCACAAATACCATGACTCGGTGAATGGGAGGGAGAAGCTAGCAGAGTGGGAGCGATTATGGTTCGACTTGGTACAAGAAGATATTTGCAGAACACCAGAGATGGATCCTCATCAAATACTGATGATGAGGAGAATTGTGCCTTGGATGGAAAGGAAAAGAATGGGAAAGGTAAGGCATCCCATTCCAAATCGGATTCCGACTAGGTAGGAAAGAAGCGAGAGTTGTCATAGGTAATTTTTTTTCATTGTCATGAGCTTGGACACTATGCTACAAAGTGTTCGCATAAGAAGACTGACAAGAAGCCCTCAGGAGGAGCGAAAGGTGAAGCACTTGCTTCATAGTTCGAGTTGGGTTTCACCCTCATCACATGCATGGTGTCATAAATGATGGGTTCAATGTGGTATGTAGATAGTGGAGCTTTATTACATATGACCGACAACAAAGAATTATTCAGTAGCTTGGAGGAGAAGGATCTTCAGATGCACATCGAGATGGGAGATGACGAGAGGTATAACACTACCAGAATAGGTACACTTACCTTTTAGAGGGAGTCTGGTACTCCTCTCAAATTAAAATATGTCATGTATGTTCTTGGTTTAAAGAAGAATTTGGTTTCTATTGCTATGTTGGAATACCATGGCTATTATGTGATATTTAGCAAAGGAAAGGTGTTCCTTCATCACAAAGCCACAGGATAGGTGAAGAAGATTTGGGTTTGAGTAAAGAACCTATAAAAATTGGATGTAGAAGACTGTGCTACCTTGAGCACAAAAGTAGAGAAGGTGGAGAGTTGAGACATTGGTGAGTTATGGCACAAAATATTGGGCCATCTACTCTATGGAACGTTGAAGATCATGCAATATATTTCTACAATACTTCTTAAGGGTTCACTTGAGCAATGAGATACATGCAAAGGGTGTACATTGGGGAGGTACACCAAAGCCACCATTCACGATAAGGAAAGTCGAGAAAAGGTGATCCTTGAGACATTTCACTCATATGTGTGTTGACCGCTCTTGATAGCATCCACAAAAAAACACATGTATTATGTGATTTTTGTAGATGATTTTTCATGAAAGTGTTGGATTTTCTTCATGTAGAATAAAGATCAGATGTTCTCAAAGTTTTGTGAGTTCAAATCACTTGTCGAGAAAGATACAAGGAAGAAGGTGAAGGCTCTCATAAGCCATAATGGTGGATAATATGTCTCGAACTAGTTGAAGAAATTCTGTGCTTCAGAAGGAATTCAACAAGAATTGATAGTACCATATAAACCAAAACATAATGGGGTTGCAGAAAGGAAGAAAAAATCTATTGTGGGAGAATCACGAGCGATGTTTCATGATCAAGGCCTACCGTTGCATCTGTGGGTGGAAGCATGGATCACAATAGTATTTGTGCATAACATAAGTCCTCATCGGATATTTGGAATGAATACACCAGAGGAATATTTTTTCAGGTAAGAGACCAGGTGTGTTGCATTTGAAATTTTTTGGTTCATCATTTTATTTCCATGTAACCAAAGTTTCCAGGAAGAATTTAGAGCCAAAAATTGAGCTGGGAATATTTGTGGGGTACACTGATACACCTCACAACTATCAGGTGTACTTTCCAGCACACAGGATGACAATGGTTATAAGAGATGTGAAATTTGATGAAGAAAAGGCCATGCGAATTTCCCTTGAGAGGGAGCTTCAGTTGCATGCAGTTGAGGAGATCTTACCTCCAAAAGAAGAACCTCAAGATGTGGAGCAGCCACAAGCAGAGGAACATAGAGTGGAAGCACCCACTCATGCAAAGACATCTCGAGTCGAAGGAAGCATACCAGAGAGGTTGGAAGGTTGGTGCTTGATGCTAGATAGAATGTGGGAGCACCCACATCACAATGCAGACATGGAATGTTCCTAGAGAAGTACATTGGCTACATGGCTCTTCTGAGAGAGAGTGTAGATATAGATCCATCCTATTTTGAGGAATTAGTGTAGAAACAAATTTGGGTTGATGCCATGGTTGAGGAGTATGACTCCATTATCAGAAACAGTGCATGGGAAGTTATCCCAAGACTGGAGGGGAAGTCAATTGTAGGATCTAGGTGGATCTACAAGGGGAAGTAGGCAACAATTGGGAGTGTGGAGAAACACAAGGCCAAATTTTTGTCTAGAGGGTTCTCTTAGGTGGAGGGGATTGATTATGATGAGAACCTTGTGCAAAGTTACAAGGTACTCATCAATCAGATCCATCCTTTCAGTTTCAACGTAGATGGGATGGCAAATACATCATATGGATGTAAATAAAACCTTCCTCAATGGGGTGATTGAGGAAGAGGTGTACACTGAGCAACCGAAAGGTTTTGAGACCTTTGGTAGAGAGTCACAAGTGTGCATACTCAAGAGAGCATTGTATGGGCTAAAACAAGCACCTCATGCTTGGTACACCAGGATCGACAACTACTTCATCGGGTTTGGCTTCACAAAGAGTGAAGCAGATGTGAACCTTTACCAGATCGTTGTAGAAGGTAAACGTTTGATCATTATACTTTATGTCGATGATTTTATAGTGACAGGTGATGAAAAAATCATCAAGTCTTGCAGAGAGGATCTTGTAGGAGAATCTGAGATGAAGGACATGGGGCTCTTACACTATTTCCTGGGATTGGAAATTTGGAGAATAGATGGGGATCTATTTGTATCTCAAGGAAAGTATGTCAACGATATTATGATGAAGTTCCACATGGAGGGAAACAAACCCAAGGAGGCTCATCTAACATGAAACTGGAGGAAGGAGGATGCTACTTCAAACAAAGTAGTAGATGCTACCATCTATAGGCAGCTTGTGGGTTCACTTATGTATTTGGTGAACACATGACCCGACATATGCTATGCGGTTAACCAACTTAGTAAAGATATGGTTAATCCTACCAAGCTCTTTTGGAAGGCGTGCAAGCATGTGTTGAGATACCTCAGAGGCACTATAGAGTTATGGTACAAATAGACAGAGGGAGTGAAGCTTCAAGGCATCATAGATGTAGATTGTGCATGGAGTCCATCCGAAAGGAAGAGCACATCAGGGGGCATCTTCAACATTGGATTAGTAGCAGTTTCCTAGTACAATAGGAAACAAAGATCAATTACACTTAGTTCAGCAGAGGCATAGTACATGGTGGCCAATCAGGCAGCCCGTGAGGCCATCTAGATGAGGAAGATACTTGTTGGTTTGTTTGGTTGATAGATGGATCCAACGATGATTTATTGTGATAACCAGAGTTGCATCAAACTCTCAGTTAATCCAATTTTTCATGATAGGTCTAAGCATATTGATATCTGATATCACCATCTCAGATATTATGTACAGAGGAGGATTATGTCATTAGAGTACATTCTTACAGAGGAGAAAGGTGCATACATCTTGACGAAGGCACTGCCAAGAGGAAAATTTGAGATACAAAAAGGCAAGATCGGGGTAGGAGACAATCCCTTTCTTGTTGAGAGGGAGTGTTGAAATTGGCAATAAGAAGGGCTTCTAATTTAAATTTCCCTTAATTAAATTAGAAGGAAGTTGTAATTCCACATAACATGACAACTTGTAGAAGTTAATTGAGTTGGGAAGACTTAGTTAGCTCAGTCAATTCAAGTTGGGGGTCAAACTGGAGGCATATAGAGTTCACTCTAAGTTTTAGGGGGTCCAGTTGCAGTTTATTTTGAGTTGTAATTGTTTTACTTAATTATTTGAGTTAAAATCAATTTAACTAGTTCTAAATGATAAATGAGCTAGTGAGAGGTCCAGTGAATTAAATTTGATTTAATTCACATGCAGTGATCAATCATATAACTGATAATTCACTATAAATAGCTGTTGCATGTCAGTTCTAAGGAAGACCTAGTTGAGATTGGAGTTAAAGGGAAGTAGACTATCAATTGTATAATTATAAAATTGTACAAGTCAAGCATGAGGTTATCAAGATTCCTTGGATGGATTGTACAATCAATTGATGGGAATTTCCTAATTAATAGGGGCTAAATTCCCTCATGAATGCATGAGAAAGGCTGGCCAGACAAGGGAAAGGAATTGGTTAAGTGTCAAACTTGCTCAGATCAGAGTGAGACAGTCAGAGATAGTGCAAAGAGCTCTCAATCTTGAGAGAAGCATTGTATTGTTTCATATTCTTGACTTGATGAAATATACAGATAGCGGGGCTTTTAGTTGAGGCTTTCCCCATATACATATTTTTGTTGTGCGATTGAAATTATTTCTATTTATTGTTCATGTGATTGTGCGATCGTAACTGGTTTCCACAATTTGTACAATAGATTCAAGTATTTTGTTTTAGCATATTACAAGATCAGTTGAATCTATGTGGATTTTCTACATTTTCTTGAACTCCACTAGTCATCAGCATGCTTCTTAGCTAAATTCAATGAGACATTCCTCATTGTGAGGAAGAAATTACTCACATTTTCTGTCTAAGATATTCAAAGCTTTTCGTGGATAGATGTTTAGTAAATATTTCTGCAATGTTTTCTTTTGTTGGAATTCATTCCAATCTGATATTTTGATTAGAAACTTGTTCTCAAAGAAAATGATACTTGATATGAATGTGCTTCATTTTAGAATGCATATTTTTTTTTTTTTTAAGATATTGATAACACTGGTATTGTCACACATGATTGGTAAATGCTGATCACCATTTTCTTGAATATCCTTGGGATTATGCTTCATCCATAAGACTTGAGTACAACATGATTTTTATGAAATATATTCTACTTTATTTGTGGATAAAGAAATGATAGTTTGTTTCTTGTTGAGCCATGAAACTAGACAACTACCTAAAAATAATTCTCCTCCACTGGCGCTCTTTTTTATCATTAATAATTCTATCCGAATCTGCATTTGTATAGGATCTGAGAGTAATATCCGTTCACCTAGGATACCATAATACATAATATATGGTTCCCTATAGATATATAAATATATTTTTATTGCATTAAAATGGGATTCCTTTGGGCTTGATTGAAATCTACCCACTAGACCTACTACTTAAATGATATATGGCCTTGACATTGTTAAATAAAGAAGGTTGTCAATCATGGACTTGTACATGGTCCAGTTTACTTCTGGAGAATCATGATCCTTACTAAGCTTGCAACTTGTTATTATGGGAGTGTTCACATGGGTACAACTTTCCATACCAAACTTCTTTAATATTTCCTTAAGTTACTTGGGTTGAGAGATAAAGATGCCTTTTTCTGATTGATGATGTAACAACCTTGGCTTAAAAGTTCATCTAATAAAAGTTAATAAAGGTGAAATAAGACCATGAGAAAGGGACACTTATTCCAAGCTGAATGTTGGGAAAAATATCCTAGTGGGCATCACTTGATGTGTTTATGGCTAAGGGGAAATTGGCAAAGGAAATGGCTAAGGATTTGGAAAGGCAGAAGCATATTTTTGGCATTTATTTATGAAAATAATGGAAATTAGGAGAAAAGGAAGTTGAAATGTCACAAGTTGCATGTCAGGAGAAAAATGAAGAAAAATAATGGAAAATTGAAGAAATTAGAGGCCCCATCAATAAAAATACCCCAAATCATAAATTGGTAGCCTTTTGTCACTTCAGTTTTAGAATTAGTCTCAGAGAGGAGAAAGCACCAAGAGGAGAAATAAAGCAAGAAAAGAAATGAAAAGTAAGGTAAGGAAAGGAAAAGCAAGGAAAGGAAAGGAAAAGCAAGGAAGGATAAGGAAAGAAAAGGAAGGCAAGGATCAAGTAGATTAAATGGGAATACTTGTAGGTAACAAGTTGCATGTATGATTTCCAAGTTGGTTTTGACATGCATGGTATGTGCATGTTGGTATTTGGTTCTTTTATTGTCATTGACATGGATTTTTTTGGGTTTCGACAATGGATTTTAGCCTAGAATTTCCATTTTTAGATAGCCATGGTGTGATGGGATTGTTCTCGGTTGAGATTTGGATTTTTGGATGGTTTCAAAATCCGAGGTGAGGTGGTCTCAGGAAGATTACCAAAGTCCTAGGAATCCCTTGACCTGTAATGGTGGCATACAGGGTAAAGCCTGAGGGTAGAGATAGGAAAATTCCTCAAGGATGGTGAAGGAATTTATGAGGCATCCAAGCAAATTTTGGTTTTGTGATCTCAACACTAGTTTAGGTGTGATTATGGTATGGAGAGGGTGGAGGTTGTTTAACCTATGGATTCCCTTGGTTGTGTTTGGATTGTTTTATCCCAACAAATCCCACATTCATTCTTGGAATATGGCACGAGGGTGATTGGATGAAGTAAATAATTGGTTCAACCAATCTATGGTTGGGTGGAACGTGGAGGTCCCGAGCCCAGTAGGTATTTGCCTATGTTTAATAAAAGCTAAGTTTATGTTTCTTTGGATAAGGAAATAAACTGGTTATTATGTGGCTTTCTCTTATTTTTATTTATCTCATTATATGTTGTTTATAAGCATGGTTTTATGACAGATATTAAATATGGCTCTTTTCATGTTTTCACTCATAACTGAATAAATTCTGAATGAAATCCCTAATTGGTGTTATGATAGCTAATGAGAGAAGGAAGTAATCCTTCTTGTTAAAGCTTAGATAATTTTTCAGTCCCTCATGTTCATACTTTCATTCATGACTTGTAGGTTGCATATCTGCCAAGTGTTTGAAAAAATTTCAGTCCCGGTTGGGGATGGTCAGGTCAAGTCCTGAATTCAATTTTTGGTTTACAAGCATTGTTCCTATGTCATTTATCAAATTTGGAAGTTTCAATGAGTTTTGGGCAGAGACCTGAGTCCTAGCCTTGAAAAAGTGGCATAGAATTGAGCAGAATGTACATAGTGACATGGAGGTATGCTTATAAGTGTGACTAGGAACCCATATTCACATGGAGGCCTTGGCAAGGGAGTGACTAGGGCTCTAGGTCAAGTAAAAAAATGAGTTTTCTTGGGGGTTGGACACCTGGAGGGGTTGGGTTACTCCTGGAGGTCCTGTAGCACCCGAGGGAAGTCAGTAAGGTCTTAAGTTGTTGGCTCTATTTCCTTAAGGCCACCTAGGAGGTTGAGTCTTATCATAGTGACCCATGTTTATCTTGTGCATGCCGGTGAAAGTGGGTAAATATGGGAGGAGGCGTTACATGGTGGTATCAGAGCATGGTTTCACTCTCTTTAGGTAATTTTGATGTTGTCAAGGTTATGGTTGTCATGCATGGGATCATGGTATACAATTGGTATGGTCATGCATGATGTTGTTGTGATGTTATGTTATTACATGGATATGTCTATGATTATACACATACATCCTAATGTGGAATGATCTTGCAGATGAGATAATCCCCCCCCGAACATCATTAAGGTATGGATTTTATTTTGGTATCTATTCGGTTTATTTGACATGGTATAATTTCAGGAAGAAGAGAACCTAAGACGACAAGCAACACGGTGGACTACAGTTCCAGTGACACTTCATACATATCAGTTGGGAAATAAGGAGAAGAGTATTCTGCTGGTATAGCAGATACATTGAGGAGATTATGCTAGGTCCCTATAATACTACTCTATCCCCTTATTGTTATTGTTAGTGTAGCCCCCTTATTGTTATTTTTGTGCCCATGTAGTCCCCATATTGTTATTATTATGCCCCATAGAATCCCACTATTGTTATTTTTGTACCCTTGCATTGTTATTGTTATGTCGGCTAGGATTATATTGTGACCCTTTGGACTCCTATATATAGAAAGGAGGTTTTTTCATTTCTATCATCCAAGAATTGTTCATTTTTGTAATGTAAAGGAGGTTTCCCCCTTGAAGTGGATAATTTTTAAGTCCTTGATCTAACTTTTCTTCTATTTTGTGAGCTGGTTGCATAACATTTGGTATTAGAGCTTTGGATCCTAGGGTTTCGCTGCTGCAAACAAGTCATCGTGGAATTTTTGCTATAATTTTTTTTCTACAAAGGTTCAGAAGCTAAAAAAAATAAATTTTTAGCCGAAATATTGAGTAACGTCGTGTAAAAAATTCAGACTTGGGTTCGCAACATTTTCAGAGATATGATCTATGGAAGTTAGGGTTTTTGCAGGCTGCATAATTTCATCTCAAATAGGTGACCGAGGGAAAATAGTCATAATTTTTTTTTAGGCATCAGATTTGAATTATGTAAAAAGTGGATGAAAGTGCACAGACTGTAGTTTCTTATGTATCGATTTCAGAGCCGAAGGAAAAAACAATGACATGTGTCACACCGTACAAGTTCTCTCTACTAAACTAGTCCATAATTAGGTGATTGCGGGAGATTGGAGATAGATTTGTCTCAAAGAATCAAAATCAGGTCTGACCCATGGCATTGGAAAGAGGACTCATAGGGCTACTACAGTACCGAATTTCAGATCTTGCAAATCTGAAATCACAGAGATAAAACAGGTTCAATATAGACCTCCTAAAAATCAAGGTGTGTATTTGTTTTTTTTGTTTAATTTCATAACTTTTTTTTGAAAAATCAGTTTGAAGGATTCCAAGGGCATATTGAAGCATATGTATAAGTATTGGATTCTAAAATACCTCCAAAAAATAATTCTACACCCATTAAGCCCTCTAAAAAATCTACCATGATGCATGAAGAGGAAGAATTTCAACACAATATATCAAAATTAAGGGACCAAGTGCAACAAACTTTGCTCTCACAAAGAGCAACCAAAGATGAACTAAAAGGTGACATGGATGGTTTAAAAGTAGACATGGAAGCTAAGATGGATGGCATGGAAGCTAAGATCGATGGTATAGAAGCAAAACTTGAAGGTTTGAAGGAAGGTTTGACAAAATTGGTACAAGAACAACTTCCTAATGGTGAAAAGGTAGTAGAGGAAACTCATGATGAGAAAAAAAGAAATGTTAATCATTATTTCATAGACTCTAACATTGGATCGAAAACCCACCATATTCCAAATATCAATGTGAGGAATTTTGATGGCAAGGATCCTATAACATGGATATTACAAATGGAGCAATACTTTGAGCTCCATAATTTGAAACTCACACAAAAGGTACACATTAGTACTTTATATTAGTATGCATTAGTACTTTACATTTAGCCAATTGATAAATCTCAAACAAAAGGGTTCAATGATGGAGCACATTGAGGACTTCCAAAAATTGAATATAAGGGTAAAATGTATTCCAGAGGAACATAGGATTGATGTATTCATAGGAAATTTAAAGGATAACATCCAACATGAGGTTCACCTTTGGGAACCTGATACATTGGAGAAGGTATTCAGGTTGGCAAGAAAAATTGAAAGAAAAATTATGGCAACAAGGAAGCCTGTGACTCACAACTATAAAGATGGGAAGTGTTGCTACTCCTATCCATCCACAACCTACAAGGTTGACACCAATACAATAGGAAGAAAAAAGAGAAAAATGGAATTGTTATAGTTGTGATAACAAGTACACTAAAGGTCATAAGTGTGTTGAGAAGAAATTATTTTACATAGATTGTGAAGAGGAGGAAGAAAATGAACAAGAAACTTCAAAAGAAGAGGATATACACCAGGAACCGACCTTAGAGAAAGGCGATATGAATCCAACCATATCTTGTAATTCATTGGTAGGAATTGACACTCCTCAAACTCTCAAGATAGAAGGACATATCAAGAAGAAAAAGGTAATTGTGTTGATTGATTCAGGTAGTACCCATAATTTTATTCATTCTAAGATAGCCAAGGAATTAAATTGATTCCTATATCTAGCACCATAGTGTCAAGTGATGGTTGAAAATGGAGGAACTATAAATTGCTCTAGAAAGTACCATAATATCAAGCTAACCATGGGGAAATATGTCTTGAATAGCCCAATTATTTTCATTCCAATAACTGGTGCTGATGTGGTACTAGGATTTCAATGGTTACAAACTTTGGGTTCGATAAATTTTAATTTTCAAGAACTTTTCCTGATTTTTTTTTTGGGAAGGAAAGGAGTTGAAATAAGGGGTATTACAAGGAAAACATGAAATATAATTATCTCTAATGGCATGACAAATATTCTAAAGAAATAACAACGAGGTGCAATTTCACAATTATGCTCACTAGAGTTTCAAACATCGAAATTATCTATTTCTCCAGATATCCAAAAAGTCTTGGACAATCATTCCAAGGTATTTGAGACTCCCAAATGCCTCCCACCTATTCGTAATCATGATCATGATATTCATTTGATTCTTGGAAGTGTTCATCCAAACACCAGGTCTTACATATATCCCTATGCTCAAAAGAGAAAAAATGAATGTATGATTGCAGAAATGCTAGAGGTCGGTATAATTCAATCTAGTCAAATTTATTTCTATGCTCCAGTAGTATTGGTGCACAAGAAGGATGGATCATGGCACATGTGTCTGGATTATAGGGAGCTCAACAAGCTCACTATTAAAGATAAATTTCCCATTCCTATCATTGATGAATTAGTGGATGAATTACATGGAGAAATGTACTTCACCAAGTTGGATCTTCATTCAGGATATCATCAAATTAGAATGAAGACAGAAGACATTTTGAAAACAACATTTAGAACTCATGAGGGTCATTATGAATTTTTGGTCATGCATTTTGGCCTTACCAATGCAACTTCTACATTTCAAGGGTTGATGAATTCCATTTTCAAACCCTTTCTTAGAAAATTTGTGTTAGTATTCTTTGATGATATACTAATCTACAACAAGTCTTGGAATGATCATGTTCAACATGTTGACAGTGTGCTCAAACTATTGGAGGAGAAACAATTATATGCAAAATCCTTCAAATGTTTCTTTGGAGTACATGAGGTGGAATATCTGGGTCATATTGTATCTCATGAGGGTGTTAAGGTAGACCCTAACAAAACCAAAGCCATTAAGTAATGGAAAATCCCCACAACCATAAAGAATATGTGAGGATTTCTCAGGTTAACAGGGTATTATCGCAAGTTTGTTAAGAATTATGGGAGAATAGCAGCTCCTCTAACAACATTACTGAAGAAAGATGCATTTTCTTGGACTACAGAAACAACTAAGGCCTTTGAACATATTAAAGAGGCAATGTGCCAAGCACCGATCTTAGCTATGCCAAACTTCACAAAAACCTTTATTGTGGAAGGTGATGCCTCAGGAAATGGAATTGGTGTTGTTTTAATGCAAGAAGGAAGAACCATTGCTTTTGAAAGCCTCCCAATCAAAATAAATTATTTACATAAACCTATTTATGAGAAGGAAATGTTGGAAATACTACATGCACTAAAGAAATGGCGACCTTACCTAATGGGGAGACACTTCAAGGTAAAAATAGGTCATGAAAGTCTTAAATAATTTTTGGAACAAAGACTATCTTCAAAAGAGAAACAAAAATGGGTCACAAAGATGTTGGGTTATGACTTTGAAATCATCTACTAAAAAGGGAAGCTAAATGTGGTTGCAGATGCACTCTCAAGAAAGGATGAGGATGCATGTTACACTGAAATTTGTCACCATGAAATTGAGCTGCCTATATGGGTTCATCATTACCTATTTATTGCTTCCTTAGAAGTATAAAAGCATAAAGTTCCTAAATCAAGTCTTGGAACTGGAGAAAAGCTATTAAAAACCCTAAAAATCCTAACTTCGCACTTTTCCCAGTCATTCCCTGCGGTACCGCGGTTTATTGCTATAAAATCTACGGTACATCCCACACGTTCTGTTCATTAAAACTGCGGACCCCCGTAGAAGGTAAAATAAAGAGAAAAGTAAGTTCTAGAAGCCCAGCTGGTCGAATATTCTCCCAGCTAGGGCTTTCTAGAAGTGCTATCTGGTCGAGCTTCGCCCCTTCCATTCATGAACATGGATAATTTTAGGGGCGAATTTTAGCCCAAAGGAGAATTTTAAGGGATTTTAAATTTTATTAGGGCGAATTTTTTATATAAAACCCATTTTTTATAGTTTAATAAAGTTAGCCCAAAAAATATTTTAAAAATAATTAATTATTTAACATTAGCCCACCAAAAAAAAGCGCACAAAACAGTAAACATGAAATTCGCCCCCGATTTTCCAAGTTTCCATGGCATTCGCCCCCAATTTTCCCGATTTCTATGGCATTCGCCCCATTTTTTCAGTTTTCACTGGTTCGGAGAGGTGGCTGGGCTTTGTGCACACCGATTTTCTAAGCTGGATCCTCTAGGGTTGGAGGAGAGGGAGATTCCAGTGGATTTGGATCCAAGGCTGTATGGGTTCACAGAGGCAGATCTAGACCGAGAGTTTCAAGTTAATAAAAATGGATTCTATTTTCTCATTGAGTTGTTCATCTATCTTTTGAATGATTTAATTCTTAGATTCCTTGATCACTAAGATAGATTATTGCTTTCTAATTATCATATTTTGCAGATGCTTTTGATCTTGTTTGCTCGTCTTTGATTGCAGGTCTTATATGTTGGATCAATAACTTCTAGAGCGACTGGATTAAAGAGAGAACAAGCGTTTGACTTCAGGTAGGAGTATCTATCCATAGTTAATGAGTAATGATTAAGCAAGATAATCTAGAGGAAATGGTTTACATCTGTTTGTTTGTTTCTAGATATCCTTAGGATACTAGGGAGATCGCTCTTGTCCACAAGAGGGATTCGTCCGTGTAAAAAAATGGCAACTTCGCTGGGGAATATAAAACTGAACTTAGTTTTCTTGTTTATTTTCAGTTTGACTTTTGAAATTTCTTTGACTTTGATTAGCCTAAAACTGGGTTGGGCACAAAACACAATAGGATTCTGGATTGGAAATCTGTATTTTTTATTTTTTCTATACTTTTCAGCCTTCCGCACTTTTTGTTTAAAAACAGAGCGGTAGACTCCGCTGTTTTTAGTAGAATAAAGTGCGGTACCACACCTTGTTCCATTAGAAACTGCGGACTTCTGGAAAATTTTGAAAAAGTAAGAATTCTACTTTCTAAAATCCATTTTCTTGATTTTTTGTGATTATCCCAATATGTTTTGATTGTCAAAGATCTCTGTCAAGGTTTCTTTCCGCAATTTATGTGTTGAAGTGATTTATTCAGTTAGTTTTCATGTTATGAGTAAATGATTTTCCTAGTCCTCCCATTGCTCTGAATCAGAAACTTTTGTATACCTCAGCTACTTGGTATTTCATTGCTTTGCTATTGAGACATTGAACTTGATGCAATTGTTACTCTTGTGAAAATTTGATTTTATTTTCATTTGCAAACTTATAAAACCTTTTAGATTGATAAGGTATGAATTTCATTTTAAAACCATTTTTGGATGCTTTGGTTTCTTGCTGGAATAAGCAGAAAAACCTTGGTTAGATTACAAACTAGGTTTAAACATCCTTTTAGATAGAATTCGAGATTAGAGTTTTCTTTTAGTTTTGAATTTTATAATTTTGAGATTTTTAGTTTTCTTTTGGAAGAATTTTGTTTTTGTTTCTGATCTAAATGATATAGGGAATTTCATTTTGAGCAAAAGATCTTTTTGAAATTGAGTTCTCCGAATTGTCTCCTTTTCAAATTTTCTCATATAGGAAAGAAAGAATTGATATTTTGAAAATTATTGAAATCTTTCAACTCTTTCCTCTAGTTAGATTTCAATGAAAAGAAATGAGTTGTTTATCATATAGATGCATTGTAGCGTATTTTGAGTCGGGTTATTAAAACATCATCAAAGTTTGATTACCAATTAATAGTAACTCTTAATTAAAATCAATCTAGAAATTTTATATTTTCTAGGGATATTTTCCACCAATATAGCTCAGGCTAGTGTCTTGGAATATGTTTTAGTTAACTCTCCAAAGAAATAAAAACAAACAAGTAGTCGATCTTGCGGTAGGAAAATCCAATTGTAGCATATATGCTCTGGGAAGCTCCTCCTAAAGGAGTAAAGCACAAGATCATATCCGAACCAGGGAGGTAATCATACCTATCTCATTGGGAACGATAGAAGATGTGCACATATTAAAAAAGGTAAACCTCAGATAGACCATTGTCGAGGAGCCTGGGGTCACTTGTCGGTAAACCTTGGATTATGTCAAGGAGCCTTCAAGGGGATTGAGCTTTTTACTTTTCCCTTACGTGTATATCGGATCGTATACTGTTCCCCCAGGTATATGTGTTCCTGTTGGTGACCTTATTGGCCATAAACTTTAGGATTCTTTCCCAAGGTGACGGTGGAGGGGAGGTCCCACTCTACCTGGAGTAGACGTCAGCTAGACTCACTTGGACTCTCCGGAGGGTTATCTTCACTCAAGATGGTTTAAGTGGAGAAACTTGCACCGATCTGTTTCATTAAGCAGGTTGTCAGGGTAACTGTTCCAACCACCATTTCTGCATTAAAATTCTACAATGTTGTATTTTATCACAAAATAGTGCTTTTAGTGTGGGGATCTATTGTTTGTGTGTGGATTGATATCTTAGATTTTTATAGGCATGTGATTCATTTGATTGTTTCCTTAGCAACTTTAGGGTTTTTGTTTGAAATTTTCTTTGATTGCGTGTGTTAAAAGTTTTAATCGTGGATGAATTACTGAGATGATCATGTAGAACTTAGGGGAAACCCCCTAAGTATACACCAAGCCAACTAGAAAGACTTAGATCTCTGATACCAAATTTTATCGGAAGAACTGGATCAACAGAACATGGAGAATCATCCATAATTATTCATCCTGATTTTGAAGTAGATCAACCACAAATAGCAGAACATACTCCATAGAAAATTTAAATTTTTGAATTAACCGAAGTTGCTTTTGCAACAAGTGAGTTATCAGCTGAAGAACCTGAAATTTCTAAACCAGAAACTGAACCTGCTACGTTTGAACCTACTTTAGAATTCACTTTTCCAACTCCTGATTATCCTGATTCACCCAAAGTGAGGAATCGGATTACATAAGATCTTCCTCCTGGTCTTGTTAGTATTGAAGAAATCACTGATATAGAGTAAGAAATTGTTCTTCCTTCAACTCAGGAAAATTTAGAACTTAGAGAACGTGAATGAATTTTTTACAGTCCTTTTAGACAAGACGCTTGGTATTCTTCGTTGACAGATTTTCTACAAAACATAGGTCTTCAGTATTCGCAACCCCAAATTCCTTTCTACTCTATGCCAATAGGTTATAGACCTCCGTTAAATGTGTCTAATGAGTCATATATGTTTACTGAATCACCATAAACATTTTTGTATGGTGGTTCGTCTGTTCCTGCAGGCTATCAGTCGCTCTCTGGTACATTCTCAGGATCATATCCATTTCCCAACAAACCAATGTCATAATCTGGCCCGAATGAATCAAACACAGGAACTTTGAACAATGAGAAAGTTTAAATGATGTTTGGAAAAATTCCGAACCCCGGACCTCAAGGTAGTAATTTACCGCCTGGGGGGCAACCTCAAAATAGTCAAATACAGCCTGGGGGCAACCCCAAGGACAGTACATACCTCAAGGTCAATATCAACCCCAAGGACAGTACATACCTCAGGGTCAATATCAACCTCAGGGACAGTATTTACCTCAAAGTCAATACATGCCTCAAGGTCAATATCAATCTCAAGGAAAGTATCCAGCTCAAGGATTGCAACCTCCTTTAGCACAACAGTTCTATCCAAAACAATAAATGTTACAAGGAGGTGGAAATTATCCAGCTAATTATCAACCATATGTTCAACCAAGTTATCGGATGTCTTATGCACAACCTTCGATGGGACCCTCATATCCCAGAATGGTGTGGGATCCATCCCAAGTCCAACAGAATTTAAAACCAAATTTGCAAGCACCTTATTATCAAACTGGAAAACCAGTTGGTTATAATCAACCCCAAAAACTAGTCCAGCCTACAATTCAAATACCTGCATCTAGTCCTGTTCAGCAGCCTGGTCTGAATACACCTAGGACTCCACCACAAACTGCTGCTCAGATTTCTGTTCAACCTACCACACCTACTCCTAGAGTGTCTACAACTCCTATTACTTCGACCCCTCAAGCATCGGTACAGATTCCTCAGGTTTCTATTCCGCAGTCTGGACCTACAATTCAGACTACTATTCAGATGCCTATAGGACAACCTGGTACAAGTACAATTATAACAAGCCAACCTCAGTTTACTTATCGACCATATCAAGGGCCGTACCAATATGGACCTGTTCCACAAACTCTAGTTTACCTGCAACAACCGTATCCTGGGTATACATATCGGACACCTGTTCAACCCCAGTATGGTCTGGTTATTCCTGGTTATCCAAGGGGCATTCCGATTCCAAATGCACAGGCTATTCCAGGATATCCTCCTCCTGGGACTGGTTTAGTTTCACAAGGTTATCAGAAAGAACCTACCCGTCGATTACCATTCATATCAACTTTGGATTTACCTGATTTATCCCGCCTTACGAATGATCCCATCTATTATCATTTGTATTGGCCACCAATGCCAAATAATTTTCCCAGTGATATCCCAAAGTTTGAAGGAAAATCAGGAGAGGATCCTTCTAACCATGTCATGGCTTATCACCTTTGGTGTGCATCAAACTCATTAATCGATGATTCCATTCGACTTAGAATTTTTCAGAGAATGTTAATAGGATTAGCTGCTAAGTGGTACATTGCACTGCCATGAGGCTCATTTAATAATTTCAATGCCCTAGCAACTTCTTTCTTAACTCATTTTTAGTTGCTAGTAAGATACGACAATGGCACGGAATTATTAACTTCACTAAAAAAATCTACGTCTATGTACATATCAGATCATATAAATGAATGGAGACGTAGAAGATGTTTGGTAAAAGTTTTTATCCCAGATCAGATATTGGCAGAATGGTTTATCAAATCATTGCTACCAAAAATCACTGAAGATGTAGCCAAAGGAGGAGTTGTTACTGAAGAACAAGTTATTGCTCAAGCTCAGTATCTTGACTTGGTATATACCCAGTCCGGTACTTTGTACGAGAAAATGCCCGATTTACCACGTCCTAGTTAGATAACAACAACTCCTTTAGGGTCTCATGCTGCTGATGGTGTAATCGGTTGAGTTAGTACGACTAAGAGTAAGAAGAAATCTTCGAAGGTTACTTCTCCTATAATAAATTTACCTAACTCACCGAAAGGAGAATCTTCCTTGGAAACTTCTGCCGATATTCACATTGTAGATTTGTCTACTATGAATTCAAAATCCGGTAATAAGAAGAAAGGGAAGAATAAGAGTAAACAGACTTCATCTCTCAAGGAAAAACCTGATAAAACTGAATTGACTGATGATAAACAGAAACCTTGTTATCCTTGTCTTATCTGTGATGAGGATCATTTCACCAAGGAATGTCTGCATAGGGATGAGGTATTTAAGTTCGTTAAAGGTTCACCCACCCCTGCTGTCTTGAAGGATTCATTTCCTGTTCAAGATAGCAAAATGATTGGATCTTCTTCTAATGCAACAACATATATTTTGATGATGTCTGAAGTAATTGTTGTGACTCGATCGCAAGATTATGGTAGTAAAAATCCCGTTACTGGTAAAGAAGTAGAAAATTCTAATTCTACACGAGCTACATCTCCTTTGGTTTCCGATCCTCTTCATATCAAGAAACTGAATCCTGATCTAGTAATCAAACCGCCTGCTAAAGGTGTACTTCGTAAATCAGCTTTCAATCCACATGTGAGAGCTGCTTAGAATTACATCATTGTCGAAGATTTAGCAATATATCCTTTAGCAATGTCGACTTTAGAAGTGCTGCAATCATGCCCAGAAAAAAGAAAATTACTCTTATTAGCAATTGGAGCTATAGATATTCATGACTCAAACCTTATGGTATTCGATTTAGAAAATTTTACACCACGACTCCCTCATCAAATGGCTTTTTAGATTCCAGTACTATTAAAAAATAGACGTTGCTTTCGTACATTATTGATGAAGGAGCATCTACATTTATTATGTCGTTAAACTGTTGGAAATCACTTGGTTCCTGACACTTAACCAATCACCGAAAATCCTCAAAGATTTTTACTGAAGAGGATTCCATCCCTATGGATTTTTACAGGATCTACCTATAGAGGTCGAAGGTAAAACCGTTAATTTAGATGTGGAAGTAGTTGATGCCCCTCTAGATTACAACCTTCTTCTGGGTCGAAGTTGGTCTTATGCTATGACTGCTGTCGTGTCATCTGTCTTTCGGTTAATCATGTTTCCTCATCAAGGAAAGATTGTGAAAATTGACCAGCTCTCATATTATTCGTCAGACCCAGCTTCTACAGATAGTATTCAACACATTGGAAAAATGACTATCCCTTATGAGGATGTAGGAGTAGGTTTAATCAAAGATTCCGCTTTGTTGGGAAATTTTTCTATGCCTCCACCTAACGTACTGTGTACTATTGCTAATATCAATATGATTACATCAAGCACTATTCCATTTGATGATCCTTGGGTAGTGCCTTTAGAATCAGAATTGGATTCGTATAATGGTGCGATGCCTTTGAGTCCATTTGAGTTAGCATATCAAGGAGTACAATCATTTTCCAATTCACCATCAACTAATTTTGACCTAATGAATGTGGTCAATGAAGAATCATTTTCACCATCAAACTCAGCTATAACATCAATTCTGGATCCTTTTAAAGAAGTGTTTTATACCGATGAGAGAATTCATGAATTCTTGTCGATAGATGATTTACCATGGGATGATCTCCATCATAGGTTATCATTTTTACCTGAGCTTGATAGATTCGAAAATATTTTTTCATCTATTTCTACAATTGATTATGTCAAGAACCCTAGAGTCCAATATCGATCAAAAATTTGGATTCTGAAGTGAATTTGGGGAATATTTCTTCCATGATTCCTATTGACATATCAGTGAAACCAAGAATATTTGAAAACATTCATATAGGTGCCTCTTGTACGTTAGATGAAATTGCTACATATAAGGCCCTATTTCAAGAATTCCACAACATATTTGCCCATTCTTATGAAGAAATGCCATGAATTGAACCCAAAATTGTCATTCATGAAATCAAAACTTACCTAGATGCTAAACTGATCAGAAAAAAATTACGTTCGATAAATCCATGAAAGGCTACTGCTATCAAAGCCGAAGTTGAGAAATTACTGAGAGCATATTTTGTTTATCCTATCCCGTTAACGGATTGGGTATCTAATATCGTTCCTGTTACTAAAAAACAAGGAACAATACGAGTATGTGTTGACTATAGGGATATTAAAAAAGCTTGTCCTAAAGACAATTATCCGACCCCTTATATCGACCAAATCATTGACGATTGTGCCGGAAATGAAATGTATTCATTTATGGATGGATTTTCTAGATACAATCAAATCAACATACTCCCTGCCGATCAACTAAAAAACAACATTCATTTGTCCTTGGGGAACATTTTCTTATTGTAAACTACCTTTTGGATTGAAGAATGCTGGGGCAACTTTTCAAAGGGCAATGTCCTATGATTTTCATGACATTAAACACATTGTGCAACCTTATCTCGATGATTTACCTGCTCATTCATTACATAGGGAAGATCATCCAACTCACTTACGAGTGATTTTTATGAGATGTAGGTATTATAAAATTTGCTTGAATCCACACAAGTGTATTTTATGTGTACAATCTGGTAGTTTACTGGGATTTGTCGTTTCGAAACAAGGCATTCGTGTCGACCCTTTGAAGGTTGAGGCCATTATCAATTTACCTCCTCCTTCCACACTTTTCCAACTCCAAAGTTTGCAAAGGAAATAAAACTTTCTACGTAGATTCATCTAGAACTATGTTGAGTTAACCAAAGGTTTTACCAGGTTTTTGAAAAAAAATGTTCCTTTTATTTGGGATGAGATCGCTAATCGATCTTTTGATGCTCTAAAACATGTGTTGATCCATGCACCATTACTGCATCCACCAAATTACATCCAGGATTAATTTTTATACTTAGCAGCCTCTAATTCCATTAATGGAATAGTATTAGTTCAGGAAGATGAATTCCACAACGAGCATGTGATTTACTACCTTAGTCGGAATCTCAATCTGATAGAGATCAAATACTCACATGTGGAGAAATTGGCCTTGGCAGCAGTTCAAGCTATCCAACGATTTCGTCATTACATTTTGTTACGAAAAACAACGTTGATTTATAACTGCAACCCGATGATGTATATTCCGACTAAACAATTTCTCGGAGGAAAATAATCTAAATGGATAGTTATCCTTCAGGAGTTTGATTTAGAATTTGAAAATCCAAATCAAATAAATCACTAATGTTCGTCGAACTGATGCGTGACTTCCCAAATACTGAGACAAAAACTGTGGTAGAACATCCGATCCTTGATGAATCTCTGTTTCTTATCAGTACGTTAGATCCTTGGTATGGAGATATAATCATTTATCTCCAAACCCAAACTTTTTGGCCTGAAATTTAATGTTCACATCGACGAAAGATCCATTTCCAGTCTCAACGGTACAATATTGTTGGAGACACGCTTTATCATCATGGTGCAGATTCTGTATTTCGACGATGTTTAACCCATGAAGAAGCTGAAAAAGTTTTAAATGACTGTCATTCTGGAGCGTGTGGCGGTCATACGTCTGGGTATGCCACAACCCAAAAGATATTGCGCGCTGGTTATTTTTGGCCTTTGTTATTCAGATATTGCATTCTTGCGGTCCGAAAATGCCACAACTGTCAGATTTTTGATCGAAATATGCGTGCACCACCAGCTCCTCTTCACCCCATAATTGATGTCGGTCCTTTCGCAAAATGGGGCATTGATTTCATTACATGTAACCCTCACTCAGCCGGGGGGCATGGGTATATTATTCTCGCAATAGATTATTTTACCAAATGGGTCGAGGAGATGCCTACATTTGCAGCAGATGGAAGAACTGCAACTACATTTGTATTCAATCACGTGATTGCTCGATTCAGTGTACCCCAAGCTATCATTACTGATCATGGGAGCCATTTTCGAAACATTATGATGACCGAAATTTCTGACCAAATTGGCCTGTGCCATGACAACTCTACTCCATATTATCGACAGGCTAATGGTCAGGTTGAAGCCGCCAATAAAGTTTTAACGACTATGATTAAAAGGATAATCGGAATTCATAAATCGAATTGGCATACTATGATTTTCTCAGAACTTTGGGCATACTGAACCTCAGAAAAAACTACAAAAGGGTTCACTCCTTTTCAATTGGTCTACGGTTTAGAAGCTGTGTTACCAATTGAATGTGAAATACCATCACTCCAATTAGCCATAGAGTTACTACTAGCTACCTCTGAGGAGGAAAAACGTTTTTTGTACTTAGCACAATTAGATGAGACTTGGCACACTGCTACATTAGCAGCCGAAGCTCATGAAAAACACGTTAAAGCTCAGTACGATCGAAGTGCTACAGCTAGTGTTTTTTCAGAGGGTGACCTAGTATTGGTATATGACCAAGCTAATGATAAACTAGGAGCTGGGAAATTCAAACCCATGTGGCACGATCCTTATATTGTCAAGCGAGTGCTTGCAAAAGGGGCTTACGAATTGATTGATTATTACGGGGTCCCTTTAGATAAACCCATAAATGGAATTTATCTAAAGAGATATTATGCTTGATTTTTTGTGTGAAGATCTCACCTGCACATTAGTTACTTTTCTAAGTTAGCTGCTTTAGATTAGATGAGTGTGTCTAGTTTAAGTTTGTGTTGACTACCATCCCTACTTATCTTGATTACTCTTGATATTGCATATGTTGACGTCTCTTCAAGCATACATTGGTTTTGTTGATGGTGCCTGTCGTAATACACAAAATATTTCTTCCGTAGCCTGGGTTATCTATTCACCCACCGATGAGTTAGTTTCTATGCATGGGGTAAGCCTTGGTCAAACAACGAATAACGTTGCATAATATAGCACAGTGATTGAGTTATTATCTGATGCCATTTCATTTGGAATTCAAAGTTTGGTCGTAAGGTTAGATTCAGAACTCATTGTATTGCATTTAAACAGAGTATACGTAATTAAAAATCCAGTGTTACTGAGATTATCCTTGAAGGTTCGTCTCTTGGAAAGGAAGTTTGATTACATTGTATATCAACACATTCCGACAATTTTAAATACATTGGCCGATGCATTAGCTAATAATGTTATAAATAGACATTTGCAACATTAATACAGTAAATTAAAACAACATTTGATAAGTGTTGAACAAGATAACCGTCGAAAGTAGTCATATCATAGATAGAGTTTGTGTTTCAAAAAATATTACATCGTCTAAAAACATTGGTTTAAAACACCTTATGATCCAAAAGATACTGATACCAAAAAAAAAATACAATAGTCTGCGATGATCATCCACTATCCGTGATGATGATCATGATAATATACTATCGCTCGTGCCATTCTACACAGATATCTCCGAAACTGGCCAGGAACACCAGCGACATGCCTTTGGAGATGAAGAGGAATATCATCCATCGTAGTCTCTATAATGTCTCTGGTCAACCTCTCCAGGTTTTTCTCTAAATTAGTGAGAACCTCTGATGCCTAGTTCTCTGACGGTGCATTAAGATCTGTTCGCTTCCTCTCGAAGCGATGGAGATTGGCTGGTCTTCGTGGACTAACATCTGCATTTGAATTTTTGTCATCAGTATTGGACAATTAAAAAAACAAAACAAAAATTAGAGTTAGAAACACATCAAAATGATTCATTTACCTGACTCGTCCCATTTTGCTCCTGGAGGAAGGGGCATATTAGGGTCACCACATAAATCTATCCTTGAATACAAAAAATATTCAATGGCGAAGATTTGGTTCTGTAACCAATGAAAATATGTAGGTGTAAATCGAAATATCTCAAAACCCTCACTATGACGGGCCATCACTGCCACCCAGCGGACCATCCGAGGCTCTCTGATCCCACCAGGATCAACCGAGATAAGCTGAGGGGAAAGAGATGGAATCCTCTCCAGAGAAAAAGAAACTACGATAGCTCCATATCCAAAGTTTTTCAACTTTGCATTCTTAGCTCTGGTCAATTGGCCTTTTACATTTGCCAATACATCTTCACACCAGTTGAAGATGTTGCTTATGTAGCATTCAACCACTGTTTTCATCTGGGCTTTAGTCGCCACGTGTGGAGCTGCGCTCCCACACAATTTGGTCACTCTGGCAACCACTTTGAGTTCAATACTGATAATGGTTTTTATATCAATGCGGTTGTCTTTTGGATCAGCTTTTTCATTACAAAATTCTTGTTTATAGCTAGTGATAGGCTGGACACCTGCCCTAGCTCCGAACAAGGAAATAGGTTCTCCTCTTTTGGATAAACCTATAAGGAATTAAATGTCCTCCAGCTCAACCTCGAGCCTGTGATCACCGATAATGAAACATTGCTCTTGAACGTCCCACTTGTTCACTAACCATGTCAATAGCTCTACTTGAGCCCTCATGCTCTGCATTGCCCAATATTTTTATAATCCGCAGTTTCTCAACACACGCAATGTGGGTAGACTTCCTATAGCCGCCTCATCTATTGCTTCATGTTCACGTTCTCTCCATTCAAGCATTATGGATACTCTGCAATAGACACATTAAAAGATTAGATACAATTAAAATGAAAAATTTGGCTTAATTTTAGAGATTTCATCTTTTTTTTTTGTTCACAGCGCCTCCACACTTTTTGCACTAAAATAGTTCAAGCTACCGCACAAGCTATGCATGAAAAGTGTGGGAGTCAGATAATTTTCCTTTGGAAAATTATCGGGATTTGTAGGTACTCTGTGTATTACCTGCGAAACCCCGAGGGCGAATTTTTGAACCTAATTTTCTCTCAAACAAATATTTTAAACCCTAAAAAGAGAATGTAAACGGATGAAAATGAAGAGAAATGAGTTGTGGATTACCTAGATTCGACGGTTTTTGATTCGAACGGTCGGTTTTTCTGATATCTCCTTCGGAACTTTTTCTACCAAAGGCTCTCAACTTTCACTCTGGATTCAAATGGTAAAAACGAATTGGTTAAACTACTTTTTATAATATTTTTTGAATAAATAAAATAATATTTTATTTAATTTCCACTTTGAAAGGTTATTTTTCAAATAATTTTTACTTATTTAAAACATGTATGTTTAATTTTTGGGTTTTTGTGCAGAATACAGGATGTTCGGGTGAAATAATCATTTTGACTATGAGTACATTTTTATCACTTTTTCGAACTTGTTAAAACTTACGAAAAAGAGAAAACTATGAGTACATTTTTGTTCCTTTTTCTAACTCGTTAAAACTTACAAAAAATAAAAAACTATGAGTACATTTTTATTCCTTTTTCGAACTCGTTAAAGCTTACGAAAAAGAGAAAATCATGAGCATACTTTTATCACTTTTTTCGGATTCTTGAAAATTTACGAAAAAGCGAAACCTTGGAGTTCTCTTTTAACCCCTTTTCAGACTCTCTAAACATGAAAAGGTCGTCGAGTACTTGACTATTCGAACTCGTTAAAGGAAATGAACAATCGTCCCTTCAGTATAAGTTTACCCCTTTTCTGGACTGAAATTGACTACTTACAAAAAATGTATACGTTGACTAATCATGTTCAATAGAGTTATCTCCTGCATTATTTTATCCTTTTTCGGGCTTGAGAGACTAAATTTACGAAAAAGTACACCCACGGATTTTTCTTAAGTTTTTCTTCTGACTCCCTAAAATTGAAAAACATCGAGTTTCCCCTATACTGGACTCGTTAAAACTTAATAGTAAAGGACCTATCAAATATAAATAGGAACGAACCACTCCTTCTTAGGGTTCGATTTTAATACTAAGTTGGACTCATATGAAGGATGAGCTTATATTACAAGAAAATGTTATCCTCCTCAAGCTTGTCAAAAATAAAGAGGTACTTGCTAGAAATGGTGGGGGAAAAGAGAGAAAATGAATCCGCTTGTCACACTTCGTTTTAAAAAGTTGTATACCACTCTTTAACATGACACTTTTGTCACATTCATGTCTGGGTTGGGAAAATACTTTGGCCAACAGTTAATCAAACCACATTGAAAGTCTTCAACCGGTTTCTGGGTATTAGCTTTAGGTCAATCATCACCAAACCATCTGCAGTGTCGTTATGTGTTCAAGAGATCAGTTAAATAAACCATTCACTGCAAACATTTGTCTCCACTCGCGTTGACCATCCTTGAGTCAGTCCTTGCTATATATTTCTCCAAAACTTGATCTAATGGTTTCAAGTCATGGGATTTCCTACGAGGGGTCACTTTCTATCGATGACAGCTCATCATCTAGAAATTTGATTTAGAATACTATCAGTACCTTGGAATTTGCATGCCTTAATGCAGGTTTCTTGCCTTCGACGATAGGTTGCATCATTGACCTTCGATCGAATGATTCTGTGAAATGTTCGATTTCAGAACACAAATTCACATTTCATAGATTGTACTGAGTACTTTGAGAGCCATTTTCATTATTGGTGGTTTCTCTCATACTTGTTAACAGTTCACATTATTGACTGGTAATCAAGTGGTTTCTACCATGTTCGAATTCGACACAATCAATCGCATGGATATAATCGTACTAGTTCGAGAAGTAGAAATCAAGACCCTGGATCTAGTTTCCACCATCCAGGTTGTGGGGAATTTTATTATTCATCATATAGTAAACTACTCATAACATATGGATGCGTCTATTTTGTGTCTACTACTTCATGTAATTCTAAAATCATTTTTGTATCAGAATATCTAGTTAGTTTTGATCTGAGTATGGGAATTCCTACCTCAGTGATGATACACACACACACATATATATATGCTTGCATTGAATGTTTTTCCAAGTTTCAACTGATGTGCCGACACCCCGATCCTCAGAATGATAAAACAACAACTTAAAAAATGTTCAAAGGGGCTTGAGATGACTAAAACAACAACTGATCTTAGGCTAGATAAACAAATAGGAGGGTTTGATTTTGATTTTTAGGGGTTTTTGTTGGAAAAAGGGAAAAACAATTTTTGGGCTTGGGGATGAGGCCAAATCTTGCAGAGTTCAAGTTGGGGCAGGGTAGGCAATGACTTTGATGTCTTAGATCGAGTGAATGGATGGAAAATAATTCTGAGGAGCTGAAGAGGGCAAGAGAGTGCAAGGATCCTCTCCAAACTGATGAAAACATAAAAAACTAAACAAAAGTCTAAGGTAGAGCACCAGCAAATCAATGAATTCTACCTCAATTACTCATTCGTTTAATTCAAAAGCATAGAGAAGGGAATGAAATACATAAAATTAATGAAACTTACAATAACATGAGAATAACATCATCAAAACTCAGAAGCCACAAGGATCCCAACAAGTGCTGCAAAACTCTGGTCTTTCCTTTGCCAAAAACTGAAAATGGATGTACAATGTAGTGCCAAACTTTTCCCAAGAGTCCAACCCTGAAAAGGTCTCAGAAAATACAATATAAAGACAAGTCTAACCCCTTTCCATGCCTTTAGGGGTCGAGCTCATGCTTCTAGGAGCAGTTTGAACCAATTCTAAATAAGGAGCTAAAATCTAGGCAACCAAACAACTTGCCTCTATATGCTAGGAAACTGATCCATTCATTTAATTTTCACTTTTTAGTGAATGAATCATCTAGAAAAAGTAAATACATGCAAAAATTACATCATAGTTACCAAATTACATTAAGCTAGATCAAAAATTACATCAGGAGGTGAAAGTAGTCAAAACTGGCCGAATTTCTGAGCTGGAAGGTGAAAAACAAGCTAAATTCCTCTATGCGCCGCGCTCAAAAGCTCTATGCGTCGTGCTACTTTGGACCTGTTTTTGGAGCACTTCCTGAAGTCCAAATTGAGCTCATGATAGCTCGTTGGAGAGCCCTGGATGTCTGCTATCCAACCCAAGTGGAATTTTTCAATTTTGAGCTCATTTGCCCCTCCAAAACTTCAGTCTCGCAAGACTACTTCCTGCTGATGCAAAAGGTGGCAGAAAGGTGATTTTCATGGTGTTTTTGGCCCTTTTGACAGCCCAGAATGTGATGAAATGCTTTGGAAATTCCTGAAAATGCATAACTTACCATGAAAAATCCAAAAATATCAAGTTTTCCTCCAGAAGATGTCCTAATCATAAGCGCGCGTCGGGTGGCGCGACGCGTCGGGCGGAAAAACTTGTTTTGCAATCAAAATGTTCAAAATGAAAAAATCTCCTCCAAATTTGCTGAAATTTGGAGTGAAGGTCTCTCATCATGTCTCATGCCTAGCCAAGGAAGCTTCGGCCAAGATTTGGAGTGGATCCGGCCTCTTTCGACGTTTTAGTGCCTTTCTCAACCTTGCCTTCAGGATCTTCATTTTTTCTCTGCAAACGTGTGTACGAGCCCAATAGTGAGTCTTCATGTGTCTGAGCATGTATTTTTCCCTATTTTCCTTTTCCAAGAGCTTCTCTAGATGAATTTTGATGTGCGTAAGGCAAGTCTCTCGCTCAACCGGTGTCATGTCACCTGGTCTCTTTCGGGCCAATTCCCGATCCTCACGGATTTGCCGCAACTCCTCCAGCTGTTTGTTCCGCTGATCCAAATAATGTATAACCCACTGAGCTCTCTACAAATTCACAGTCAAAGTATCAATCTCAGCCTTTTGTTCCTGGATGATCTCTTTCAGCTTCGAGCTGGGGGAACTAGCATCAACATCGATCAAAACAAAATCAGTATCTTGGACTCCTGAAGGGCCCTCATCGTGCATAGGCCTCTTGCCTCTGTCCTGAACCTGTACCTGTGCTGATGTCGAAGGCGAGACCCCTTCCATGCCATGTGGAGATAGTACTCGCACTGCTGATGAAGTCAACGAGACCCCTTCCACACCGGGTAGAGATAGTACTCGTCGTGATGCTACAAATAAGGCTCTGGTGCCTCTCTGATATGTAGCTGCCACTGGAGCACTGATAGGCTCAATCTCAGGAATATAAAACTGGTGTGAAGGCTTTGCCTCATCAATAACAACCTCGGGAGGCTGTGGCACTGCAAATAAATCACGGGAAATGAACTCATCCCACGCAATGCCCTGCTGTGCAAGTTGATGAACCACCATGATTTTGATGAGTGCATAATGATAGATGCTGTTATGATGCTGCTCCAGAGTCTTCTTTTGTACAAGGACCGTCATCTGCTCTATGTTACGGTACATGAAATATGGAATGCTCATCAACCACACTCTCGTGAAATGCATCAACAGCCGGATATGATACACATACAAGCATGAAAAGCGCCCTTCACAACTGAAGTACCTAATGATCAGTTTCATCAATGGTGCATACTCTTCCTTCAGAAATCGGAATGGAAAAACCCTGCTCAGTTGTCTCAAATATCCAGGTCTGATGTAAGGCTCATAATATGCTCTGTCTAACTGCTGTCGCTTATTCCAATCTTCACCGATGTTTGGTATCCCGGTCGCCTCAGAAATAGTCTCTGGTGACAAAGTGAAATTCACTCCTGCAAGGTTTACATGCCCATTATGCAAATGTAGGACAAATAGGCGAGGTAACTCATGATGATGCTGAGTTCGGGCAATCATCTCACAATAATGGAAACATGACTGACGCTGAAAATAATCCATTGCAAGCGGGCAAGCCTGCAATTGGATCAAAGAAGTGGGCTCTCATGCCTGCCACTTTTGTGAGACCTCCTTGGCACATTAAGCTCTGTAGATGAATCATTGTCCTGCCAATACCCCTGCTCATAAGGTGAATCTGTCTCTGACATGGCGCTGAAAACAAGGTGTTTGACAAATATATGCTAATATATGTATGGTGAAAACAAGAGTTAGGTGTATGTCTGAAAATAATGAATTGGTGCTTGCCTTTTAATACCCAATATGCCAAATGTATCAAGCATGAAATGAGGGATTGTGGGAAGTGTCGAAGTAAATACAATGAACTGTCAAGAGACTTTGGAATGGACAGACGTTTACTCACTATTTTGGAAAGTTTTGAGATTAGACACCTTCACAAATGATATGGTAATGGGTGATAGTATGGGCGTAGCTTTAGGAACAGGAGTAAATGAAATGACAATATAAAGTGAGATCAAGGACATAAGTTAGCCCTTGAATGTTATGGCAATTAAGAGTTTGTCAATAGAGGAATGTGGTAACAAGTGATAGGGTTTGGGAATTAACACATGGATCAAAAAGGGTATAGGGATATGGGATAGAGGAATAACAATGGGACTGTGGGACTGTGGTATATATTGTGACAGAACTAGCAGTGACAACAACGGTAGTAAATGGCAAGAGCATACATATCGATGAAATGAGAATTGAAGCACCAAAATTTCACGTTTAAACCACCTCCTTATAAACCCTTGGGAGCAGATTGAAATAGGGGTATAGGGTTTATCTTTGCGCCATTCAAACACTAACCTCTTTGCTACTAAACCATAGCACCATAGCTTAAAATCATTGAACGAGCTTGGACAAAATTACTTGGAGGAGATAGCATTGAACCAAATCGAATTTACACCAAGCGAATTTGATTTTCGGCCTTGGGGCTCTAAGCGCCACGCGCAGACCCAATGCGCTGCGGCCTTTGGGTGCGCCGCGCCTGTGGGAATTTACACTGCGTCTTCCGGCTCAATGCGCCGCGCCTCTTTCTTATGCGCCACACACAACTTTGACACATAGTCACGGCCTCTTCAAACGCTGTTTGCTCTCCAACTTTCAAAACACGATTTTGCTATGAGATTTTGTGAATATTTCTTGATGCAAATGGTTTATATGAATTTGAGAAATATCTTGTAGACATGGTTTTAATTTTTGCTTCCTCCAAACCCATTTTGTAATGTTTTTGATTTTGGCACTTTGTCATTTAATTCAACTTCTGTCTTTTGCTTTTCACTGACTTTCTAAGCTTGGACTGATGAAATTGTTTGATTTTTGCAGGGATATTGGCGTTGATGTTTGGAAAAGGAAAACCAGAGCCTGCTTTGAAATCTTCAAGACGGAAAAATACATGATTATTAAAAAAATGAATTCGACAATTTATTATTCAAAACAGAGTTTTGAACAAGAAATGTCCTCAAAAATGTTTGATGATGAAAATTTGGACTGAGAACTTCTTTGAAAACCATCCTCATGGCCTGCGGGCATTTATTAAACATGTCAAAAGACTGAACCCTAGACTCAAAAACTAAAAGACTCTTTTTGACCAAAATAATCATTTATGACTGTGAATGACATGAACTGAGCTTTGATGGATTTTGAGGAGTTTTAACCAACCCAACAGGTACAAGCATGAGGGAAAACAAGAGAACCAAACCCTTCCGTCAGTCAGTGGCATGCCCCTAACAGAATGCAGATGAATGAGTGGAATGAAACACCTAAACAATGAAATGCAAAATAGAGAAATGATCTCTGATGGAGGGCTGTAAG
Organism: Pinus albicaulis; assembly: GCA_034641835.2. Lineage (NCBI taxonomy): Eukaryota > Viridiplantae > Streptophyta > Pinopsida > Pinales > Pinaceae > Pinus > Pinus albicaulis. The sequence continues at coordinate 415,550,379 of CM076574.1, read as the reverse complement.
GACCGACTCTAACATTGGCTCCAATGGGGATGGTAGCTCCAAGGAGGTGCCAAGAACGGCAGATCTCTGGAAGAGCTAGACAGTGCCTTCATCCATTGGGCTATGGAATCCATTATTTTGACAAAACACTAAAGACTTTAACTTATTTTATTGACTGAAACTTGATTGAAACCGACTCAAATTTAAAACTGAACAAACTGAAATACTAACTCTACAAACTGAAATCAAATTGACCTCCGTCCTTCTTCAGAATTATAGCCTTCGCTTCGGGCCCCAGACTGAAGAAAAGACATCAGCACTCTTGCAATGAAATTGAAAGTAAAATGGTATATACAATGGCAATGTAAACTGCAGAAAATACTCAGAAATGGTACCGCTTGAGCAGCCGGCCATTGACCGGCCCTCCTGGACAGTCTTCACCATTCATTTCCTTCAAAAGAAAGGCGTTCTGACCACGATATGCTGCAATCTTGTATGGACCTTTCCAGAGGTTTTCAAACTTACCGTGTTTTCCCTTGTCTTCATTCCTAGCGTCCCACTTCAGTACCAACTCCTCCAACTGGAATTTATCCGCTTTCGCTTTCCTATCATAGATATTTTTGATTCTTTCCTGTAACTTGAATGTATTCTGGAAGACCTCTTCTCTCGTTTGCTGTAAATGAATCATCTGATTTATCCTTCTTTGCATATGGCTTTCTTCACTCCCAGCCTCTTGAAGAAGCTTGACGACCAAAACAACAAGTGAAGTAGGAAAGACTGTATCTACTCCATAAACCAACTCGAAAGGAGACATACCAATTGACTTCTTTTGACTTACCCGATCAGCCCATAGCACATTCACCAACTTCTTATGCCAACTCTTTTTATTGATGTCCAACAACTTCTTGATGATATTGACTAGAGACTTATTAGAAGATTCCGCCAAACCATTACCTTGCGGATGGTAGGCGGTTGAATGCCCTAGAATGATTTTATACTTCGCACAAAACTCAATCATCTTCCTTGACTTGAAAGCCGCTGCATTATCTGTGATTAATTTACTTGGGCAACCAAAACGAGACAAGATATTGTTTTCAAGGAAAGAAATAATTACCGAATTGGTGGCTTGTCTTGTGGGCACTGCTTCGATCCATTTCGTAAAGTAATCGGCGGCTGTTAGAATCCATCTATGTTGTCTTGAGGAAGGAGGATGAATTTCCCTGATGAAATCCAAACCCTACTGCTGGAAAGGGGCGCTTACCTCAATAGGCTTGAGTGGCAATGGATGTAATTTTTGTCTCCCTTCGAAAATCTGGCACTCATGGCAGCCTTTGACTGTTTTTTAGACATCAGAAAACAATGTGGGCCAATAGTACCCTGCCCTCAAAATCTTATTTGCAGTTGTCTTCCAAAAATGATGACCGCCGCAATCACCTTTGTGGAAATCCTCCATTACCTTATTCGCTTCTTACTCCACCAAACAATTTAATAACACACCACCTAGATCCTTCCAATAAAGTGCAGAATTCAAAATACAAAATTTTGCAGCCTTCAGTTTCAAAGTCCTACCTTTGTTTCGAATCATGCCGGGCGGTGACGACAAATTTTGAAGAACATAGATGATATATGAATACCATGGGGAATCAACAAACATTTCTGATACCTGAAGTGGCGAATTCTCCTCATCCTCATCAGACATAGAAGCAATCAGATTTATGTCTAATGCATGCAAATTAGATTCAGCCATAAGCTTCGCCAACCCCTGTCCCTTGATCAGCTTTGTGGGCCTTATTTCCACATCATATTCCAACAAAGCTACGATCCACTTGCCACGTCTTCCTTCCGGATCAGTTTGTACTAAAACATCTTTCACGGCAGTGTTAGGAACATAAGCTAAAATATGGGAATGCAAAATGTATACTCGGAAGTCTTTCAATGCCTTTACCAGCGCTAAAGCTTGCTTCTCAATGATGTTGTATTTCAGGGCTGCGTCTCTAATAGTTCGACTGAAAAATGCTATGGGCTTCTCATGTCCGTCTCTTTTCTGCATTAACACAACAGCCATGGTATGTTCTGAAGCAAAAGAAAACAAAATAAAGTCTTGGGTGTAATCCGGGCTGATTAACACCGGAGCTGAAGATAGTGCCAACTTCACCAAATTAAAGGACTTTACTGCATCTTCAGTCCACTTCACTTGGATGGCCTTTTTCAACATATTTGTTATTTCTCTCAAATGCTCAGCAAGATTTGGGACAAAACGATGTAAAAAGTTCATCTTACCGTTAAAATATTGAATTTCTTTCTTGTTCCTAGGAGGGTCAATTTGCTGGATTGCTTCAACACGTGCCGGATCAATACGAATACCATCCTTAGAAATGATATGCCCAAGTAATTTACCTTCATCCATAGCGAACAAGCTCTTTTTAGGATTAAGCGAGACACCATATTTTCTGCACTTCTGAAAAACAACTTTCAAGTGATACATATGCTCGTCATCTGAATTTGAGAAGACAGTCAAATCATCAAGGTATATAACAAGGAACACATCTTTTTCATTCGCGAAAGCCATGTCCATCGCCCGCTGGAAAGTTGTGTTCTAGCTCCTAGAGACAGCCTTGAGTTGCCAAAGACCAGTGCCTAGGACATCTTAAACAGTAGGGAGTATAAAGTATATTTCAGGCTTATCATCAGCTTAGGACTCTCTACCTTTTCAACTTGTGCAAAGCATCATCATATGGATGGGACCAAACTACCTTCGGATTTAGCAAGTTATAAAGACACTGTAAAGACAAGAAGGGAATCTTCAATACATGTATACTTCAGACAACTTAGAGACAGATTTCATCAGAGAGGGCAAGTTTCTCAAAGACATATAGGTATTTTAAACAGAAAAATATTTGGGGCGCAAAAAGTGAAAGGGGAGTACTAACTACCAATGAAATGGTGCTCAGAAAACATATTTCAACATAATATGGGCTTAGGAACTAAGAATCCATACATATCAATCAGTTCAGTGAGAGTAACATTCCATGATGTTTAATACAGAGGAAACATGAATGATGTGTTAAGTGGAACGACATATCATGTATGAGTCATATTTAAAGAAACATAGACCAGTAAAGCATGAGTATCAGACAGCGATAAATTCATACCCGAGGTGGCAAGTTACTCGCATTCCAAGACACGATAAAAGGAAATTGAAAACAGTGGAGAGAACAATGATACAATATCACAAAGAAAGAGTCACGGACTATATAGCATTAAGACATGAATCCTCATACATAACTAGAACTTCTCTTCGCTGAAACCCCACGGGCTCTGTGTATTTGCATCGATAATTCCACTACAAGCATACAAAAACTTTTACACTGCCATTTTCTTCCGGAAATCTCGAACTTGTTTTTCTCATTCGATCTTCCTTATATAGACCTCTTCCTATCTCAGCGAGAAGATATTTTTGAGAAAATATCTTTTTCGCATGACCAAAATCTGTTAAAGGTCCTTATCATAAAAACAAAACTTATGATGAGGAATAAGGCCTCCCATCATGGATAGTCAGGCCCTTGGCCGTTTTTAAAACAGGAAATTAAACAAAAGTATGGTAATAGTAAAATGCTGGAGTGGAGTAAACATCCCACTCGAAACTTAAAAGTAACTAATTCAGTAAAAATTAAATGGGCCGCTGAGGCCAAATCATGAGTTGACATGATTTCATAGGTGTGGAAGGGTTGAGGCCGTTGCTGATGCTGATGGTGGGATGTTCGCTGATGAGCTGGCGATCCGAGTGGCGAACTGAGCGCATTTTTGCCGGCTGCTCTATGAAGTAAAAGCATCAGGTAGAAACCCTTCTCAGGGACATAGCATGAAAATGAAAGCTTTAAATAATCTGTCCTTTTCTGAAAAGAAATCCTATTAGAATTAAACCTGGAGGGCATAGTTCTCTTGTGCATTGTGCTCTCTGTTTTCAAATTTTGAATTTGAATTTAAAATCTTTCATGCCAGACATTGAATTCATAGGTCTTCGACTGATACTCTTTGCTTTGTCATTAATGTCTTCATCTGCAAAAATCTACTCCTTGAATGATTCTGAAGGGTTTGGTGGATTTTGAACCCTATTTCTTCCATGGATGCCATGTCGAGACAGCTCCCGGGACTTTTCTTCATAATTGCAGCTTCTGTAGAGTAGCCCTTCGATGTGCTCTGCTACTGCAGTCCAGGTTGTATATTATGATAATTTTTCCATCGCTAAAACCTTGCAAAATCCGAAAACTTGTTAAGAAAACCGAGCACGAGGAGGTGGAAGTGGTGGGGGGGGGGGTAATGAGGAATGACAATACTGCATGATGGACCGGGGTAAAAAGTAAGGCGGTGGTAGAAAATACAGCATAACAGTGTTTTCTGTGTAAAAACGGTGAAAAAGGCAATGGTACGGTGTATGATAGGGTTTGGTGGGGAAATGCATCGCGGGCCGTTCGATCGTGGTCTAGTGGTGGGGATCAACGGTGGAGAATGGTCCGTGGAATAACTTATGCACATGACGGAATACATATGAAACATTGAAATTTTAACGTAAAATGTGAAACCTTTAGACTTTGGTGGAAATTCAAAGGAAACACATGAAATGCAACGGAAATGCGCATGAGGGGTACGGGAATGAACGTACGAGGTGGGACCCAATATGGAAAGCGCGGATCGCAAAGGCGGAAAGTGCGATGGCGGAAAGTGGCACCAATCAAACGCTGCTTTAACACTGCGATAAATTCCCGTTTCATGTCTGTTTCTGCGATGGATCTGAATTCGATGGAGTCGCAATTCACGATGATCCTCATCGCAAAGCGGAAAATCTGATAATGTGAAGAAATGCTTATATGACTGCGCTTTGCGTTTGCGATGAAATGGGATCTGCGATGAATTGGATCTATCGCAAATATTTGCGATAAATTGATCGAGCATGAACATGTGAAATTGCGATATAAACTGTTTTTGATGGAGTCACGATTTCGATGATATGCATCGCAAAAAGCGGAAGAGAAGTCACGATGGAAAATTAACGTAGATCTGTTCACGATGGAAAGTGGCACCAAAAAGAAACCTTGCGCCTTTTAAAATTACTATTACCCTTTTGTTCTATACTTCAGCCTTTTCGTATTAACTCCGCCTTTGGCTTTTATGTATGTGACTTCCTTTACCTTGTTTCGCTTCGACCATCTCTTCAAATATTTCACTCTTTGATATAATGTTCGACCCATAGCCTATCAACATTTAATAAATCAATGACTTATGAGTCAATATTGATCAACATTGGCTCCACCTGGGGGTGGTACGTTTATCCTTGAATGTGTCGAGAACCACGCAGGCCACCTATTTGTCTTCTGTGAACGCCACTTCTCATCTTCTTCAACTTTTACCTCTTCTCTCCATGATTCATCAATCAACAACACATTATTCAATTCAAAAAACGAAAGCAGCTACTTAATATACAATATGATACAATCAGGACCTCTCGGCCCAACTCAGAGCTGAAAGTAGGGTTTTAATAATTGACCATTTACAGGGGCGTCGAGTAGATCTCCTTGTAAATTCTCCAGCTTGAAGGTGTTATTGCCCCCTTGCTCAGCAATCTTGAAGGGACCGAACCAAAGGGGGTCAAATTTCCCGTGCTTCCCTTTATCGGCCCTGCGTACATCCCATCTGAGTACTAGATCTCCTGCCTGTAACTTTCTGTCTTTGGCATGTTGATCGAATAGCTCTTTCATTTTCTCCTGATATGCCTCTAACCTCTGATTTACCTGACTATGCATTTCTTTGAGTTCCACCAGCTGGTTAATTCTTCTAGTCATGTTATCAGGTTCTTCTTGACTCTCTTGCATGAACCGAGCCACCGGTAGGGCTAATTGTATAGGAAACATAACTGCTCGTCCGTATACCAGTTCATATGGAGATTTCCCAGTTTCTCTTTTACTGGTAATTCTATATGCCCATAGAGCGAACTTCAGTTGGGAATCCCAATTCCTCTGGTTTTCGTTTATTGTCTTCTTTAGAGCTCTCACCAGCGTTTTATTTGATGATTCCGCCAAACCATTTCCCTGTGGGTAGTAAGCTGTAGAGTGACCCAGAGAGATATTATATTGCTGACAGAAATTCACAAATTTTGTAGATTTGAAGGCTTGTGCATTGTCAGTGACTATTCTAGCAGGGCATCCAAACCTGGATATAATGTTCTCTTCCATGAATTTGATTATCACTGCGTCTGTAGCATTTTGCGCAGGTATGGCTTCCACCCATTTCGTGAAATAATCCGTGGTAGTCAGGATCCATTTGTGCTGTCCACTTGAGGGCGGGTGAATCTTGCCTATGAAGTCAATTCCCCACTGTTTGAAAGGTTCATCGACGTGTACAAGAATCAGGGGCAGAGCAACTAACTTTTGTTTTTCAGCAAATTTCTGACATTTGTCACATGCTCTAACCCAAGAAAAGACGTCTCCAAACAATTTAGGCCAGTAGAAACCAGCCTTCAGAATTTTTTGAGCTGTGCTCCTCCAGCTGTAATGTCCTCCACAGATTCCCTCATGAAATTCGGTCATTATGTTCTCCACTTCGCCTTCTGTGAGGCATAATAACAATATGCTTGAAAGATCTTTCCAATATAGCTGACCATTGGCAACCGTATACTTTTGTGATTTCAGCCTCAATGCCCTGTATTTTGATTTATCACAGCTGGGTGGACAACTGAGTGTTAGGAGATACTCAACTATTTCTTTGTACCAAGGACTAGTAAGATACTTCATCAATATTTTCTGAGTGGCCATTTTCACTTCTTGCTGCCCTGTCTGTTCCTCAGAATATTCATTTGAAATCATAGATAAATTGATGCCCAAAGCTTGATGATTTGACTCTGATTAAATTCTTGCTAGCCCCTGCCCTTTAATCAACTTAGTGGGTCTGATGTCCAGATCATATTCCTGTATCTTTGCAATCCACCTACCCCTTTTTCCTTCACTGTCACCCTGAACGAGGATATCTTTAACCGCTGCGGTGGGTACAAATGCAGTAATGTGAGACTGCAGAATATACATGCGAAATGCCTTGAGGGACTTTACCAGGGCATAGGCCTGCTTCTCTAATATATTGTATTTAAATTCTGCGTCGTGAAGCACCTGACTAAAGAAAGCAATGGGTTTTTCATACCCATCCTCGTTTTTCTGTAGGAGAACTCCAGCTACCATATGAGGTGATGCGAAAGAGAAAATCATAAATGGTTCAGTGAAATCTGGCCTTGCCAGCACAGGAGCCTCAGCAAATGCATTCTTTATCCTGGCAAAGGCCTGCCTCGATTCTGGTGACCATTTCACCTCATTATTCTTTTTTAACATATCTGTTATATGCCTAACTATCTCAGCATAGTTAGGGATAAATCTTCTAAGAAAATTGATACGCCCTAAGAACACTTGGACTTCTTTCTTATTCTTGGGGAGGGAGATGCCATTTATAACCTCCACTCTTTTAGGATCAATCTTGACCCCATCCTTAGTTACAATGTGTCCTAGGAGCTTACCCTCTTCTAATGCAAACAAAGATTTCTGAGGATTTAGGGAAAGACCATACCTTCTGCATTTCTCAAAATTTCTCTGTAAATGTTGAATGTGCTCGGCGTCATCTTTCAAAAATACTGTAATATCGTCCAGATAGACCACCATAAATTTATCTTGTTCCCCAACAAAAGCTATGTCCATAGCCCTCTGAAATGTGGCTCCTGCGTTAATCAGCCCAAAAGGCATCCTAGCGTACATGAATGTACCCCAGGGCGTGGTGAAAGCAGTCTTCTTCTGGTCTTCTGGGAGTACAACCACCTGGTTATAACCCGAAAAACCATCCATCATAGACATCCTAGAGGCCCCCACCACTTTCTGCAGAATGTGGTCCATCTTTGGTAATGGGTAATTGTCTTTTAGGGAGGCTCTATTCAAATTTCTGAAATCCATGCACAACCTTATTTCTCCATTTTTCTTTCGGACAGGGACTAGATTTTCCACCCATTCAGAGTACTTCAATGGCACAATTATTTTAGCCTTTAACAGCTTCTTGATTTCTTTCTCAATGGAGGGGAGTAGTAGAGGGTTTATTTGTCTGAGCTTTTGCTTGTGAGGCCTTGCATCTGCCTTCAGGGGAATTTCATGCTGCAAAATGCTGATATCAAACGTCTTCAGGTCTTGATAGGACCATGAAAATACATCCCTATAAGACTGAAATAATTGTAGGTACTTCTCCTTATAGTCATCCGGGACCTTTCTGGATAATTTCACAATTTTGGGTTCAGCCTCAGTACCCAGATTTAGGTCTTCTACTTGGTTTTCGTCTGTCATTTTGCTGGGCTGCCTGGGGACATCATTTTTGTCAAACAACCTTTCTAGGGGCACCAGGCCTCTAGGGATGACATTTCCCTTCAGCTGTAACACTTTTCTCCCCGCCATTTTTTCTTCCCACTTGTTTTCTGATTGGTTCTCAACATCATCCCCCTCACAACAGTCGATTTCCATATTAGAGAACTCCCCAACTGTCTCTAGAAACTTTTTCACTTGTTCGTCGTCCTCAAACACTTGCCAGTGTTTGAAATTGTCTAGAATCGAAGGTCGGTACCTTACTTCTATCTCATACCTCAGGAGGGAATTTTGGGGTGGCCGGAAGGTGTTAGCAGCTATTGCAAGTGAATCTGCCATCATGTTCTGCTCCCGGGGCATGAAATGAATATTAAAAGCTGAGAAAAAGTTCTCCACCATGTCCCATACTTCATTCCTGTAAGCTCTTAAACGAGGATGTTTAGCTTGACATTGATTTCTGATCTGTCGGACCACTAATTCTGAATCACCCAAGACCTTCAGGGTTTGTATATTCATATTCCTGGCTGCCTGTAGCCCTAGCAAAAGTGCTTCATACTCAGCCACGTTATTAGTGGCTTCATACTCTAATTTGAAGGACAGTGGGACCCATTTTCCTGTAGGGGAAATCAATAAAACTCCAGCACCATTACCTTCTTTCGAATTTACCCCATCGAAATGTAGAGTCCATACCCCTGTTTCAAGACCTTCTGGGGATTCTTGAGTCCTTATTTGACATAAGGAAGGTTCCTGGGAATAACTGTAATCTTCTTCTAACATCAAGCACGAAAAATCTCTATTCTTACTGCAGACCGGTGAATTTTCTGAACAGTCAGCTTTGGTAACCGTTTTTACAAATCTGGTCTCCCTGTATAATCTCCTCTCCTGCCCGCCAAAAATTGGGATGGTGGCATATGTTAGATCTAGTTTAATTGACCCGCCAATTTTTGTTCCCCAGGACCTTGATAGTAGCATACCAAAACGAGCTGGGATGTCAGCCACCACAATGTCCATTACTACACTTTTAGCTGGGATTTGGGCCAGGTTGACCACCAGGTCCTTAATCATGCCCAAGCACTTAACTATTTTGGAGTCAAATGAGTACATATCTTGATATGGACGAGTAATGTGGAGTCCTAATTGTTCCATGACAGACAGAGGCATCAGATTGTGGGAGGCTCCAGAGTCTAACATACAATTGTGGAGCAATAGGTCATGGATCACCAAAGACACGTAAAAGGGAGGTGTAGAGGGGTCTAATTCTTCGACATGTGGACCAAACACTACCATAGGTCTTTCTTCTTGTAAGTTGAGACTGTCAGGGACGTGTGTTACTTTTGGGGGAAGCATGAAGGACGTGACCTGGGACTGATATGCCGGTTGCTTTAACAATTTGGTTAGGGGAACTGGGATTTTCACTTTCTCAAGTTCTTTCTGTAAACTAAAAGAAGAGGAGGACCTAACTACTACCACTTCCTTTGTTTCTTTATCTTTTGACTCTTCACTTTGAGGGGGAGGCTTAACTTCTTTTTCGGTAAGCTTATCATTAGGGTGTGCAGCTACTTGTGAAGATGAAGGCATTTGATTATCAGACTGCAGAGATGGCTTAAGGGGCCTCTTACCTTTGTCTAGGGTATTTTGTGGTGTTGCCTCCTCTCGAGCATGTGCTTCTTCTTGCGATGTGTCCTCCTCCTGATCCTGAGTGCGAGTTCTCTTCCTGGAAGATATGAGGTCATATCTTCTATTGAATTGAGCTTGCATGAAGTCGACGAACTGTTTGCAGTAATCCTAAACCTCAGGATCTTTAGTGTCTTCGTTAGCCTTTCCCTCTATGTGTGCCTGCACCTCTACTTCGCTACTTTCATGTAAAGGACATTCAACTTCATCACTATTTGAGAAAGAAAGGTAAGCCTCTTCTTGCTCATAAGCCGTATCTTCAGTAGAGCCCTCTACTTGCCCTTCCAAATAGAGGGGGTGTGGAACTTGGTCTTGCTGCTCCTTTTGTCCCCTCTGCAGTATCTGCAAGGGTGGCTTTCTGTATTGAGGGTTAAAACCTCTGTTAGGAGCATTTTGGAAATTCTTGGAGGATGAATTCTTTGCCTCCATTTCGAGCTTTACTAGCTTGCTTGAGAGATTCTTGATCATTTTGTTCATATCCTCAATCCTGTCATTTGCTGAATCTCTATCTTGGCTTGAGGTGGATACTTCCTCTTTTCCCCTCCTTCTAACATCCTGTTCCTGTTTCCCTTTGGATTTGCCAGTAGAGACAAAATTTTCTTCTATCTCCAGTGCGTCTGTCTGTGCATCGTCCAGAGTGGCTGGCTTTCTCTCTCTCAATGAGAAACCAAATTCAGAATCAAATGCTGCCACAAAAACGACCTTGGCAGCGGTCTGGTGAGGCTCCATATTGGCGGGGAGACTCAGGTACAATTTGTTAAATCTTCTGATAAACTCTGACACCCCTTCATTATGTTTCTTTTTCAGAGTGTTGAATTCGGTAAGAACATTACCATGATCTTTCTTTTCTCCCCATTTTTTGATGAAAGCATCCTCCATTCCCTCCCATGTGTTGATAGAATGAGCTCCAAGTGTCTTGAACCATTTTCTAGCTTCCCCATCTAAGGATTGCACGAACATCCTTAAGACCACATCCAGATGTTCCACATTGAAATTCTCTGTGAAAGAGAAAAAGACTTCGATATGTTTCTGGGCTTTAATCTCATTCTCACCATTGAATCTAGGGAGAATCTTCAAATAGTCTTGTGGCAAGTCATTTAGTATTGCAGGTAGCTCCAAATGAGCATATCTGTTTTGCAGGAAACCAGGGACATTAGCCATTGGAGGGGGTGGAGGGAGTGCAAGAATCTGAGCTGTAAGAGGAGGAGGAGAAGGTGGAAGTGAAGTATGGACAATGATGGGGATGTAGTGAATAGCGGCTTGAGGGGTTGACAAGAATGTCGGGCTGTGAACAACAGATACTTCAGTAACTTCCTTAATCTCCTCAACTTCAGGGGTAGGGTGGAAAGAGTAATGCGAAGTATTGCTAGACTCGGCTTCGTCTTTGATATGGACACCTCCCCGAGGTGGGCTCTCTGAATAGTAACTAGTATCTCTTATGATGGAGTCAGGGCCTTGTATTTGGGCGATTTGAGAGGAAGAGGATGGAAGATATGGAAAGTTTTCTAGGGAGAATTCAGGAATCTCGGTATGAACTGACTGCCTTTCCCTCCAGCCCCTTCTATGTAGGATCCTTTCCAGGTCAGACACGGAAGGTGTCTTTGGTTGAGATGTATCTGACCTCAGGTGCGGCTTACGAGGAGCCAGGACTGCAAACAAATTAACTTACAAAACAAATGTGGAGTCGCCAAGGTGAGGAATGTACAACTCTCAACTCTTCATGCTCACCTAACTGAAGAGTGAATAGGTTTTGTCGAGGCCCAGGGATTTAAATTTCTTCAACTTCAATCCCCGGCAACGACGCCAGAAAGATGTTGTAGCTCCTAGAGACAGCCTTGAGTTGCCAAAGACCAGTGCCTAGGACATCTTAAACAGTAGGGAGTATAAAGTATATTTCAGGCTTATCATCAGCTTAGGACTCTCTACCTTTTCAACTTGTGCAAAGCATCATCATATGGATGGGACCAAACTACCTTCGGATTTAGCAAGTTATAAAGACACTGTAAAGACAAGAAGGGAATCTTCAATACATGTATACTTCAGACAACTTAGAGACAAATTTCATCAGAGAGGGCCAGTTTCTCAAAGACATATAGGTATTTTAAACAGAAAAATATTTGGGGCGCAAAAAGTGAAAGGGGAGTACTAACTACCAATGAAATGGTGCTCAGAAAACATATTTCAACATAATATGGGATTAGGAACTAAGAATCCATACATATCAATCAGTTCAGTGAGAGTAACATTCCACGATGTTTAATACAGAGGAAACATGAATGATGTGTTAAGCGGAACGACATATCGTGTATGAGCCATATTTAAAGCAACATAGACCAGTAAAGCATGAGTATCAGACAGTGATAAATTCATACCCGAGGTGGCAAGTTACTCGCATTCCAAGACACGATAAAAGGAAATTGAAAACAGTGGAGAGAACAATGATACAATATCACAAAGAAAGAGTCACGAACTATATAGCATTAAGACTGGAATCCTCATACATAACTAGAACTTCTCTTCGCTGAAACCCCACAGGCTCTGTGTATTTGCATCGATAATTCCACGACAAGCATACAAAAAATTTTACACTGCCAATTTCTTCTGGACATCTGGAACCTGTTTTTCTCATTCGATCTTCCTTATATAGACCTCTTCCTATCTCAGCGAGAATATATTTTTGAGAAAATATCTTCTTCGCATGACCAAAATCTGTTAAAGGTCCTTATCAGAACAACAAAAATTATGATGAGGAATAAGGCCTCCCATCATGGATAGTCAGGCCCTTGGCCGTTTTTAAAACAAGAAATTAAACAAAAGTCTGGTAACAGTAAAATGCTGGAGTGGATTAAACAACCCAATCGAAACTTAAAAGTAACTAATTCAGTAAAAAGTAAATGGGCCGCTGAGGCCGAATCATGAGTTGACATGATTTCATAGGTGTGGAAGGGTTGAGGCCGTTGCTGATGCTGATGGTGGGATGTTCGCTGATGAGCTGGCGATCCGGGTGGCGAACTGAGCGTATTTTTGCCAGTTTCTCTATGAAGTAAAAGCATTGGGTAGAAACCCTTCTTAGGGACATAGCATGAAAATGAAAGCTTTAAATAATCTGTCCTTTTCTGAAAAGAAATCCTATTAGAATTAAACCTGGAGGGCATAGTTCTCTTGTGCATTGTACTCTCTGTTTTCAAATTTTGAATTTGAATTTAAAATCTTTCGTGCCAGACATTGAATTCATAGGTCTTTGATTGATACTCTTTGCTTTTTCATTAATGTCTTCATCTGCAAAAATATGCTCCTTGAATGATTCTGAAGGGTTTGGTGGATTTTGAACCCTATTTCTTCCATGGATGCCATGTCGAGACAACTCCCGAGACTTTTCTTCATAATTGCAGCTTCTGTAGAGTAGCCCTTCGATGTGCTCTCCTACTGCATTCTAGGCTGTATATTATGATAATTTTTCCATCGCTAAAACCCTGCAAAATCCGCAAACTTGTTAAGAAAATCGTGCACGGGGAGGTGGAAGTGGTGGGGGGGTAATGAGGAATGACAGTACTGCATGATGGACCGGGGTAAAAAGTAAGGCGGTGGTAGAAAATACAGCGTAACAGTGTTTTCTGCGTAAAAACGGTGAAAAAGGCAATGGTACGGTGTATGATAGGGTTTGGTGGGGAAATGCATCGCAGGACGTTCGATCGTGTTCTAGTGGTGGGGATCGACGGTGGAGAATGGTCCGTGGAATAACTTATGCACATGACGGAATACATATGAAACATTGAAATTTTAACGTAAAATGTGAAACCTTCAGAATTTGGTGGAAATGCAAAGGAAACACATGAAATGCAATGGAAATGCGCATGAGGGGTACGGGAATGAACGTACAAGGTGGGACCCAATACGGAAAGCGTGGATCGCAAAGGCGGAAAGTGCGATGGCGGAAAGTGGCACCAATCAGAAAACTGCGCTTTGCGCTTTTGCGATGGGGCGGATCTATGATGGGTGCAGTTTACGATGGATGCGATTTGCGATGGGTGTGATTTGCGATGATCGCAAATCGCAAAGGCGGAAAGTGCGATGACGGAAAGTGGCACCAACAGAAAACTGCACTTTGCGCTTTTGCGATGGGGCGGATTTGCGATGGGTGTATCGCATCGCAAATATTTGCGATAAATTGATCGAGCATGAACATGTGAAATTGCGATATGCGCTTTGCGATGATCGTAAATCGCAAAGGCAGAAAGTGCGATGGAGGAGAGTGGCATGAATGCGATTTGCGATGGAAAGTGGCACCAAAAAGAAACCTTGTGCCTTTTAAAATTACTATTCCCCTTTTGCTCTATACTTCAGCCTTTTCGTATTAAATCCGCCTTTGGCTTTTATGTATGTGACTTCCTTTACCTTGTTTCGCTTTGACCATCTCTTCAAATATTTCACTCTTTGATATAATGTTCGACCCATAGTCTATCAACATTTAATAAATCAATGACTTATGAGTCAATATTGATCAACAAGTTGCACCAGCATTCTTAAAACCAAATGGCATCTTAGCAGAGTGAAATGTCCCCCACGGAGTGGTGAAGGCTGTTTTCTCACGGTCGTCTTCATGAACCAAGATTTGGTTATATCCAGAATACTTGTCAAGTAGTGACATCCGAGATGCACCCACTACTCGCTGCAATATATGATCCATCTTAGGCAATGGATAATTGTCCTTCAACGACACCTTGTTCAAATTTCTGAAATCAATACACAATCGGATTTCACCTGTATTTTTCCGCACTGGCACTAAATTTGAAATCCAATCAGAAAATCTGATGGGAACAATGATTCCTGCTTTGTACAACTTGTTTACCTCTTTCTCAATCGATGGCAGCAACTTTGGATTGATTCTTCTTAGCTTTTGTCTGAAAGGTTTCTGATTAGGCTTGATTGGGATAGTGTGCTGAATGATGTTGGTGTCATACGTTTTTAAATCTGAGTAATCCCAAGCAAAAGCATCAGCAAATGACGACAACAAACTTACATATTCAGCTCTTACCTTTGGTGACAATGATTTGGATAACTTTATCATTTTGGGGTTTTCAGCTGTCCCAATATTTACATCCTCTACTCCTTTTTCAGTCGGTCGTAAAGTTGGTTTCTTGGCCACATCATCCTGATCAAAGAGTTCTTCTAAATGTATCAAACCTTTAGGAATAATGTTGTCTTTCAGCTGCAACACCTCCATTTGATTGACTTGAACATCATCACCATCGTCAAATTCGACATCAATTGAGGTATCTTCAAACTTACCTTTACTTTGCAGAAAATCATTAATATCATCGTCATCTTGAAAAACTTGCCAACATCTTTGATTATACGGTACAGTAGGATGGTGCTTTACATGTATCTCAAATTTATTGCTTGAATTCATTGGGATTTTCAAGTTACTTGCTGCCTTCGCAAGTGCATCTGCAATTCCATTTTGAATGTGAGGAATGCAAGTAAGGTATAATCTGAAAACTGTTATTTGTTTCATGAGTTATAGACGGAGCTTGAAGTCACGCCAGGTAGCCTTCGAACTGCACATTGCTCTGCGAGTGCATAGTAGATAAACGCTACTTCAGTCAATCTCCGGTTTAACTTGTGAATGTGACATTTGAATTGAAAATTACCCCAGTACATTACATTGTTCTGGAATTTTTGATGATTGAGTCTAGAATTTGATAGGCTGAAGAATCGGTTTTGTCCTTTGATTTTTGAATAGATCAACACACTGGCTTCCCAAAGACATACTAGATCAAATCCTGATCCTAATCTGCCTCCAGTGTATGAAAATCCTAACCTGATTCCAAGAATTTTCCGTCGAGAAGCTCCCGTGTTTCCTTTGTTCAAATCTCACTCATACCCTACTGTGTTTGAATACATCGAAGATATTGTGTTTGATGATCAGTTCGAGTTGTCATTGTTTGAAACTAAATCTGAAAGTGTAACTAGTTCTACGGCTATAAATCCTGAGTTTATTAAGTATCTTGAGATCGAGCAAGCCAATAGATCCATCGACAATTATATTTTGAATATTCAGAACTCTGTAGTGGCGACCATACCAGGGAAGAAAATGGTTTGCTTGTGAATGTGACACTTGACCTGTAGATTGTCTTGCCCCAGTACCTGTAATCAAGTTTAGATCTGATGGTTGATGGTGAACAACGATCAGACATTGCAAGGCTGAAATCATTCACCTGGCGATTTCACTGAAAAATCCAGCAATCAATTCTTCATGGTGACTCCACTGCAGAGAGATCAGATGGATCAAGTTGCAAGAAGATACACTCCCATGAGCCGAGATCACATCCCAGGTTTTCCAAATAAGATGCCCAAGGTGGATTGGCTTCACAATTTTCCTATGTTCAGAAATGTGGAAGGTAATGACGCTGCTCTTCATCTGGTGAAATTTCACATTCATGTGCATAAATTAAAGATCGATTTTCCTGAAGACTGTTTGATGAAAATGTTTATGGCTACTCTGGAAGATGAAGCTCGGTCTTGGTATGAAAGTTTACCACCTGCTTCTATTTATTGTCTAAAGGAATTTCATTTAATATTCTTTGAAAAGTATAAAGAATCTTATCCATCCTTGACTTTAGTTTAGAACTGTTGTAGTCATGTTCATAGTTTCATTGAAGATCTTGAGAATTGTTATGGGGATAATGAATTGATGGACGAAGAAATCATGGAAGCATTGTATGAAAGTTCGTTTCAGCAGCACACAGAAATCTCAGACGATACTTATCTAGATCAGAAGGTTGAAGATGATGAAAGAGAGTTTCGTTTCAGATCAGCCCATAGAAGAAGACAACATGCAGGGAAGTCAAGTTTCAATTGCAGATTTTGATAATGTCCAGTCAGCTATTTCAGATATACATTCAGATTGTGATGACCAAGAACACCTTGTGCTGAATCTCATGAAGGAGAACTCTGTTGTTGAGGTCATTCGGAATGAAGAAGACAGAGAAAATAGAGTTTTGGATCCAAATGTTCTCAGTTCATTAGAACATAGCCTTCCTGAGGAGGTAATCCAGTCAGTGCATGAACAACAAGATGAGACCTTCGTTCAAGTAAGTGAAGAAGTTCCTTTGGATGAATCTTTAGTAGATGATAAAAATGTCATTTGTGCGCTTCAAGAATCATTTGAAGTTTCTTTTCTTGTGATTGATGAATGTAATGAGGAACATGATAATCTGGCTGTCATATCATATGAAGATGACCTATAGTATATTCAGACTACAGAAAATCAGAACATTCAAGACTGCCTTTTAGATTCTTCTTCATATGTTTCATGTTTTGAAATGTTCTTTGAAGAGGAGCTCTGCTCATCCGTTTGTTCAGAATTTTTTGAGGACCAGGAACATACTTTTACTGAAGTACATTATGAAGGAAGATCAGAATCAGAGGAGAAATACACCTTGTTTCTTCAACAGGAGGTAATTCTTCATGTTTTTCAGGATCCACTGTCAAATCTTTTGCAGTCAGCAGTGAAGGTGAATATTGCAGTACTCAATGATGAAGGAGACCATGGTCAACTATGTTTTTGGATGCCCAGTTATAAGTATCTACTATTGACTAGGAAATCTGATAAGGAGAATCAATCAAGAAGGCATCTGCTTGATTGGTTGCATTGGCATTTTGATATAGTTTGATGATATATTATCTTGTAAGAAACACAGGTGGTCATGTACTACCATCAAGCTTTAAGTTTTAAGTCAGTCATGAGTCATTTGTGAGTCAATCTTCAGTCTTGTTATTAAGCTAGTTTATGTCGGTTTTCAGTCATGCATTTTAGCTTGAGTAGTGACTCCATTGCCCAATGGATGAAGGCACTTTCCGCTCTCCCAAATATCTGCCGTTCTTGGCACCTCCAGGGAGCTACCATCCCCATTGGAGCCAATGTTAGAGTCGGTCTTGTCAATCCTCCGTCAGAGATCAAAACTCTTTTCATATTTCATTTTTAGGTGTCTCGCTTGATTTACTCAGTTGCATTCCGCTAGGGGCATGCCATTTACTGACGGAAGGGCTTGGTTTTCTCATTTTACCCCTCATGCCTTGTCTTGTTGGCTTTGCTCGGTTTATCAGAGTTCATTAAATCAGTAATGAAGTCATTTGCCCTCTTGTTTTTGTCGCTTGATAAGCAAAGAGTCAAACTTGGTCATTAGGTCTAGGGTTCACAAATTGTTGTTCTCAAAGTGTTCAATAATGCCTGTAGGACAAACAGAGCTTCAATAAGTTTTCATTTCAGGATTGTCATCGTCAATCATGCTCAAGGATATTTCTTCTTCAAAACTATGTTTTGAAGAAGAAATCGTCAATTTTTTTTTTTTGTGAAATTTTTCCACCATGGAGTACTTCAAATGCAGCCTCTGGTCATCTTTTCCTGAAATCCACATGCCTCCATCCCTGCAAAAGTTGACAAGAGTCATCATCAGCTTAAAAATCAGTGGAAAAACCCTTTTGAAGCGCAATTGAAAGCATTGAGCACGACAAGAATGGTATTTATAGTCCATCAATCCCTAAAGGCAAAGAAAAAAACACCGATTTTTTGTGTCTGATGAAGTCTGCAAATCAGAAATCTTCCTCTTTGGCGCCGAAGGTGAAGACAATCAGAAATTATGATGCTTAACGAGTATGGCACGATTTCTGTGAATGGCCCATGATTGTTAAGAGTCTGAAGAGAGGTTCCGACCCTTGGAAAGCAGAGAATTGGGTAGCTTGGGGTTACAGAAAGCTTTTCTCCTATGCCATTGCTGATCGTCATTTTCCAAATAAAACAGCTATAAGAGCACTCCCTGAAAATTGGGGAGTTGATGAAACTCCATGCTATAAAATGTCACCTATGGATTGCTTCAGGGAAGGAGGAGACTTTGACTACCCGGAATCACTTCGACAGATTGACCAGATTATTGGGCCATTGAAATTGACGTTCCCCAGGTTTTGTTTTGTATATCGACAAGTATGTGGATACACTGAAAAATGAGTTGAATGCAGAGTTCAAAAACCACTCTCAAAACTTCAATGCAGGCAGCATAATAGAAGAAATACTATCAAATGTGAGAGGGTTCACCAAACTTGTAGCATCCTGGGGCTATAATTGGAGAAAATCTTACAAAGAAATGACATCAAAGGAGATCATTGACTACATGAATGATGCAAAGAATGCCAGCAATGATCCATTACAACAAGCGGCTTTAAATTGCATTGAAGACAAAGCTAGTTGTTGCTTGTCATGGTTTGGAGGTCATACGCCGATTGAAGCTTCATTGGGGAACGTGGTCCGTGATAGTGTAGGCAATATATCTACGGTGGATGCTATAATATGGGTGGCAAATCATTTCCATCAGAACCATCCACTTTGGATTGATTACATCCAAGAAAAAATAAAAGCAAGCTATACAGAAAATCAGAGAAAGGATCTCATCGAAAACTGGGAAGACTATCTTGTTAAATCTCTACGTCCATTGCAAGAAAATATGGCAAACACAACATTTGGGATAGGCGAGTCTAAATCTGCAGAAGATGTTATTAAGGATGCCAATCATACGCCTCAGTGGCCGCCCATTTTGAGCCTCATGCTTGTGTCCATATATTCATTAATCGCCTTCATGAATGCCTCAATTCATACATGTGGAATGCTGCTGATTTTTATTCCACTAATGTCAATTGATGCTCGACGGGTAAAGGCTGGTATTGTTGACCCATTTCTATGGTTATTTTGTGGATTGCACGGACAGAAAGGTGTACACGATGATGACGTACAAGACGATCCAACACTGCAAGACCCCAATTCATATAAAGATGAAGCAAATTATACAGTTGAATTTGAAGATAATAATGGAAGCTAATGCCTGGAAACAATTCCAATTACAGAAATCGATGCCGCAAAAACTTTGTTATTTGCGAATAACTTGGGAGCCAAGACAAAGCCAAACTTGGAAATGATAAAACAAAAGTTAGCCTAGAGAAGCCAAAGTGAAACGTGGAGGAGCGAAATTGAGTTGGAGAGCCGAAATTATGGTGCGGACAGTGTGCGCGGCGCATCGAGCAGGTGGCGCGGTGCACCAGAGGAGCACAGCGCACTGGGCGTGCTGCGCGGCGCACACAACCAGGAAGTCCGAGAATCGCCCAAACTCACTCCAATTGCCCAAAAACACGTGGATTTTCCAGCTGGGATCGTTCATTGACACGTTTTCCCCTTTATTAAAGGCAAAAGCTTAGTTCAAAACCATTTTTATTAATAATTAGTTTTTATCAAACGGCAACAAGGAAAACGAACAGTCAAATACCGAACGCCTAAATACAAAGCGTAGATAATTATCATAGCAGAGATATAGGAACAGATGGTTTATTTTTGTCTTCAGTTGCAACTCAACGGGATTTACAGCTACAACTTTCGCCTTTCCATTGGTCATTTGAGTGGAAAATGTAATGCTGCTTATCTTCAGAAAAGATGATTGGCTCCTGTTTGATAATAATGTTAAACAACTCCCTATTTTGTGTCTATCTGTTACCAACCTCTAAGATTATTTTAATATATGGAAAATCATTTTGTAAGGGGGGGCTGAGTTCTGAAAAACGTGTGGGAGCAATTCCCAACACTTCACTGTACAGTTTTGACAGAGGATTAATGAAAGGATACAACTCCGGTATATGAGATTCAAGTGGCATGAGTTTAGCATTTGTTTCTTCTTTCTGTTTCATATGTAGCTTGTTATGTTTTACAACCCATTCATAATCATCTCCAATTGAATGCTTTTAAGTAGGAAAGGTAGAATCCATGTTTATTGCTCTGCCTTGGGAAAGCGTTCATGTTTCTGTGTATCTTCTTCTGTTTGGTAAGGATTCATTATATATGCCCATATCAACCTCTCGACAGTATTTTCACTCCATATTATTCCAAATTGATTGTTAAACTCCCTGCTTATCTTGCCTCATGAAACAATATGTGTCTTTGAGTTAATTTCTCAAATCATGTTGTTCTTTGTCACACACAGCCCAGAAACATTTATTAAATTACTTTTTCCATATCTATTTACTAGCCTAAAATCAACATTCATTATAGGTCATCTCAGGCCCTATTGAACATCGTTTACTGAGTTGACCCGGAGAGAGCCCTCTCCTGTCCTCGTAGGGCTAGCTACGAGGCTGAGCTTGGTTTGGTGTTGTCCTTCTTCTGCCTTATTTCAGCCTGAGGTGGATTTGGGAACTAACAAGACTAAAACAAATAAAATCTTGAGAGATGGTTTTTGCTAGCATACTTTGTTTGCTCATGTACACAAGAGGGTTTCCACTTGTCATCAATGTCAGTTTTTTTAAGGAAAGAAAAAACTCTTACCCTTTCCTTTGAAGCCCATTTCAGTAGAAGTACCTTTTTAGCAATGGGGTTTTCATTTTATTGGAGAGATTCATCCTAGATATTTATCCCAACACAAGTGGATTATGGAAGCTTCATATTACTCCACCAAATGGATAGAAGTAGTTCCAACTAGGAAGGACTAGACTCAGTAATCATTAAATTCATGGAAGGTAATATTCTTTCTAGATTTGGTTGTCCTGAGAAAATCATCACTGATAATGTTGTTGCTTTTAAATCTAAAAAAATGGTATATTATGGTTTTAAAACTTCTGTGGTTTTCGTTGATTGAAGAATATGGATTATCCACAGTATCATAAAACAATGACCGACATTTCGAATCCCAACGAGGATCCATCTTCAAGACGAGAGATGAATGGTATATTTCTGCAATAAGTGTCATATAGTTCTAGGACATTCTAATGCATATTATCGTCAAGGAAATGGGTTGGAAAAATATTCTAACAAGAGCTTGGTCAATATAATAAAGAAGTTTTTACAGGAAAATAAAAAGTATTGGCACAAAACTTGATAAATTCTTTATGGGCTGATAGGGTAAGCACTAAGAAATGAATTGGAATGTCACCTTTCCAACTAGTTTATGTAGTTGATGCAATTTTCCCTACCTCCCTAGGAATTCCAGTATTGAAATTATTGCAGGAATTAGAAGTTGAATAAAATGATATGTAGAGAAATATAAATAAATTGGTACATTTGTAGTATACCAGAGAATAAGTTTACAAGAAAACATAGAAAATTCAGCATAAAATCAAAAGGATTCATGATAGCAGGGTGAAAGCATATGATTTCCAGCTTAATGACCTTGTTTTAAAATGGGACGCCAGAAAGGAAGAAAAATTAAAAACATGGAAATTTTGACAGTTTAGGGAAAGCCCCTTACAATATTGAAGCTTCCTGTGGAACCAATGCATTTTTATTAAAGTATATGACACGAGAAACACTTCCAAGAGGGTCTGTTAATGGAGGGTACTCAAGCACTACACCTGAGTTCCTCTGGTTACAAAAAAACAACATTGTAAATATCAAATTTTTTTAGATACTGCAAGTGTGGGTGGTTGCAATTAGAAATTGAAGCCCGCAGTGAAGGCCCTACGTTTCTTATGAATTTTCTACCATGTATATAAAGTGACAATTGACCATTTCTTTTTTAGCTAATGACGGGTCAAATAAATGCCCAATGGAGAAGGCTACTAATCTACGATGTTCTTGGCACCTCACAGGGAGGATTCCATTGATCTGAAATGGAAGTATTTGTTATGCTATGCAAAGTATCCAAATAGATATAATAATGTGTGCAAAAGGTTCTCCTTAAATTTAAGGTTAAACAATTAGTTCTGGCTTTGTTTAACAGGTTTCTGTGAGAGGATTGATTAAGTATTTTAACTGTTTATCATTGTACATCATAAAAGAACAGAAAATAAACTTCAACAAAGCACATTACTCAGCTATTTGTTGAGCAGTTCACCCCTCCTAGGTTACATCTGCTAGTCCAAGCCTCCCAAATGGCATGCGCCTCTTGTATTAATTTGCTGAAAATGCAAGTACAAGTTAAAATAAGCCTTAATAGGAAAAAATCTCTATAAAATCAACTTCATAAGATATGAAATAGCCAGAGAGGACTATTCATTTACATAAAACTAATAAAGGATGCCCAATACACTACCTTCTCCACGATGGCCCTAATGGCTCCTTGCTATTGCCTGAAGCTAAAAATGCTGAAGATCACCTCTGTTTGACCTAAAACCTATGCCAAACTTCTAATAATGTCACAGAGACCCAAAATTGACTATTTTTTCACTCGATTTGGTTCAATAATGAGAGAGTTATGGCTTCTCCAAGAAAACTGCCCAATGTCCCACAAAAACCCCACTAAAAGTGGAATAACTGTAGTTAAGGGCACCAAATTTGGCCAAAACCTGAAATTGTCGGACCCGCTCCAAAATGGCGGAACTGTGAGAAGTGGCATTTAATGTTGGGCGGGGTGGTCACATGACCCCTCGCCAAAACCGTTGGCAAAATCCGTTTGGAAACCGTGGCAATTAATGTATAGACCTGACGTGTTCACATGGCGGTATTCCTGCTTAACCATAACCGTCAGAGGGTGGTTGTGGGTTGAGAAGCCTCTGGTTGTGAGAGAAGGGTCACATGAAGTCGAGGCTAGCCCTGAGGCTAGCCCCTTAACCCTTCTGCCACATTCAAATTCAAACTATAAAATTATGTTGTAATACATAAGGGTTGAGTCATATGCGAATGGTGCGATGGTAAGTCGTGTGACCTACGGGTAGGAGGTCTGCGGTTCAAATCCTGTAGAGTCACAAAAATTTTACAACACCCAATATTCCACCAGCCTAGGGCCACGTGGCGGCCTCCAGGCTTGCCACGTGGCACCCTCTGATTGGCCATAATATAACAAGTCATTCCATTAACGAATCCCAAGATGCCACTTGGCGGATTCTAATTTGCCCATATGGAATATTCCAGGGAATATTTTGAGGAATATTCCCATAATATTCCTTAGAATATTTTTTTTTAAAAATTTTTCCAAAGTAAAAAGTCAAACTTGGTCAACTGAATTTTGGAGTTTACTAGACGATTTCAAACCTCAATAACTTTTGCATACGACCTCAGTTTTGAAAACAGTTAGCGGCGCCAAAATCACAACGACGAGACCTTTCCATTCGTTCAGATTGAAACCAATTTTGAGCACTTTAATTTTTGAACATTTTTTTATAACTTGGACATGATCTCCTGATCACACCTCCCCACTGGGAAGCTTTTGGACCCTAAAAAATGAAACCTATTAAACAAAGCCAAAACTAATTGTTTAACTTGAAATTTAAGGAGAACCTTTTACACACATTATTATATATGTTTCGATACTTTGCATAGCGTAACAAATACTTCCATTTTAGAAAAATACATAGAGAAACACCACCTCTCCTAATGCTCAAAACCTGAGCTCTAATACAAACCTGATCTGAAATGGAAGTATTTGTTATGCTATGCAAAGTATCCAAATAGATATAATAATGTATGCAAAAGGTTATTTTTAAATTACAAGTTAAACAATTAGTTCTGGCTTTGTTTAACAGGTTTATGTGAGAGGATTGATCAAGTATTTTAACTATTTATCATTGTACAACATAAAAGAATAGAAAATAAACTTCAACAAAGCACATTACTCAGCTATTTGTTGAGCAGTTCACCCCTCTTGGGCTACATCTGCTGGTCCAAGCCTCCCAAATTGCATGTCCCTATTGTATTAATTTTCTCAAAAAGAAAGTACAAATGAAAATAAGCCTTAATAGGAAAAAATCTCTGTAAAATCAGCTTCAGAAGATATGAAATAGCGAGAGAGGTCTATTCATTTACATAAAATTGATAAAGGATGCCCAATACACTACCTTCTCCATGATGGCCCTAATGGCTCCTTCATCTTCCTCGAAGCTAAAAATGCTGAAGATGACCTCTGTTCGACCTGAAACCTATGCCAAATTTCTCAGAATGTCGAAGAGACACAAAATTGACTACTTTTTCACCCAATTTGGTTCAATAATGAGGGAGTTATGGAAAAACGAAATTTGCCCAATATCCCTTGAAAAACTCCACTAAATGTGGAGGAACTGCCAGTTAACAATGCCAAAATTGGAGGAGGGCCGAATTGGTGGAACGCACCCATAAATGGCGGAACTGTTATGGTCAGAATTTAATGCCATGTGGGGCGAGGTCACATGGGACCACCGCATTACCCATTGGTTTAACCGCCTCCAACCGTTACGATGTGGCATTAAAAACTTATGTGATGTGGTCACATGTTCTGAGGTTTCCACCACCTTAACCGTTAGTTCAACTATTATGGTTCTGAAAAGCTCCAAGTCATGAGCACTGGGTCACATGTAGTCCAGGCTATCCCTAAGGGGCAAGCCCTTTCGTTTTCTGCCGAAATGAAGTTTGAAATTTAAATACATTTCGCGGCCTATGACTAACAAGACCCATCCCCGTGGCACAACAGATAGAATGATGCACTGTTCGACATGAGGTTTGGGGTTCGAAACTCGTAAGGCCTAAAAAAGTTTAATATATGCTGTTAACCATTGAACTGGGGGCCACGTGGTGGCCTCCGGGCTGCCACGTGGCAGCCTATGACTGGTTAAAAAATTACACAGTCAAATCGTCCTCCAATGAGCCTCTACCACTTGTCTTCATCCGATTAGCCCCTATGGAATATTCCTTAGAGTATTATTTTTTTAAAATTTTCCAAATTTATAAAAGTCAAAATTGGTCAACTAAGTTTTGGAGTTTACTAGATGATTTCAAACCTCAATAACTTCTGCATACAACCTCGATTTTGAGAACTGTTTGCGGCACCAGAATCGCAGCAACGAGAATTTTTCGGTCATTCTGATTGCAACCACTTCTTATCAATTTAATTTTGAGCATTTTTTATAACTTGGACATCATCTCCTAATCACACCTCTCCACTGGGAAGCTTTTGGACCCCAAAATCCTGATAGTAATCTGTATAGTAGATGAGAGTACAACATCCTCTTCTCTTCAGCCTCCAAACACTTGCCTTGCATGGCTAGTGACTTTGAACCACAACTAGAAAGCAATTGACACTTCCATTCCTGGATGCGCTTGTGCTCCTGCCTAGAACTGTCTTTCGTGCACTCACTCAGAAATTTATGGCAAGAAATTTGCAGAAGGAAACTGAACATCACTGCCTTGATCAATGATCCAAGGTGGCTCAAACAAATGAGATATTACAGCATAAAATACATGCATACAACTGAAATTTTCATATGTACAAAATGAGTACATCATAATATGTTAAGAAGTCCATCAACTTCTTACCAAGCCACTTCCATGGTGACTTTTGTTGTTGCAACTCTTCTTCATGTGAAACTTGCTTTTTCACATCAATAATGGAATCCTTGGTTCCACTTGCACCAATATTTCTGTCCTCTTGTTGCATGTGCTTGGGACGACTAGTTGGATGCAAAGTCCAACAATGGGAGACAACATGTCCCCTCTTTTGGAAATATGTGCAAGTATTATGCACCTTATTTGAAAGCTGTCTTTGCTTCATCTGCTTACTGTATGCCTTCTTCCTCATCCAACATCTCGAAACATCATGGTTAAATCGACCAGCATATGTACAACAAATCTTTCTTCCATTTAAGCATGCAAAATTATCATGCTTTGTAGAAACACCATCAAATTGATCATGGGAAGATTTATATCTCTTGTGCTTCTTTGCATGTTCATCCTTTTTGCCTTCATGAGGAGATGAACTAGTAGAGGCTCCAACTTTCATTTTCAGACTAAGATCATCGTTCTTGTCTTGAAAACTGTTTGAACTCATGTCCTTTCCATAAGCTACATTTATACCATATTCTTGCTGCAACAAAGGCTTAAAGCAGTGGCAATCATCTTTGAAACAAATTTGACATATTTGCATCTTAGAACTTGGAACAAAAGTTCTCTTTGAAGTAGCCTCACATGCTTTCATGGTTTTGGAGTCTTCGCCATTAAATTGCACATAACCAAGACCAAGATTCATGGGTCGTTCTTTTGGATCAGGAGATCATGTCCAAGTTATGGAGATTGCTTAAAAATGAAAGTGCTCAGAAGTGGCTGCAATCTGAACGACCAGAAAGGTCTCGTCGCTGTGATTCTGGCGCCATGAACAGTTCTCAAAACTAAGGTCATATGTAGAAGTTATTGAGGTTTGAAATCATCCATTAAACTCCAAAAATGAGTTGACCAAGTTTGAATTTGTTAATTTTGAAAAATATTCTCTCGCAACCAGAGGCTTATCAACCTGCAACAACCCTCTGATGGTTATGGTTAGTCGGGAATACCGCCATGTGAACACGCTAGGTGTATACATTAATTGCCATAGTTTCCAAACAATTTTGCTAGAATGGATTTTGCCAACAGTTTCGGCGGGGGGTCATGTGGCCACCCCGCCCAACATTAAATGCCACTTCTAAAAGTTCTGCTATTTTGGAGCGGGTCCAACAATTTTTGGTTTTGGCCAACTTTGGCGCCCTTAACTACAGTTATTCCACTTTTAGTGGGGTTTTTGGGGGACATTGGGAAGTTTTCTTGGAGAAGCCATAACTCTCTCTTTATTGAACCAAATTGAGTGAAAAAATAGTCAATTTTGGGTCTCTTCAACATTATGAGAAGTTTTGCATAGGTTTCAGGTCGAACAGAGGTGATCTTCAACATTTTTAGCTTCGGGGAAGATCAAGGAGCCATCATCGCCATCATGGAGAAGGTAGTGTATTGGGAAACCTTTATCAGTTTTATGTAAATGAATAGTCTTATTTGGCTATTTCATATCTTTTGAAGCTGATTTTACAGATATTTTTGCCTATTAAGTCTTATTTTCACTTTCACTTTCATTTTGAGAAAATTAATACAAGAGGGACATGCCATTTGGGAGGCTTGGACCAGTAGATGTAGCCTAGGAGGGGTGAACTGCTCAAAAAATAGCTGAGTAATGTGCTTTCTTGAATTTATTTTCTGTTCTTTTATGCTGTACAATGATAAATAGTTAAAATAATTAATCAATCCTCCGACAGAAACCTGTTAAACAAAGCCATAACTAATTGTTTAACCTGCAATTTAAGGAGAACCTTTTGCACACATTATTATATCTATTTGGATACTTTGCGTAGCGTAAAAAATACTTCCATTTCAGATCAAGTTGGTATCATAGCTCAGGTTTTGAGCATTAGGAGAGCTAGTGTTTCTCTCTGTATTGTTCTTGTGCAAAGTTTTTTTAACTATTTGCAAGGTTTTTGAGGCTTACTAGGCTGAAGCTTAAGAGAGGAGAAGGTCAATTGGAAAGGAATTACAGTAATCCTCAGCCAAGGAGGGAAAGAGTGCCATTCTCTCCACCTTAAATTTCACCTCCAAGAGAAGCAGAAGAAGCCATAAGCATGTCTTCAAGGAAAGGTGTTAAAACAGAGTAAAAGATTGATTGTTTTATTGTTTGCAAAGTGACTGTTGTTTGAGTTTGCTAGAGGTGAAGGAATAGCTACTGATTAGCTAAGTCTTGGAGAGGAAAAAATGGAAGAAAGGGCTGAAGGCTTCTTCCTTACCCCAAAGTACCTTAATGTCACCCTCTGAACACAAACCCTCTTGATGATTGTTTGTTAAGAAGCTCTTGGAGTTTGTTTGTTGTTTGGCTGCTTGAATAAGAGTCGGTCTCTACAGCCATTTGGTTTAAAAAAAATATATTTTCATTTGTTTAGAAAGCTTTGTGAGATTTTTTGAAGCTTCCTTTTGTTGATTGACATCATAATGACAAATTATACAAGTGAGGTTTCCTCCTTCACAAGATTCTTCGATGAAGATATGAAGTGTGACTTTATTATATTGAAGGACATGGTGCAGATTTTGTTTAAGGATAAAAGAGAAAGCATTGAAATTCATGATTTTTTTTTTGCCATGAGCAAGAGAAGGAAGAAATTCTTCAAAGATTCCATGATATAGAGATGCAGCTCCATCAAGCTCAAGAAGCTTTGACCAAGAACATGCGTGAGGAAGAGGTAATCCATTCTAATTTGTCTTCAGTTTCCTCATTAAAAAGATGTGTTGGTTCTTTAGAAAATCATATGAGAGGTATAGGGTCCAAGTTAATGATTAAAATGGGCTATGAAGGCAAGGGTTTAGGCAATCATGCACAATGCATTGTTGAACCTATTTTGGTTGAGGAACGACCCAAGAATTTTGGTCTTGGTTATGTGCAATCTAATGGTGAAGACTCCAAATCCATGAAGGAATGTGAGGCTACTTCAAAGAGAAATTTTATTCCAAGTTATAATATGAAAATATGTCAAATTTGTTTAAAAGATGATTGCCATTGATTTAAGCCTTTGTTGCATCAAGAATATGGTAGACATGCAGCTTATGGCAAGCATGCGAGTTCAGACAGTTTTCAAGACAAGAATGATGACGTTAGTTTGCAAATGAAAGATGGAGTCTCTACTAGTTCATCTCCTCAAGAAGGCAAAAAGGATGAACATGCAAAGAAGAACAAGAGGTATAAATATTCCCATGAACAATTTGATTGGGTTTTTGCAAAGCATGATAATTTTTCATGCTTAAATGGAAGAAAGATTTGCTGTACATATTGTGGTCAATTTAACCATGATGTTTCGAGATGCTAGACGAGGAAGAAGTCATACAAAAAGCAGATGAAGCAAAGAAAAATTTCAAAGAAGGTGCATAAGACTTGCACATATTGCCAAAAGAGGGGACATGTTGTCTCCCATTGTTGGAATTTTCATCTAAATACTTGTCCCAAGCACATGCAACAAGAGGACAGAAATATTGGCGCAAGTGTAACCAAGGATTCCATTATTGATGTGAAAAAGGAAGTTTCACATGAAGAAGAGTTGCAGTAGCAAAATTCGCCTTGGAAGTGGCTTGGTAAGAAGTGGATGGACTTCTTAGCGCAGTAAGACGTACTCATTTTGTACATATGAAAATTTCGGTTGTATACATGTATTTTATGCTGTAATCTCTCATTTGTTTGAGCCACCTTGGATCATTGATCAAGGCAGTGATTGTTAGTTTCCTTCTGCAAATTTCTCGCCAGAAATTTTCTGAGTGAGTGTAAGAAAGACAGTTCTTGACAGGAGGACAAGCGCATTGAGGAAGGGAAGTGTGAATTGCTTTCTAGTTGTGGTTCAAAGTCACTATCCATGCAAGGCAAGTGTTTGGAGGCTGAAGAGAAGAGGTTGTTGTACTCTCATTTACTGTATAGATCAGTTTCAGTAGTATAGAGAGATTTTGGGGTCCAAAATCTTCCAAGTGGGGAGGTGTCATGATCAGGAGATTATGTCCAAGTTATAAAAAATGCTCAAAAATGAAAGTGATCAGAAGTGATCACAATTTGAATGAATAGAAATGTCTCATCACTACGATTCTGGTGCTGTGAACGGTTCTAAAAAATGAGGTCGTATGCAGAAGTTATTGAGGTTTGAAATTGTTTAGTAAACTCCAAAATTTAGTTGACCAAGTTTGATTTTTATAAATTTGGAAAAATAAAAAAAATAATATTATAAGGAATATTCCAAGAATATTCCTCAAAATATTCCCTAGAGTATTCCCATGAATATTCCACAGGGGCTAATTGGATGAAGACAAGTGGGAGAGGCTCATTGGAGGACGATTTGACTGTGTAATTTTTTAACTAGTCACGGGCTACCATGTGGCAGGCTCGGAGGTTGCCACGGGGCCCCCAGTTCAATGGAATGGCGTGTTGTAAAATTTTTGATGTTGCACAGTTTCAAACCCCCGACCTATTGAAAAACAACACAATGCTTTACCATTGGGCCACGTGGATGGTTCTTGAAAACCATTGGCCACAACGTGTATTTGAAGTTTAAACTTCCATCTGGCGAGAAAAAAAAAGGGGCTAGCCCAGATGCCATGGGACCTCCATTTCTAGGGGGGATAGCAGCGGCAAAAACTAGAAATGGTTAACCGTTACCCACTAATCGTAATGTGACCAATCCAATATTTTTAATGCGGCGGTTCAAGTTGGCATTTAACCCAGTGGTTAGTGCGGGTGTGGTCACACGCCACCCTGCCTAACCTTTAATGCCACAGTTGTAGTTCTAACAATTCTTGAGAATCATGCCAAAGATGGCGGATTTAACCAAATTTGGTTTTTAACTAGCAGTTCCTCCACTTTTAGTGGGGTTTTTGGGGGAAATTGGGCAGTTTTCTTGTTTCTGCCATAACTCCCTCATCATTGAACCAAATTGAGTGAAAAAATAGTCAATTTTGGGTATCTTGGACATTCATAGCAGTTTTGCATACGTTTCAAGTCAAACAGAGGTCATCTTCAGCAATTTTAGCTTCTAGGAAGATGAAGGAGCCACTAGGGCCATCATGGAGAAGGCAACGTATTGGGCATCCTTTATCAGTTTTATGTAAATGAATAGTCCTCTCTGGCTATTTCATATCTTCTAAAGCTAATTTTATCAAGAGTTTTTCCTATTAAGGCTTATTTTCACTTGTACTTGAATTTTGAGAAAATTAATACAGGAGGGACATGCCATTTGGGAGGCTTGGACTAGCAGATGTAGCCTAGGAGGGGTGAAATGCTCAACAAATAGCTGAGTAATGTGCTTTGTTGAAGTTTATTTTCTGTTCTTTTATGTTTTACAATGATAAACAGTTAAAATACTTAATCAATCCTCTCATAGAAACCTGTTAAACAAAGCCAGAACTAATTGTTTAACTTGCAATTTAAGGAGAACCTTTTGCACACATTATTATATCTATTTGGATACTTAGCACAACATAACTAATACTTCCATTTCAAATCAGGTTGGTATCAGAGCTCAGGTTGAGCATTAGGTTAAGCTAGAGTATTTTCTCTGTTTAACAATTGTGCAAAAGGATTTGTTTAATAGTTTACATAACGACTCTTGCAAGCTGTGCAGAGTGAGGTTGGCGCTTGATTAACAGAGAAAGAAATTTCTTGTATTACTGGAAAGGTGTTAAAACAGTGTAAAAGATTGACTATTTTACTGTTTGCAAAATAAATATTGTTTGAGTTTCCTAGAGGTGAAGGGATAACTATTGATAACTAAGTCATGGAGAGGAAAAAAAGGAAGAAAGGGATGAAGACATCTTCCTTACCCCATAGAACCTCAAGGTCACCCTTGGAACACAAACCCTCTTGATGATTGTTTGTTAAGAAGCTCTTGGAGTTTGTTTGTTGTTTGGCTGCTTGAATAAGAGTTTGTCTCTACAACCATTTTTTTCAAAAGCTTTGTCTATAGTTTTTGAAAGCTTTGTGAACTTTGTTGAAGTTACTTTTGTTCATTGACATCATAATGACAACTTCTATAAGTGAGGTTTCCTCCTTCACAAGATTCTTCGATGAAGATATGAAGTGTGACTTTATTATATTGAAGTACATGGTGTAGTTTATGTTTGAAGATAGAAGAGAAAGCACTAAACTTTGTGATCAATTGTTTGCCATGAAGGAAGAGAAGGAAGAGATTCTTCAAAGATTTCATGATATGGAGATGCAACTCCATCAAGCTCAAGAAGCTTTGACCAAGAACATGCATGAGGAAGAGGTAATCCATTCTAATCTGTCTTCAGTTTCCTCATTAGAAAGATGTGTTGGTTCTTTCGAAAAGCACACGAGAGGTATAGGGTCCAAGTTAATGAATGAAATGGGATATGAAGGCAAAGGTTTAGGAAAGCATGCACAAGGCATGGTTGATCTTGTTTTGGTTGAGGAACGACCCAAGAATCTTGGTCTTGGTTATGTGAAATTTAATGGCGAAGACTCCAAAATCATGAAGGCATGTGAGATTACTTCAAAGAGAACTTCTGTTCCAAGTTCTAATATGAAAATATGTCAAATTTGTTTCAAAGATGATTTCCATTGCTTTAAGCCTTTGTTGCAGCAAGAATATGGTAGACATGCAGCTTATGGAAAGCACGCGAGTTCAGAAAATTTTCAAGACAAGAATGATGATGTTAGTCTGCAAATGAAAGCTGGAGCCCCTACTAGTTCATCTCCTCATGAAGGCAAAAAGGATGAACATGCAAAGCAACACAAGAGGTATAAATCTTCCCATGTTCAATTTGATTATATTTCTGCAAAGCATGATAATTTTTCATGCTTAAATGGAAGAAATATTTGTTGTACATATTGTGGTTGATTTAACCATGATGTTTCGAGATGCTAGATGAGGAAGAAGGCATATAGAAAGAAGATGAAGCAAAGACAACTTTCAAAGAAGGTGCATAAGACTTGCACATAATGTCAAAAGAGGGGACATGTTATCTCCCATTGTGGGAATTTGCATCCAACTAGTCGTCCCAAGCACATGCAGCAAGAGGAAAAAAATACCGGTGAAGGTGGAACCAAGGATTCCATTATTGATGTGAAAACGGAAGTTTCACATGAAGAAGAGTTGCAGCAGCAAAAGTCACCATGGAAGTGGCTTGGTAAGAAGTAGATGGAATTTTTAGCACAGTAAGACGTACTCATTTTGTACATATGCAAATTTTAGTTGTATTCATATATTTTATGATGTAATCTCTCATTTGTTTGAGCCACCTTGGATCATTGATCAAGGCAGCGATGTTCAGTTTCCTTCTGCAAATTTCTCACCAGAAATTTTCTGAGTGAGTGCAAGAAAGACAGTTCTTGACAGGAGGACAAGCGCATCGAGGAAGGGAAGTGTGAATTGCTTTCTAGTTGTGGTTCAAAGTCAATAGCCATGCAAGGCAAGTGTTTGGAGGCTAAAGAGAAGAGGGTGTTGTACTCTCATTTACTATACAAATCAGTTTCAGTAGTCCAGAGAGATTTTGGGGTCCAAAAGCTTCCCAGTGGGGAGGTGTGATCAGGAGATCATGTCCAAGTTATAAAAAATGCTAAAAAATGAAAGTGATCAAAAGTGGTTGCAATCTAAACGACCAAAGGTCTCATTGCTTTGATTCTGGCGCTGCAAAAGGTTCTCAAAATCGAGGTCATATGCAGAAGTTATTGAGGTTTGAAAAACCCAGTAAACTCCAAAATTCAGTTGACCAAGTTTGACTTCTATAAATTTGGAAAAATTAATAAAAAAGAATATTCTAAAGAATATTATAGGAATATTCCTCAGAATATTCCCCAAAATATTCCCTAGAATATTCCACAGGGGCTAATCGGATGAAGACAAGTGGCAAAGGCTCATTGGAGGACGATTTGGCTGTGTAATTTTTAAACCAGTCACGAGCTGCCACGTGGCAGGCCCGTAGGCCGCCACGTGGACCCCAGTTCAATGGAATGGTGTGTTGTAAAATTTTTGAGGTTTCATGGTTTCGAACCCCTGACCTCTTGACAAACAACACAAAACTTTACCGTTGGGCCACGTGGATGGTTCTTGAAAACCATTGGCCACAACGTGTATTTGAAGTTTAAACTTCCATCTGGCGGGAAAGAAAAAAAGAGGCTAGCCCGGATGCCATGGGACCTCCAAGAAGTGACCAGGGGGGCTAGCAATGGTGGAAAATAGAAACGGTTAACCGTTACCCACTAACCGTAATGTGACCACTCCAACATTTTTAATGCGACGGTTCAAGTTGGCATTTAACCCGATAGTTAGTGCGGGGGTGGTCGCATGCCACCCCGCCTAACCTTTAATGCCATAGTTGCAGTTCCAAAAATTCTAGATAAGCGCACCAAAGATGGTGGATTTAACCAAATTTGGTTTTTAACTAGCAGTTCCTCCACTTTTAGTGGGGTTTTTGGGGGACATTGGGCAGTTTTCTTGTTTCTGCCATAACTCCCTCATTATTAAACCAAATTGAGTGCAAAAATAGTCAATTTTGGGTCTCTTGGAAATTTGAAGCAGTTTGGCATAGGTTTCAAGTCGAACATAGGTCATCTTCAGTAGTTTTAGCTTCGAGGAAGATGAGGGAGCCATAGGGCCATCATGGAGAAGGCAATGTATTGGGCATCCTTTATCAGTTTTATGTAAATGAATAGTCCTCTCTGGCTATTTCATATCTTCTGAAGCTGATTTTACAAATATTTTTTTCCTATTAAGGCTTATTTTCACTTGTACTTGCATTTTGAACAAATTAATACAAGAGGGACATGCCATTTTGAAGGCTTGGACCAGCAGATGTAGCCCAGGAGGGGTGAAATGCTCAACAAATAGCTGAGTAATGTGCTTTGTTGAAGTTTATTTTCTGTTATTTTATGCTGTACAATGATAAACAGTTAAAATACTTAATCAATCCTCTCACATAAACCTGTTAAACAAAGCCAAAACTAATTGTTTAACCTGCAATTGAAGGAGAACCTTTTGCACACATTATTATATCTGTTTGGATACTTAGCACAACATAACTAATACTTCCATTTTAGAAAAATATAGAGCTGAAATGGAAGTATTTCTTCAAGGAATAAAGTCTTCAAAGATTGCATGATATGGAGATGCAGCTCCATCAAGCTCAAGAAGCTTTGACCAAGACCATGCGTGAGGAAGAGGTAATCCATTCTAATTTGTCTTCAGTTTCCCCATTAGAAATATGTGTTGGTTCTTTCGAAAAGCACACGAGAGGTATAGGGTCCAAGTTAATGATTAAAATGGGCTATGAAGGCAAGTGTTTACTCAAGCATGCACAAGGCATGGTTGAACCTATTTTGGTTAAGGAACGACCCAAGAATTTTGGCCTTGGTTATGTGCAATCTAATGGAGAAGCGCAACATGAACTTTTTTGAGACCATTCCACATCCTAAACCATATCCTCTTGGTTGGATTTGTAAGGTTGCAAATTTACAGGTTTCAAAAAAGTGCATGTTGCATTCACATGAAAGTATCAGAGCTCAGGTTTTAGCACTAGGTTAAGCTAGAGTATTTTCTCTGTTTAACATTTGTGCAAAAGTATTTGTTTAAAATTTTGCATAATAAACCTTGCAAGTAGTGCAGAGCCATCTTGGGGCAACATTTGTTATGAGTTATTTTGAGGCTTACTAGGATGAAGCTTAAGGGAGGAGAAGGTCAATTGGAAATGACTCATAGTAATCCTCATCCAAGGAGGGCAAGAGTGCCATTATCTCCACCTTCAATTTCACCTCCAAGAGAAGCAGAAGAAGCCATAAGCATGTCTTCAAGGAAAGGTTTTAAAACAAGTAAAAGATTGATTGTTTTACTGTTTGCAAACTAACTGTTGGTTGAGTTTACTAGAGGTGAATGGGATATATACTGATTAGCTAAGTCCTGGAGAGGATAAAAAGGAAGAAAGGGTTGAAGGCATCTTCCTTACCCCAAAGGACCTAGAGGTCACCCTTTGAATACAAACCCTCTTGACGATTGTTTGTTAAGAAGCTCTTGGATTTTGTTTGTTGTTTCGCTGCTTGAATAAGAGTTTGTCTCTACAACCATTTTGTTCAAAAGATTTTTCTATAGTTTTTGAAAGATTTGTGAGATTTTTTGAAGTTACTTTTGTTCATTGAAATCATAATGACAAATTATACAAGTGAGGTTTCCTCCTTCACAAGATTCTTCGATGAAGATATGAAGTGTGACTTTATTATATTGAAGGACATGGTGCAGATTTTGTTTGAAGATAGAAGAGAAAGCACTAAACTTTGTGAGAAATTTTTTTCCATGAAGTAAGAGAAGGAAGAAATTCTTCAAATATTGCATGATATGGAGATATAGCTCCATCAAGCTCAAGAAGCTTTGACCAAGAACATGCGTGAGGAAGAGGTAATCCATTCTAATTTGTCTTCAGTTTCCTCATTAGAAAGATGTGTTGGTTCTTTCGAAAAGCACACGAGAGGTATAGGGTCAAAGTTAATGATTAAAATGGGCTATGAAGGCAAGGGTTTAGGTAAGCATGCACAAGGCATGGTTGAACCTATTTTGGCTGAGGAATGACCCAAGAATTTTGGTCTTGGTTATGTGTAGTTTAATGGCAAAGACCTCAAAGCCATGAAGGCATGTGAGGCTACTTCAAAGAGAAATTTTGTTCCAAGTTCTAATATGAAAATATGTAAAATTTGTTTCAACTATGTTTTCCATTGCTTTAAGCCTTTGTTGCAGCAAGAATATGGTAGACATGCAGCTTATGGTAAGCATGCGAGTTCAGAAAATTTTCAAGACAAGAGTGATGATGTTAGTCTGAAAATGAAAGCTGGAGCCTCTACTAGTTCATCTCCTCATGAAGGAAAAAAGGATGAAAATGAAAAGCAGCAAAAGAGGTATAAATCTCCCCATGATCAATTTGATTGTTTTTCTACAAGGCATGAAAATTTTGCATGCTTAAATGGAAGAAAGAATTGTTTTACATATTGTGGTCGATTTAACCATGATTTTTCGAGATGCTGGATGAGGAAGAAAGCATACAAGAACCAGATGAGGCAAAGACAACTTTCAAAGAAGGTGTATAAGATTTTAACATATTTCCAGAATAGGGGACATGTTGTTTCCCATTGTTGGACTTTGCATCCAACTAGTTGTTCCAAGCACATGCAGCAAGAGGACAAAAAGACTGGCGAAGGTGGAATGAAGAAATCCATTATTGATGTGAAAATGGAAGTTTCACATGAGGAAG
This sequence comes from Pinus albicaulis, assembly GCA_034641835.2. Lineage (NCBI taxonomy): Eukaryota > Viridiplantae > Streptophyta > Pinopsida > Pinales > Pinaceae > Pinus > Pinus albicaulis. Next base: position 415,512,840 of record CM076574.1, on the reverse strand, counting down.
AGTTGCAGCTGCAAAAGTTGCCATGGAAGTGGCTTGGTAAGAAGTGGATGGACTTCTTAACATAGTAAGACATACTCCTTTGTACATATGCAAATTTTGGTTGTATGCATGTATTTTATGCTGTAATCTCTCATTTGTTTGAGTCATCTTGGATCATTGATCAAGGCAGCGATGTTCAGTTTCCTTCTGCAAATTTCTCGCCAGAAATTTCTGAGTGAGTGCAAGAAAGACAGTTCTTGACAGGAGGACAAGCGCATTGAGGAAGGGAAGTGTGAATTTATTTCTAGTTGTGGTTCAATGTCACTAGCCATGCAAGGCAAGTGTTTGGAGGCTGAAGAGAAGAGGGTGTTGCACTCTCATTTACTGTACAGATTAGTTTTAGTAGTCCAAATATCTTTTGGGGTCCAAAAGCTTCCCAGTGGGGAGGTGTGATCAGGAGATCATGTCTAAGTTGTAAAAAATTCTCAAAAATGAAAGTGATAAGAAGTGGTCGCAATTTGAACGAACAAAAAGGTCTCATCACTGCGATTGTGGCGCCGTGAACGGTTCTCAATGTAGAAATTAGCTGAATAAATCACTTATTCAATGAAGATTAACCCGATCATACATCAATTTCGAATTGCATGCATAACACATAACCTTCTTCTACAATTAATTGTCACATGCGGAAATAACAGAAGCAATCGCACATCAAATCAATCACACATTAACTCAGTATGTATGGGGAAAGCCTATAGCTGAAAACCCCGCAGCTATTGTGTATATTATAATGGAGAAATCATGTAACAATCATAGTACAAAAAATCTTCACAAGCTCTCATGCACTACCTCCCATGCTACACACTATCAAGCTAGATCTAGCAAATCACTTGCTCCAATCCTTAGCCACTTGATAGCCAACCTTGATTTCGTATTTTAATGCTAGGTGATGGCCTCCTTATATAGATAAACCACCAGCCTAAACTTTGCAATACTCATAGCTTACTCCACCTATCTATGTGTTGCAAATAGCAACGGTATAGTTACAACTGATAGCTAACTCTACCCTTTCATCTATCTCTTTCACTGGTCTTCACTGAACTGATCATGCACTGTAGTGAACTGAAGTGTTCTTGAGTTGACTAATGAGTTAATATTTAGTAAATTAAATATTATTTAATTTACTCCACTCATATCTAGTTGATTAGTTAGCACATGCGGAAATAATATAGAAGCAATCGCACATCAAATCAATCACACATTAACTCAGTATGTATGGGGAAAGCCTATAGCTGAAAACCCAGCAGCTATTGTGTATATTATAATGGAGAAATCATGTAACAATCATAGTACAAAAACTCTTCACAAGCTCTCATGCACTACCTCCCATGCTACACACTATCAAGCTAGATCTAGCAAATCACTTGCTCCAATCCTTAGCCACTTGATAGCCAACCTTGATTGCATATTTTAATGCTAGGTGATGGCCTCCTTATATAGATAAACCACCAGCCTAAACTTTGCAATACTCATAGCTTACTCCACCTATCTATGTATTGCAAATAGCAACAGTATAGTTACAACTGATAGCTAACTCTACCCTTTCATCTATCTCTTTCACTGGTCTCCACTGAACTGATCATGCACTGTAGTGAAATGAAGTGTTCTTGAGTTGACTAATGAGTTAATATTTAGTAAATTAAATATTATTTAATTTACTCCACTCATATCTAGTTGATTAGTTAGTTTAACTAATCCCAACTAGTTCAACTAAAACAAACAGAACATAACTCTACTACTTGTCCCGTTAACTCCTCCAAAACTTCTGCCACTGAAGTCTAACTGAAGCCAACCATGCAAGATGCCATCAAACCCTAGGAACCACGTGATTCCTTGTGTCAGTTGCATGAGCCACCTCCATGACTCAAACTGAAGTGCGCCAAGAGAGTAAACTGCTGTTTATAGTCAAAATATTATTAAGGGTAAATAATATTTGACTTCCATATTTTAGGAGATCAGTCTAAAAATAGCCTGGGTCCTAAAAATTAGGGTCTCATCTATTTTTACCGACATGTCGCATACTCCAAGAATCTCCAAGTAGAATTCCCAAATTATGCTCAGTATGTCTAAAAATAGACATAGTCTAAAAACATGAACTTGCGCGGAGTGCACACTGGGGCCATAGTGAGCGACTTCTATTTCACTAGCTCCATGTCTTCTAACGCATTCTACTTACTCTCTAGTGGAATGCTGGATTATCTGTAATCCCTATCACCCTCTTTGTGGAATTGGAGCTTGCTCTGGTGTGAGCGCCGTGTCAGGATGTAGGCATCTTTGATCTCGTGGGAACATATAGAAGCATCTATGATCCTCACATTTGAACACAATCCTACGATGTGATGATGCACGATTTTTGTATGTTTGGACCTATCATGAAAAGCTGGTTAGCAGAGCTTGATGCAGCTCTGGTTATCACCCGGTGAATCCTTTGTAGGCTCAATGCAACACAGACAAACCTGGAAGTAGCCTGCATGCTGCGACCAAACTTTATTTGCATGTGCTGACCTCTCTGCTGAGCAGTACCACAGGATCTGCTTCTGCTGTACCGAAGCTGCATGCGACCCAATGCTGAAAACTCCTCCAGAAGTGCTCTTCCGGTCTGTTGGGCTCCCTGCCCAATCTGCATCAGTGAAACCAGAAAGTTTCACTCCATCCTCCTGTCTGTACCATAGACCATATCCCGATGTGCCTCTGATATAGCGCAATACATGCTTGCGCGCCTTCCAAAAGAGCTTGGTAGGCTTAACCATAGCTTGCGAAAGCTGGTTAACTGCATAGCATATATCGGGTCGAGTATTGACCAAATACATCAACGACCCCACCAACTGTCGATAGACAGTGGCATCCACTACCTCCTCTGAAGTAGCATCTCCCTTCCTCCATCCTCCAGGAAGAGGGGTATCAACAGGCTTGCAGCCCTGCATGTTGAACCTCTCTAGAATCTCCCAGGCATACTTTCCCTGAGAAACAAACAGTCCTCCACTGCGCTGCCAAATCTCCAATCCCAGGAAATAATGAAGGATGCCCAGGTCCTTCATCTCAAACTCTCGTGCAAGATCC